>OZ020508.1:127197159-127562159 GCA_963971375.1 Platycheirus rosarum | reverse complement strand
ACCTACGGTTGCAGCACCATATCCATTTCATGAAATTTTCCATGGACAATTCGCACCTGCTGTATTTCCTCGATAACTTCACTTGTGAAGCATTGGCATAGACCTTATCTTTTAGGTGGCCTCAAAGAAAAAAGTCTTAAGGTGTTATATCACAAGATCTCGGTGGCCAATTGTGATCACCTCTTCGAGAAATAAGACGGTGAGGAAACTTTTCTTGCAAAATTGCGATTGTTTCGTTGCTTGTGTGGCAAATATTGATGTCTTGTTGAAAATAAACGTCCACATCAATATCTTCCAATTTCGGCCATACAAAAAAAATCAATGATTATAGCTCCGCAGCACAATCCATTAACCGTAATAGTTGCACTATCCTCATTTTTGAATAAGTAAGGTCCAATCAACGGCCAGCGCGAAAACCGCACCAAAAAGTGACACGTTGAGGATGGAGAGGCTTTTCAACAACCATTCTTGGATTTTCCGAGCGCCAAATTCGACAATTATCACTAACTAGTCATTTTTAGTAATAACGTAGTTTTTACTTGTAAAATGTCAAAACATTACAGCTTCAAAATGCACAGCTGCCCAAATAGCGGGCTATTCAAAATGAAACCTCTTATTGGAAAAACCTTTATAACAGTTTGATATTTATTCAGATCACGATTCGATAATTTGTCTTTCCTAAGCATACATTTAAAAAAATAGAAGATTTTATTGTAATGACTGAAATGCTTGTATGTCTTGTACGGTTATTGTGTGAGCTACGCTTTTTCAACTCAACTTCTAGAAAATAACTTAAAAACCTCAAAACGAAAACTTGAAATCAATTCAAAAAGCGTTTCCAAAATATCGAATGACACAGTTTAATTTTTATTTAGAAATCTGAAAAATATGTTATTCAATCTTATATCAACTACCTAAAAACTTAATTGTGTAAGAACTGGTTCACAACTTTGAACCTCGGAAAAACGTTCTGTTACCAATTTTGAGAAAAAATATTTTTACCAGAATGTGATTCATATACCTATGACATGAAAACAATTAAACATTTTGAGCTCCTCACGAGAAAATTTAGATTCTGTTAAGAACCAACATTTCAAAAACTAAAAACCTTAGGTTGAAATTGTGAAGAAAACCGGTTAATTGGTGTTTAGTCATCTCGAGGTACAGCCAGGCAAACTGGACTCCATAAGCATTTATTTTGTGTTTTCCAGCATAATGTCATGTTTGATTGTTATTTAAAAATTTCTTGATATGCCCGAATGCTTAACTTGTCCATAAACAATATCAAATTCGCGAGTAAAAAATGTTCCACATACGCCACAGTACACGATGGAAAACGTAAATTGTTCTTTCTTTTTTTTTTTTAATGCACCGTTTACTGTATCATCAAAAGCAGGCTTCCCAGCAGAATACTCATCTCATTTCAAGCAAGGTTTGAGCTTTTGACTTAAGGATAAAAGTCCATTCATATCCTTGAGAAAGATAAGCTTTATATCTTTCTTATTCACATTAAGAGACACATCGATTGCATTTACCCAGACATGATTCAGCAAAAATATTAAGAACTTAAAATCAAACAATATTCATAAACAAATAAATGAAAAACAAAAGAACTTCAACTTAAAATTGGAGCACACAAACCATTTATGAATGCACCACACTGACGCGATGAAGAACCCAGACGATCGATTTCGTTCCTTATCAACCATTGAACCACTCCCACTTGGGGCGGTTCAGCAAGTCTTTTATATGTTTTTATTGAAAACAATATTGACGACTGACCATAGGAAAATAAGCAAAACACCGGATGAATCTCAGATTCAGAAAAAGAACTCGAAAGACTTTCATAATTCTTTGCTGATCGGACGAATCTCGAGAAGGTCTTCCATGCCAAAGGGGCATTTCAATTAAATTGCATTCGTGTCGCATTGCCACTCCATAGCTATGTGACTTTAGCTTAATAGTTGTTTTTTTGTTTTAAGTACCAGCAAGACTTGAAATTCAGAACTCTTGTATTTGTTTGTTTTGTTGAGTGTCATTCAAAAACGTGACCTGGGACAATATTCCATCAAGTAAATTCGAATGAAATTTAATTAAAAAACATCTTCAAACATTGAGTGGATTAAGAGGAAAGTACAAGGTTCAAAAAACCGATCAAGTACCACCTTTCCTTTTCTCAAATACCCATGATCACGTATACCTCACAGGAAATAGAACAAATTCCAGAAAACTTCAATTTAAAAGATTTCAAATCTTCTTTTTTTGGCATTTGAAGTACCAATAAAAATCATGTTTGGATCTTTAATCTTTTAGTGAATATACAATTATTTAATCAAAAACTAGTCGTGGTCGTTAATTTATGTTTATTTGTATAAACAATAAATAAAGATGAATATTTGTAAAATTTATGAACGGAACCAGACAGTCAAATACTACAAGAAACCGTTAGTTTTTGAGGTTACGTTGGAACTTTATGGGAATTTTATTCTGTAAATATGTTAATGGATTAAACACGATTGAAATCTGGCTGTGTTTGTTGGAATATTAGGAATTGTATGGAGATATCAATGAAAAGCCATTGTTTGATTGTTAATGATAAAATTTAACAACACTTTTTGAAGAATAAGGTTTTTGACATTTTCCAGGTGGTAAATGATAACAATTGAAAGCACATAGAGAGGGGTATTAGAGTAACGCCAAATGGCTTGGTTGGCTTGGCTTTGGTTATCTGCAGGGTAAGGTTAAACTTCTGTCAATAAAAACATTTGAAAAAATAATTTTACAACTCAGCTGGGAGCTAACTTTTTACTTCCGATTATAGATCGCATAATACAAGTTATGCATTCGTACAAAAAATTGAGATAACAATCAAACATGACATTACGGTGATAGAGAAACATATTTGAGTTACTGCCAAAATTCTGTCCGTCTGTCTGTTTGTCTGTCTATCTGTACGGATGTATTTTGGACTGCAGCCTAAACTGTAGGGCCAATCGTCTTCAAATTTTGAACTTAAGGTTATTTTGACATTCTACAGATTTTTTTTAGCTCAAAAATGAACGGTACCCATCATATAACCGTTATGTAAAATCTTGTTTTTCTCGAAAACGGCTCCAAGAATTTTTATAAAAAAAAATCAGTGTACTACGGTATGTATACGTTATATGTATTTTGGTGAAAAAAAATAATATGTTGGGCTAAAAACGGTACCTCCCATAGGACCGGTTTTTTTCTTCGACTTTCTCGAAAACTGGTTATCCGATGTAGGTAGCCTAAGTAATTTTGCATTAATTTTTTTTCGAAAACTTTTTTTTTGTATTTTTAATAATTATGTTTTGAAAACGGGTAAGTGAATTTTAAAAAAAATTTTAATTCTATTTTAAATGTACGTTATTTTTGTGCTTAAGTTTGTATTCTTGAATTGTTTTTTTTTTTATTTTTATAAAAAGTTGTTAAAAAAACCGTCGAACTCCAAATGATCTTCGCATCATTAAAGAAAAAAAAGTCAGCAGGAGTCGATGGTATACCCAATGTTGTACTACGACATCTCCTTGAGGAAGCAATGGGCAAATACACAACACTGTTCAACAACGCGCTGAATAATGCATATTATCCAGTGAGTTGGAAGACAGCTGTTGTACATCCTCTCCCGAAAAAGAGAAAGGACAATTCCAATCCGGCAAATCTCCGTTCGATAAGTCTTCTTCCAAGTATCAGAATTCGAAAGGTTTTTGAAATAATGCAAAGAAACAATGCACGGGTGCCTGTCTGGTTGATCTGAAAAAGGCTTTCGACAACGTATGGTAGAGGGTCTTTATCTGAAGCTAACCAGATCGGGTATAAGTAAATCACTGCTATTATATTCTTTACGACATGCTTAATGGTAGAAAGTTTGTTGTCAAGAGTGGCAATGTAACATCTACCACAACGTTTAATATTAAAAACGGTCTGCAATGCAACAGGGAGCGATGAACTCGCCGATTCACTTTAGTATTTACACAGCGATATCATTGTGAGTCTACCTAATGCAATTGCATATGCCGACGATTTAGTTGCACACAGAACAGGTCCAAAAGTTGAAGTCATCAGAATTCTCTTGCAACGTGATTTCATTAAAATTCAACAGTACTGTAACGATTGGAAGCTGAAAATTAACTTCCAGAAATTTGACAGTCCTGTTTTGGCTGGGGCCAAATACGAAAAAAAACTGGCGCAAGCTAGTTATCGCTAAGCCACATTGACATCCACTGTCGAGTAAAGATTAAAATACCTTGGCATCTGGTTGGATCAGTATCTATATTTCAATCGACATATAGAGGCTGCTCTGGCCAAGGCTAGGGGAGCTTTTTCCCTGACAAGACGCTTGTTTTATAGCGGCTGCCTTGATAGCAGGGTGAAAGTTATTTGCTACATGGCCCTAATCAGGCCCATGATTGCCTACGGATGCCCTATCTGGTTCAATGTTGCACCATCTCTAATGGAAAAGATTCAGGTGTTCGAGAGATAGTGTCTTCGCTCTTGTCTCGGACTTTGAACACTAGTGTCGGAGTACAAACAATATTATTCCAATGAGGTTCAATACAACGGGACCAATACAAACAGGATAGATAACTTTTTAATTAAGCTCATTTGGGGAAACATTGCAAGGGCTAAGACCTCAACTAACGGACAAATCTTCGGGGCTTACTACCCTCAAAATGAATATTTTGAAAGTACACGTTCGAGTGGTTTTATCCCGCCCGAGGCTTTCCTATACCTTGATAGTCGAGGGCTGTTTCAGGATATATCGGCGATTTCGTTTATCTACCACGTCGGCCGCAGAACAGTCGATAGGCGGCTCCTCTATGACCAAGACATAGTCGCTAGGAGCGAAGCAGAGCGCCTCCAATTCAGTAGAGCCGTGTCCGACCGGGATTGGAAGCAAGCCCTGGTGGCTTTAGGTAAAACCCGATATTTTAAATTTTAAATTAATTAAGTTAGAGATTAATTTAGAGCGCCGGCCTAGGGCCAGTAAGTTAATTAGGTTGATAGTTTAAACTGGTTTTAAGATTTGTGTCTAGCTTTAAATAGATATAAGTTAAGGTACAATAAAAAAAATATATTAAAAAATATGTATATATGTATAAAAAAAAAGAATAATAATTTTAGAAAATTTCTTGAATAATTTTTCTTCGATATTCTAAGCTAATTTTACAAAACGCATAAGAATTCCTCCAGTCTTTACCTTTTAGGATTTCGTACATTTGCACAATAGTTAAAATGGTGGTACCATTGCGTTAACCATGCAGTTTTTCCAAGTTTAAGGCGTTTGTAGCACTAGCAAGTTTTTCCGAGATATGTTTATCAAAGCTACCATTACCGGAAACCAGAATCCCAAGGTATTCATTCTCTCGCACAACTTCTATTTCTTCTCCACTGTAGAAAAATGGTTCATTACTTGAATATCTTCCATGTCCTCTTCGAAAATTCATTACTTTGTACTTATTCAAATTAACAGTAAGATTCCAGGTGTAACAGTTATCTGCGAGGCGGTTGACCATTAATTGTAATGAACTGGTGGATTCTGCCATGACGACTACGCCATAAGCATACATCAATATTATAATATGAATTCCTGCGAAGGTTGTTCCTACTGAAAGGAATTCACATACATCTACTATGAATAAAGCGAACAAATCTGGGCTAAGTCCACATCCTTGTTTAAGATCTACTATAGACATTCCCATCCTGAACAGCTTATAATATAAGGTTCTAGGTATATAGTGTGGAAAGCAGCTTTAAAATTTACAAAAAATAGAAATAATTTCTTGCTTTTTTCTGTGTGAATGAACAATACTTGACAAGGTTAGGATATGGTCTGAAGTAGAGGTACCTTCGTGAAATCCAGCTTGGAAATCGCCAAGTTCTCCTTTTTCTATGATCCATTTATTTAAGCGTGCTTACAGTATTTAAGAGAATATTGTTGAAGAGTTAAAAAAGAAATTTCTCTATAATTATTAACATCGTTTCATTCTCCTTCTTCGAAGATTACATTACACTATCTTGTAAACGTCTCCAAAAAATCTTCTGTGGTATATTTGTAAAATTCTGTTGTTATTCTTTTGTTGGCATTTGGATAGTACGAGTCTCATTTCTTCTTCAGTTATATTTGTATCCAGAATAACGTCTTCAAAACAAGGCGGAGCGTACAAAAATTGTTGGGCCGTAAGTGGTTGGTTCAGCAAAATTTGGAAATAGTACAGCTGATTTGTGGCTTTTCTCCGTTTAACCTTCTAACAGCGCTCCAGAATTCCTTTGAGTATTAGTCTCTTTGCAAGTCCTTTCTCTTTAGAAGTCCTTCTTTTTTTTTGCTTACATAAGCGTTTGTAGACTTTTGTGGATTCTACATACCATTTTCTAAGAAATAATCGTCCATACCCTCTACAAAGTTTTAAATGACTAAACAATTTAATTTGGCTGATGCAGCAAGTTGCGTCACATCCAAATCTTTTAACACAGTAGAAACTTTTTGAATTAAGAACAACAACTTATTTGTACTACCACGAAGTTCATAGACTTGAGGTATAGCTACTTCTTTTTATCTCTTGGTTTTTCTCAGATTTTTGATTTTTTCATGGTAGCCGCCAATAGTTATAAATTCATCTCTCTATTCCCAAGTTCATGCTTAATTTCTGATAAATTTGTATTCAAAGCGCTTTTGTAATTTTCAATTTGTGAATTCATCCAACTCCAGCTCCAATGCTGAAGTGTTATTTTTATCTGGTCAGTTAAGTTTGATAACTATTTCAATCGGCATGTGATCAGGGTATGGCATAGTCAAAACTCTGAAATCTTCGACATAATCCAACAAAGCTTCAGAAGCTAACGCATAATCAATTACAGAGTTTCCTTGCTTCAAAAAAGTAAACTCTACACTTTCATCCCCTTGCGAAGTTCCGTTTAAAATTGCAACCTAAGGTTGTTGCACATATCCTTTGATGATGAAACGAGTGTTTCAAAAAATGTGAAACGGACCTGATATTCTTAATTTTTCATGAAAATTTGTTTGAGATTCCTTAATCAAAAGTTAATTTTTTTTATAAAACTTTCCTGCCACACCCACTGTAGAAACCTATATGAAGAAGAAGCGTAAAATAACAGTTATTTTAATGTCGCAATTAAATTCAAAACTTTCTCATGTAATTTGACTTTAATCCCACATTGAGAGCCCTCACTTACGTAAAGCTACTTCAAATAAAACAATCTTTTTCCAACAAATCAAAGGTTCCTGATAAGTCCGCCCTAGTCTATCAAAAGAGCGGTTCCCATTAAGAGTTGAGTAAGAAACTATAACTTCATCGTGGGCGTTTACTACGAAATTGAGTAACTTTCTTCCCTATACCACCCTCTCCCAGATCTTATTTCAATACGCCAAATGTTTAATAAACTGCGATGTTGTTTCTTAAGAAAAAAAGATAAACACGTCGAGTATTTATCAATTACTTGACGTTTTCAATTAATTTTCTAGCCATCGGGCGATTCGGGGGCGATTTACAAATATAGTAAACCCCACGTTTGGACACTGAACGTGAAGAAATCCTGACATCCACAAGATCGATGGATATGGAATTTTCAAAGAATGGAATTTCTCCATTGATTCAATGGACGCATGGTGAACTGGAATATTAGTTGACACAACATGGCAACGGAAACCATCACCAAGACAAAGATGTTTACAATAAATTCAAAACAATACGTTGTGTTTCATTGTAATCTTATCGCAGGTGGTGTCAAGTGTATGGCGCTGACTGTCATTTCTATCGATAAACGGTAAAATATAATGCAGTAGTAAAAGATAAAGATACAAATACGAATAACTCGGGGCGTGCTGGAGGGGATTGATTATATGTATTTTGCTTAGTTCGAAATTAATTCGTGTGATTGTTGAAATCACGGGTTGGCGAGGGGGGGTTGCCAATGTCACAAGGAATTTCGCCAAGACAAGAATTCATTGCGAAGCTTCCAGAAGACCGATTTGTTATTATAAGAGTTAAAGAAAAATTTCTAAATTGGGAGCGATTTGGCGAATTTGGGTGAGGATTAGCAAAACGATCAGATTATGACCGTTTCCGGGGGCATGGCAAATAAATGGGGTAGATATAAACAACAAATATTTTGTTGTTTATTGTTTGTTTTTTTAGAACAGATCAAAAGAATAGTTATCAGAGCGTGACATTTATTCCAGGAATTCGAAAGATGGCGTATCTTGACGAAATAATTATTTATGGAGTTTCGGTAGTGGATATTGGAATTTTTAAAGCAGTTGGCTTTGTATCCAAGTGGATTTGTTGTTTGTTTAAATGGGGTTGAAAGCTGTGAGCAGGTAGTTGATCAATGTCAAAATATGTTTTGAAAGATTTCAGAAGGGTTTTCTTGATGAATGGATTTTGAGTTTTAAATCGGAGAATGAACTCATTAGGGGAATACCAGAAATATTTGAGGAAATTATCAGCCAAATGATCTTTTGTAGACAAGCGATTATGGATTGGTTGAACACATTGGACGAGTAGGAGCTAAAAACGAATTTCAAAGTAAAACACCTACAAAACAGCTTTCTATTTTAAAAGGATGAAATTCAAGAAACTTATTCCCAAAAGATAAAAATATAATTTTGATTTGCGTTGCAGCAAACTTATGATACAGTAGCTGACCATACCCGGCGTGGCTTGGGTATACCACATATTTTCTGGATCCCGACAACAACGCCACATTCCGGGTCCAACTGTAACTAAACAATATCAACGTAATCGTGTTAATACAGAAACAAAGTTTATCAGCGTTGATAAGAAAATATATCTAGGGAAATCTACATTAATATTAATATTATTTTTCCTCAGCGCCACTTATCATATCAACATTTTTATTATTTTTATTCGAATACAATTATAAATATTATATGGTGTGATTTTGAGTCAATCGGTTAATAAATAAGAATTCTCGAAAAAAGTGCCCCAGAAAGGATTTCTTAAGTACTTCTTACAGCATTAGCTATTTGTCTGTGAAAGTCCCGTCAAAATCGGTTCATAAATGAGAGCTTTGAAAAAAAAATACACAGCGTCACCAAGTGGGTGATTAAATTACTCCTTAGAATACTAAATATCTGCCAGTGAAAGCCCTGTCAGAATCGGCGCAGCCGTTCCAGAGATTAGCCGGAACAAACAGAAAAATAGGAATTGTGTTTTCGTTATTAGTAACGTGTAACTTTCATATATGTACATCTTGTAAAAAGCTTTATTTTGATATTAAAAACAGGCACTTCAATTTTATTGATGTGTGATATTAAAATTTAAGTACTTGTTGTAGTATTTTAAATAATGTCAGTTAATATTTTACTCTCCATGTTGTATAATCATGTAATGGAAACAATTCTTTTTAACTTTTGTTTACACTTTTACCTGATATATACAAATGTACTCACCATCAGGAGGTAAATAATCTTGGCATAGACCGTAAGCTGTGGTAACCTGAAAAATAAAATAAAATTTAGTTTATAAATGCTTTATTTTTTTTTTTTTAAATTGCACAACTGAATCGTTTTGGCTTCATCTTAATTGAAGCGATTATATTAAACAAAAGTTAATATTTATTTTCCAAATATTAAAGGTTTTTTAACATTTATTTAAAAATAGGTTTTTTTAAACTTTCAATAAAATAATTTCAAGAATCCAATCACAACGACTTTCATTTAAAAACAATTAAAAAACTCACCAAACCGTTTCAAAATATTGTTTTTTTTAACGAATCAAAAAAAATATAAAATATACAAGAAACTGACTATTTAAATTTTCATTTTTAGTCAAGTGGTTCTCGAAAAAGTTAAGAAAAAAAGAAACAAAAAAATATGAGAGCTACCACTCATCATGTTAAAATTTCTTCACCAAAACATAAACTTGCATCTAGAACGGTGAACTTGTTTTTTTTTTATAGAAGTTATTGGAAGCGTTTGGGATAAAAATAAAATTGTACTTAAAGTTTTCCGCGTTCAAATGCAAGGAAAAATGGCAGTGAGAATATTTTCGATATAAAGCCTGTATATTTCTCTTTCTATATAATAAATATATAATAAATGCTCGCACCTATACAGCCTAAACGGATGGGCCGATTTGCTTAAAACTTGGTATTTTCATTATTTGATTGGTAGTATATCGGACGGTGCATTTGATTTTTGCTCTAGGTCGAAAAATAACGGTACCTACCATACAATTTTTAACAAAAAGTTTGATTTTCTCGAAAACGACTCTAAAGATTTTGACAAAACTTTCAGGGTGCTATTTTTTAATAACAATGCATCTTCCAATTAGAATGAATTCTTCAAAATTTGTTCTATAACGGTACCTCTCATAGAACCCGTTTTTTTCAAATGCGGTTTTATCGTAAACCATTATCCCGATTACTATAAAGTTTCGCACTCAGGAAGTCATTTATAATTCAGTTAATATTGCATTTCAAAATTTTCAAAAACTTTTTTTCTATTTTTTTTTAATTTTCTAAAATAAAATTGGTTTTTGAAATATTTTGAAAACGGGTTGATTGAATTTTTTTAAAATAATTTCCTTATAGTGACATACTGAAGCGTTGATGTTATGCTTGAGTGTGTGGTTGATCGTGGAGAAGTGAGTGCGTAGATTTGCGATTTTTGTGTGTGATTGACTTGGATAAAATATTCGGGGTGCAGAGCCAGGCGACCAAACGAATGTTCAGCCTGTCTACTGTGCGACAACGAAGACAAGTAGTGAGCACGCAATTGGTAAAGAAAAATAAAAAGACAAGTTACTCCAACTATAAGTTTATGGTAACTGCTTAGCTTTATTCGACAGACTGCGCTTAGCGATAGTTTGCTGCGCCCTTTTATACTTTGGCAAGCGGCCTTACATAGAAATTACAATTGCAACATTAATCTCTTCGTTAACAAAAAATTATCTAAGTGTTTAGCACTTTTAAGTTTTAGTGAAAAAAATGTGCCTTCAAATTTTGATATTATACAAACAAAAAAATATTAATTTGTGTTTATTGAAATTATGACATAAATGAAAATTAAAGTAAATTTATAATAAAATTAAATTAAATTAATTTATTGACGCGACAGCTCCTTAAGGAGCCAAGGCCTAGTGACTTATACTCTCAACCATACCTGTGTGTGTGTTGTTACTCTGCAAGAATGGAAGGGACCTACAGTTTACCGCCGAGTCCGAACGGCTACATGAGATGCACTTTTTCGAGACAAATTTTACTCTTGGAGGTTTTATCAGTTCCTCGCAAGAGGCAGTACCCCAGAAAAATAGGTGGCTATGAGCTGGATTTGAACCCAGGTTCTTTCGCTTAGCAGTCCGACACACTAACCACTAAGCCACGGGGCACTACAAATTTATAATAAATATAATATAATAAGTCTAGTAATAAGTTATTAGCCTGCCACAATACTAGAAAAAAAAATTTAAATATTTTTTTCGAAAAGTTTAAGAAAAACGACCTTTAAAAAAAACTGGTCGATCGATTGTCAATATTTTTTTCCTCGATAGACATTTAGTTTTCAAATTTTATTGCATAATTAGTTTTTCCGAAAAAAACTCTTAAACTAATTAAAAAATGAAAGAATTTTCGAAGTTTTTTTTTTTATTTTAATACATACATACATACATATGCACATGCAGCCACTAAGCATAAGAACCATTGAATAAAAAGTACAGGAAGACGTGTTTTTGAAAATAAATGAAGCCTCTTTCTAAATAGTGTGAGTTATCACATACACACAAGTATTAGCACTGGGCGGAGTGCAGAAGACTAAAAACTCTCGGGGCGCCAAATACTTAAATAAATAGCTTAAAGCCAAATAGTTTATCAAGTGATGGCAAGCGTCTTTTTCAATCCTGGCTACATCGAAAGATCACTAATTTCCTGGAAACTCTTGAAGCTGATTTACAGAAAGGTGTTAACTCTTTGGAAATAGTTCTGGGACAGTGTATTTTGGTTGTACATTTGGATTTGTTTTATTAATCAAACTTACCTGCAAAATACAAACAAGTGAAACAATTAACCTCTTTTTTAATTTTAAAGATAGGTTTGTTTTATTTAAGTAATTTATCACAGTATTTTCTTTCTCATGTAATTGTATCAATTTTTTAAGCAACATTTCCCTGAAACACATATTTCAAAAATACATTCGTACAGTAATTTTTGCAACGTCTTCTTATGTATTTGCTACAAGTGTGTCCATTTCTTTTTGATAAAAACACAAAATTAAAAAAAAATTGCTTCTAAATTTTAAATTAATTAGCTCACTGAGATAATAAAAAATCGTCAGGCAAATACGCTATCACGGGGGCCGCGGGGAAAGTCTTGAATTCATCTTTATTCAATTGAAGTATTTCCAACCATTTTTTTCTCCTCAACTCAGCTTTCAGAAATCTGAATATTTTCCCGAAGTCATTTGTGCTCATTCGCTTCACACATAAGCTGCACAAAAACGCCACTGCACCTAGATATAATACAGATAAGTTGGTTGGTACTAACATGTTGACAAATTGACAAATACTTAAAAAACATTTTGATAAATATTCACGAGTCACAAAAATGTAACAATTGTTCAAAAAATACTTACCAACATAACTTCATACTACATGTGCTCAAAGTATTGAAGCGCCTTACCAAAAAATAATGAAAATGAATGCGTCCCTGACTTCAACTATGTCGTTTGACAGATAGAAAGTGAATCTTATTCATTGAAGTTGTGCATTTTTATTTTCAACAAAATTATTGTTTTCATTGTTTAATACCACACAAAATATAAAACAATATTTAAAATATACTCAAAACACCACTTTACATTGATTTACGTTCTAAATAAAACAATACTTACTTGTGAGAAGAAATGTCTTAATTTCTCCTGAAAACTCTGTTTTTACATGTTTTTTTTCTATGAAGATCATATTGATTTGTATTTTCCTGTTAAGATACTAGAATATACTAATGCACCTAATTTTACAAAGTTATATAGTTTAATATGTTCGCAAAACAAAATTATCCAAATTCGAATCACTTTTTTTTAATTTACCGCCTTGCCAAAATGACAGGAAGAGCTGGAATTTACTACTACATGTATAACTGATTAGCTTCACTCACGTACACGTACACAACACGTCTTCCTGTTCTTCTTATTCAATGATAAGAACAAGTTCGTGTGACCCAGTCGTGCATTTTATTTTATTTTTATTCGACGATGTGACCGCACTTATAAGCAAGTACGTGCGATCCAGTCGTGCAATTTATTTCTTTAACAATTGGATTTTTTTTTTTATTTATAACTAGTTAAGTAAAAACTATAACATATTTTATAACTATAATATTTTTTTTAATATCATGCTAAAATGCATAATGATAAACTTTAAATTTCGCTCATTGAATCTTAAAAAAAATATTTATATAAGTACCGTCTAAATAGTGGTTTTGTGATTTTTACAACCTTCAATTTTCTGTCAAAATTTTTCAAATTCAGAAATCTTACCATACATACTAACCTGATGATGAGAATTAGAAGCTTTAACAATATTGTAATAAAAACAGTGTAGACCTCAATAACCACCTTTTCACCTACATATGTAATTAGCATATCTTCTGTTCTGATTGACATTTCTATTTCTTAAATAAGCTTACAACTTACTTAAGTATACCAAAATAATTAATCTGCATGAAACGTCTAAACTAATTATTTTTATTAGTTAAATAAAATTCCCAAAACAATTTATTGCTCAATTTTATTTTTATCAATTGATTCAGTATTTTTTTTTATTAAAACGAACTTAATTTTGCAATAAAGGAAGAATATAAAATAATACAAAAAACAGCTCTTTACAACTCAATTATATCATTTTAAATTGACTGCTGATCTCAGATCTACAAATCAGACTTATAGTCATCATCATCGCTTATCCCCTGATCGATGAGACAGCAAACAAAATAAACATATTAATAAAAACAACTCCAATCGAAAACACAAACAAAACATACGAAAACCTTAATTATACGATCACAAAACGGCTATTTGAATACGTTTAGTGAAATTAAATAAAAGTTAATAAATCAAACCGAATACAAAAAAAAAAAATCAAAAAAGAAGCGAGAAGCAACATTCCATACAAGATGAGACAATATTATGAACCCCCATCCAAAGACTTAAAGAGTATCTATGTATCTACAAACTAAATAAACAAATCGAAAAAAATATGAAAAATATACAAAATATGTTAATTTATAAATTCCAATAAATATTTGCGCTGATCAAAGCTTTCCGAATAAAAAAAAATGATTTGAATGCGAACAATATACTCCGAGACTCCGGCTAAGATGCCACTGCTTGGTCAGATACTTCCATAGATTTCACTTGCTGTGGGGCGTCAAATAGCCTTTGACCGCTATTAAGTTGTAATAAATCTTGGATTTCAATGGCGCAAAAAAAGTAACGGCGCGGTGGCCTGCGTGCTGTGGTGGCTGCGACCGCGCAGCAGCCTTTGTCGGACAATCGGACACAATAATTCCATTACCACCAGCGAGGCATCGGACAATGAATGATTGTGGACGACAAAGTGATAAATCACAGATTGATTTTTCGGCAAAAATGTTTTAACTATCGATTTAGTAATTGAAATGCAAATTTTTTGACATGACTGATATGATACTGAACGAGAGGAAGTCGCGATCGAATAGAATGACCCAAAGATGACATAATTGTGTCATGAATTTGGCACATAATTTTTTTCTTTGGAACGAATTTGAAGGTTGATGTTTAATAAGTAATTCATTTTTAAAGAAATACATACAAACATCTGAAAATAAGTAACATAAATATTCCATCATATCGGCAATCTAACTATACTGTCTATCTCACCACAAATGTTTATTAAAATCGTTAAAATCGTTTCTGGAAAATATGAATAAGAATACTTATTGTGAGTGTGGGTTATGTTGAAATATCAGTTTCTCGACTCAAGAATTGTTTTTTGCTTGTGATTATAGGGACTATAAGGCAAGTTATGCATTCGTAATAAAAATCTAACAATCAAACATGACATCACGATCATAAAGATTACCTAAAATAGTGATCGAGAAAAAATATCTGTATGTCTGTCTTTCTGGGTGGATAACGAGCTACAGCCTAAAGGGGTTAAGCGATTGCCTTCAAATTTGGTAAGTGTGTATCTTTTGGCATTCCTCAGAGGGAACATTTAAATTTTATTTTAGGGCTAAAAATTAAGTTTTATATTTGAGAAAATCAAGGAAGGAAGCCAAATTAATTCTGCATATCAAATTTTTTAATAACTTTTTTTCTAATTAAAATAATTTTTTGAGATTTTAATTTTTGAAAAATCAATATTTTAAAAACTAATAAAAAAAAAATTATTTTAAATTTTATAATCACATGTATATTAATAAATTCTAAAAATCTGCATACCAAAATATCAAAAAAAAATTCAAAAAATTTATATTAAAAAAACAAGATTTCCACACCCTGCAAATCTCGAAATTCTTTTTTCATAAATTCGTTATAATACAAGACGTGTGATGACGTACTCCGTTTTACTAAAAACCGTCAAGTGCTGTAGTTTTGAAACTTTTTTTAAGTTCAGATAGTGTTATTTGTCTACGTTAATGTTACTTATTAGTATATAAGTACGTGCGATCCAGTTGTGCAATTTATTTTTCTTAGGATTGCATATCAATATATTGTTGATCAAATCTCATTAGGTGCTCCATGGTTAGAAAAGAAGGTGGACTTTCGAGTCAATTTTTTTTCTGAATGTAGTACCTAAAGTATTGTGACATTTATGTGCATTATTGTAGCAAAGTCTTTCCCTAGACTGATCTAAGTACATCTTAAACTATATGGAATGACAGTTTAACATACCTAGTTATTCACCAGGCCTCAAGCTCTCGGTGGAATCGATTTTTTTTTGTCATAGAAGAAAAAATTTGTCCACATGTGTTTCGTGTCAAATTTCCATAAAACTAAATATTATCCACTCAGGTGTTCAAACACCTACTTCGCTAAACAAAAATAATAATAAAAAAAAACTACAAGTTCCATTAACCTTCATCATACGAAACAGGGTCATAATTATGAAGAAAATTACAATTCGCCTCATATTCGTCTGATTTATTATCGACCTCCTATATTTATGGTTAAATTGGCATACATTAGCGTCTTTTTAGTTCTTAAAACACAACAAAATAACAATAAAAAATAATTTGATTTCTGACAGACATGCAAGTAATATTAACAAACATAAAAACGTTAAAAATGCTTAAAACAATAAAACACACATATGAGAAGGTGTATTGTCAAAAGAACATAAAATTAAAGACATGCGTTGCATATTTTTATAGAAATTGACAATATTGCAATATTTTTGTAATCTCCTTTTTTTTGCAAAATTATGTATTCTACAGACATTTCGTTCTAGAAATTGATTTTTTTAGGAATATTTGCAGTACTTGCATGTAAACCGAAGCGATGCAGAGTTTTGTTTATGGATTCCGGGGTGAAAATCTAGGTCGAAATGAAGGCGTTAGACTTCAGTTATTTCAAATATTATTAATCTAATTTTATATAAGATCTAACAGGACGACACAGAGTAATGGTGCACCAGTGTCAGTCCCCTAATGTTTCGAACGAATGAACAACTAATTTGGTAACCAATTCAATAAATAAACAATACTTGAACTTTTCCTTACAATACTTGAAATTTTGATGCAATAAATAGCTTCTTAGTTGAAAAACTCGCAGTTGAAAAAATGCAATAAAATGTTGTATTTCCTCGCTACTTTTAGGGGTACAGGATGTTATGGACTGCTAGCGCCTCTTTCGTCAACATACATTATGTATGTATGTTATAAGGCCTATAATCATTGCAATGTTTTTTTCAGAAAGTATTTGAATTGAAACACGGCTGATATAATTTGCTACCAAACTCTTGTGTAGAAAATACGTAACCATTTTTAATTTTTCCGTTTTCAATCCACTACATACCAAACATCCAAATCCGTTAAGCCTTTGATCCCAAAACAAAAATCCAAACATACAAACATTCGCATTTTCATTATTGGAAGGATTATCAAAATTTCAGTTCAGTTGTAAATACGCAAGGTGAATTTCGTCGTGAGTGCGGTCACCGTTACAAATTTAGAGTGCTGAACATTTTTCGCTCCGTAAAAAAGTTTGAGTGTGAAGAAACTCTTTTGAAGCTAACCCTCCCTTGATCTTTCCCATAGGTCCGTTCTGTGGTAGAATTGGCCTATGGGTTTTGTGATCCTGAAGTAAGAGGCTTCTAAAACACATATTGCATTTTATGTTCAGATTGAAAATAGGCCTATAGCTAAGTGCGCCTGAAGCAAGAAGATTCTAACTCACCTAACCCTGGTGAAATTGGCCTATGATTTGGATGCACCTGAAATAAGAGGCGTTTATGCATCATGTACAGTCAGTCTGGTGCATGCAGTATCTTTGTAAGCGGTGTACAGCCAGCGGACAGCGATGAGATTTTTCAGTATCACGGCTTTGCCGGAATTTTCGGAACTGTTGGCTGGTGGGCCATTGACTTTTTGGGGGTAAATCCACAAGTTTATTATTGTCTTTCAGAAACGAGCGAGGCCGACCCCGTCGCTTTACTTCGTTAATAAGTTTTGTGTAGTCTCCATATTATACGTTAATATTTGAGGTGCTAAAAGACCTCGTTATTAGAGTGGCTTGATGCCCTAGGGCCCTCTTATGATAAATAGATTTAAATAATTGTAGGTGGGTTCACAGTGGAATCAAGCCATAATCGGCAGGTGTGCACGTAAAGCCTTTTAACTGTCTTTTTAAGTGTCACACAATATTGATTTAGCCCATATGTAATTCTTACGAGACAACGTGCCTTCTTCGTTAGCGAATTTAGAATTTCTTATACCATTAAATAAAATAATTAAAAATTGAGGATACTCCATTACCACCTCGTCGTTAATTACAGGATTAGTTACAAAAGATCTCCTTCGGGCAGCTCAATTCCCAAAAATCGGAAACAGAAATTTTGTCTAGCATGAATTTGAATTTAAAATACAAGCAGGATAGCACATAGCCAAGTCAAGTGCAGTTAGTGGCTCTTATAAAGTGTTGGGTGGGTTGTGAACAAAAATTCCAACTCAAAATTCTAATTTCTAAATTTCTGACCGCTTTCCTATCTATTTATGAAGAGAAATAAAAAAATGTAAACTTTTTAATTTTCATGAAATTTCATTAAATATGCTCTTCCGTTGTTCTTGTTGATTCTCAGAATGTCGTGTGCCATTATTATTTGTTATTTTTCTTGAAGTCACAACTATTACTTTCTCAAGTCGTTTGCTTAAATAGTTAAATATGTCCATACTGGAAAAAAATCTATAAACCAATAATTTCATTTGATATGCGTTCTATTTAATAAAAGATACAATGGGCCTTTATCTAGAAAAAAAAATTACACATGCGCTACTGTCGTAAATAAGTAGCCCCATAAAAAATTAATTAATTTTTTGTGGCGCCGCATTTTATATTCCAAATGCGCTGAGATGTGATTTTACATTTGTTCCACCTTATCTGCATAAAGAAAAAAAAATATTTAAGGGGAATTTCAATTTCAAGTTTAAAATTTTATTGATTTTCAAAGAAATAGCTAACAAAAAACAGAATACAGGGTGTCTGGCGGCAGATTTATATTTTCAAAGTTAAATACAAAAAATACCATTTGACATATCGTTTGATTTAAAATATTGAACGACAGAATAATAATGCGGATTTCATTTTTTGAAGATTATTTCATCCAAATGTCTTCCATCGAGTTGCACACACTGTTCAAAACGGAGCCTCGTGTTCTGCGCCACACACTGCAGTAAACTTGGTTCAATTGTGCTGATTTCTCGACGAATATTTTCTTTAAGGTTCACAAGAGTTCGGGGATTGTTAATGTAAACCCTGTCTTTAAGGTAGCCCCATAAAAAAAATCCATTGGGGTTAAGTCCGGGGACCTCGGTGGCCATGGGATGTCCCCAAAGCGACTAATCATTTTTTGAGGGAAAGCTTCCCGAAGCAAATTCATCGAAGCTCTGGCCGTGTGTGCGGTCGCACCATCCTGCTGGAACCACGTGTGCGATGAGAACGATGGGTGAGCTCGCAGGTCCGGCAAAAAGAAATCCGTAATCATGCGTTGATAATTCTCACTATTGACATTTGTCGCCTGGCCCCGAGCATTTTCGAAAAAAATGGTCCAATTATTCTATTCGTGGATAAGGCGCACCAAACAGTTACCTTGGGGCAATACAATGGTTTTTGGTGTTTCAGTCGAGGGTTATGGGTTCTTGGAGACCAGTAACGACAGTTTTGCTTGTTGACGTGTCCGTTTAAATGGAAATAAGCCTCGTCGCTTCAAAAAATGCGATTCATAGTTCGAAAACGCTCCATAATCGTTTCACAAAATGTTTTGCGTAAAACAAAGTCACTTTCCTTAAGTTCTTGAACGATTTGAATTTTAAATGGGTGGAACTTTTGATCCTTTTTTAAAATTTCATGAATAATCGCTCTTGGAAGTCGCAGTGAGGCTGCCCTTTTCCGTATCGAAAGTCGCGGATTTTCACGTAAACTCTCTTCAACCAGTTCAATGTTTCCTAGAGTCCTTGAAGATCGACTGGGCCCTGGCCGTGGGGTGTTCATAGCCGAAGCAGTTGTGCGGAAAATTTGCACCCAGGAACGAATTAAATTCACACTCGGCCCGTCACTTATCCGTCGAATATCTAAGTTTGAACAAAATTGTCGACGAGTAATTACGTACGAATCGTCACTCTTGAAAAATGCCTCGATGGCGAACGCGCGATGCTCACTTGACCACTGCGACATTGTGACTTAAAAATCCGCACGATCACTGAATCCAACGACACCACCCACTCCCCGCACCGTTTATTACTTTTTGAAATATTCGTATTTCAAAACATAAATGTGTCACCAGACACCCTGTATATCAATTTATATATCTAAGGAAAATGAGGCTTTGAAATTGCTCGCAGGAAATATTAAAGCAGTTAAGTATGCATCAAATTGCAGAACACAGCTAGATTGTTTATATTTCGTTGCCGAAACTTTATGTCTAAATGTCATAAATGGATAACGGCTAGTGTTCCTATAAATTTCTGATTACCCAGGGTAATATCCGCAACTTTGTCTTTAAGCATCATCATCATTTCATCCAAATTCTTCATCAAAACTAACAATGATGCCCACCACCATACTCCTCGCTTAGGAAAAACCATTTAACCATATTACTAGACTTTATAGGACGTCTTCGTCTTCTTCATCCACAACGATTCCAATACAAAATGAAAATAATTGTCAAAATTGCTTTTCAAATGATCCCACTTGCTGACAACACTTTTAGCATTTCCCTGTAACAGCATGTTGTACCAACGCCCCATGGAGCGCCAAACACCGTCTTTGCGTCCTGATCGAGTGTTTAACAACAAATTTTAGCACATCCTACTTCAGTAGTTAGTATATGGTGGCTCCAGTTTCCCAAGTGGAGTCTTGTTGGACATTTATCAGCCCTCGTCAGTAATGGCGTCGACACCGATGATGATGACGTTGGCGACGACGACGACGACGCGATGCACGATTAAAGTGACGACAACAACGGGGACAACGGCTCTGGACGAGGCTGGGTAATCTAATGAAACAGGAGCCATGCCCCTCCGGACTAACAAGATGAAAAGAACTGCATTATAAAGATCTTTTATGTACCAAACTCGATTATACTGATAGTTTGTAATTCAAAATGCTAAATAGACGAGAAAGATGTATAAGGTTGCCAACATGCGATTTTATTCAACGGTACAAAATAATTCCGTCAAAGGTTTTCAATAATTTTTTAAATTTGAGGCTTTAAGACGTTTTTGTCAATTACTTTTCAAAATAAATTTAGCCCAATTTGTAGATACTTCTGGCAGTTTTTTTTTAAAATTCAACTCTTCTTTGAGTTTCCTAAATATTCAAAAGACCTTTTAAGATAAACTAAGCGACAAATTGTTTCTAGAATCGTTGCAAGGATTTTGATAGAGTAAATGTTTCTTTTATTTTAATTCCTTTTTTCAGGGAATAGATTCTTCTTGTCCTTTTTGAAGTATTTCCTTAACCCAATCGACGGCAACCCTATTACCGTCTAATATCTTCATATCAATATTAAAGCGGGAAACTCGGTTGTATTTAAATTATTTTTCCAATGTTAGAGATTCTTTAGATACTTTATGCGGTTTTCGATTTAGTTTGACAAGTTGTAGGTTCCACCAGGTTGACTCTACGAGTGTATTTGGGTCAAAAAAGCGCAACGAGTTTGAGATTTCATATGATTCACTTTGTGGCATGGGATTTCTTTAAGTGATCATGTTTACCTCTCAATTAAGTCGCAGTGAATTAAGATGACCTAGGACAAGGTTAAGTTTAAGTCTACATAATTTAGAGGTCGTCTCCGTCTCATATTATTGTATTTGGTATTTTAATAATGTGTCAGACTTAAAGCAAGTTAAAAAAAAGACGAAACACATCTCATGATGACATTGAATATTTTTTTCTTTATTGCTTTGTGTGTGCGATTGGTCTCTTTTTTAAGGGCATCAAGTTCAATATTTGCAATCAAATTATGTCAAGTGGAATGGGAATATATTTTTCTTAATAACGTGAAACATGATGATGAGTTAAATGGGGGAATTTCGAAGAATTAAGTGAATATAAAATGGGAACTGAAGGCTTAAAATGTTCAAGCCATTGTTAATTGTTTGGGATGCAACACTGGTGAATCACAAGTTCGTGACCGTCTTTCTTGGCAGAAAAACATTGTTTTGCGTTCTAAATTCACTGATTTTTCAAATACTATCGTTTTATGTATTCTAAGGATTTTTAATATTTATTAGGAGGAAACCTACATACTCTACAGCATTCTTTTCGACTTCGAATATGCTCTAACTCTACAGAATAATGTTTGAGACTTTTTCGTACGAATTTCAAATTCAACAATAATTAAGAAGTTCGTGTGTTTTGAGATGGTAATCCTTTTACATTTCTTTCAAGAAATGTTTAGGCGATAATCCAAATGCTGATTAAAATTTTACTTTCTAGGATTTTATCCCTAAAATAAACAGCCCCGTAGCTCTGCTAAAAGTTAAGGAATTCCTTCTATACTGATATCAATCAATCAGGGCTAAAGCCGCTCTACAAATACAGAATTACGATCCGAAGAACATAGTCTACTGAATAATTTACGATGACGATCTGAAAACCTCGATTCCTTGAGTTTTAATAAAATAAACTTTTGCAAAACTGCACCATTACCGATTAAAACAGGTATAGTTCCCTACTCCATCTGCTCAATGGGAGCGCTGAACTGGCCGCTTCTCTTCAACATTCGACGATTTTATCGCGTATATTTCAGTTCCAGAGTTTGGGGTTTCAAGCATCTGTTGGTTAGGGCTTTTACAGATACGAAAAAGTAATGCCGCAATTTTTTGATCGATGGATATCCAAGCTACTGGCGATTAAGAGTGAAATAAATTACGTGGGCATCTATGGCTGGATCAGTTTATTTATTTCATTCACGACGTAGAAGCTCTCCTGTCCATACCTAGGTTAGATTTTGTGCTGACAAACTATCAGCTTTGAAATAGTCTTCATTAATATCGATTTGAAATTGGTAGTATTAGTAAAGAAGTTAAATAACTTCCGGCTTATCAATAGTTGAATACATTTCTTAAATTTTTTAAATTCTAAAAATGGTTCAATCGCAAAAAATTTATTTTTGTTATAGTTTCATGACATCGAGTTTAAAGAAAAAAGTCTTTTATCTTCATGTTTCCTAATTTCTGATATCATTTCCTATCCATCTGATGAAAAGAGACCTTTAACATTGGTTATAGAAGTAATAACCCATTTAATACACATTTATCACTGACCTTCCTGAAATAATATCCCAAAAGAACTATTTCGCTTATTAGCCCCCAAAACATTATTACTCTTTTCATTTGGAACAATCCTTTAATAATTCCGTGATTGTGTGCTTTTATCAAAATAATCTTAGAAAAAAATGTACATTTGTTCAGCGATTAATGGCACAACAGATATAAAGTACCTTCTAAATGGGGAAAAAACAGCTCCACACGTAACGTTGAATTCTCTGGAAATTCCATTTTCCAGCACGCAAGTTTCCGAAAAAAAAACACTAGAACCTAGAATAATGAACAGCTTACTCATGCTCTTATCTTAAGAAATTTAATTAGGCCCCAACATGGCTCCACATAGCCCAATTTATCTATCACACAACCACATTAAGGGAAGCCTTATTTGTGTATCTCGTGAATGTGGATGTGGATATATCCAAAGATAAATATATATACGTACATTCATCCGCATCCGAAATGCGAATGAAATTCGATTTTTTCGCTCAGACAATATGCCGACTTTACGTCCTAGCTTACATAATCACAGCCCCAGGTTAACATAAGTTCAGGGGGGTATTGGTGGGGTTATGTTCCGATTACCCACACCTTGTTCCAACTATTCTATATTGAAATATTATTGTGGAAGCCTTAAATCCACCAGCAAAATAACAACAAGTACCTTATTCCACCTAGGCCTAGAGAGTACATACAGAGCTAGTGGCATGCAGTACTGGCAAGGATAAAGGATACAACTAGCAGTCGCAGAAATTAGGTGGCCTACTTTCGAAATCATTTCGAAGCCCCCAAAAGCCGGAAGCAAACGAACCACACCACACTGCTCCGTGTTCATACCACGTGCTGTTTTTGTTGGTGTGGTTTGGTTGCTGATGGTGGTGGAGGAGGCAAACTGAAACATATAGTCGTATACCACAATTTCCGGCAGTTGCAGCTGCAGAAGCAATAGCAGCAGCAGAGAAATGGTTAAAAGCGATAGCAGCGACAGAAGCAAATATGCTGCAGTGCCTCCTTTTGTGTACAACACTCAGGGATAACGGCTATCGATTTTCCACTACACATAGTCTCTCTCGTTTTTGCTTGCAATAACAGCAAAGTGGGTATAGAGAAGGTAGCAGTGGCATGTATAAAGGAGGTTTGTCTTCTTCGGCTTAGGTATCCTCATATTTACATAAGTGTACTCCAAAAATAAAAGTGGTCGACAATTTGAGAGCCAAAAGACGATTTTGCAATGAGTTAATGATTTTTATAACCCAAGGATTACAAAAAGGATCACTGAATGAATTGCTTTTTTGCGATTTTAGGTAGGCATGCCTACCTAATAAGAGGTTTAGAGATATAAGGTAAGAGAGGTGGAAGGACTTTGGTGAAAATTAAATTAAGAACTCAGGTTGGGCAGGTACTCTATGGTCCTTTTGGGTTTTTGTGTCTTTCATTGACATTTTGATAAGGCTAAGTACATGTACATATCATCATCGTGAGGCCTTGAGGTGTGCATGTTGATGTATCATCAAGCCTGAAGGACGAATAAGCTTTAGAATGTACATATACATTTGTATCATATTTCAGGAATGTTAATGTATTTTTTTGTTTCATAAGTTATTTTGCCCATGTCAGTTAGTTATTTGACATGCGAAATAGTAACAGATTCAGATAGATAAATAATAAAAGGCAAGAACAGTGAGAAAGTATCATCGGAATTTTTTTGTTTCGACAAATTTTCGAAAGAATGAAACAGATTCACGAACTTCTAATGTGCTTCCTTAAAACAAGAATGATTATCTTCATATATTGGCCAACGAGTATCGAAGTTTGAAGAATTTTTTTTTAATGAAGAAAAATTTTGAAAATTGTAGAACGAATGTCTTGAGGTTTGAGGCAGTTCTTTTAAAAGTTTGGTTCAATCGAGAACAGGAAACGTGAGGACTGTTAGCAGGGGGTAGTCCGTTTATCTGTAAACGATGCTATTTTTTTCGAAAAATTAAATTTTGAAAAAGGCTTTTTTGAAAGATGTTTACTCGCAAAACATCTGAAGTGGATGTATATTTATAAGTTTGCAGGGAAAGATTTCCCCCCGAGGTAGAAGCCATATGAGACGTTGGACTTTTACTCCTTTGGCCAGCTCTGTGTCGCTGTACAGTTCCTCGATGTATGGCCTCCTCCACTCACCATTAAAGCATACATCACCCGGAGAATTTTTCTGTTAAAGCAACCTAAAGCGTCCTCATTGACTTTTGACAATATCCATGCGTCTGCTCAATACACCAGGACTGGAATGATAAGGGTTTTATAAAAAGGACATTTTAGTAGCCCGAAAGAAGGCTATTCAATTGACTTCTTAGCCGGAACAAGTAGCGATTGGCAAGAGTTATTCTTCGTTTGATCTCTGCGCTGGTGATGTACTTTGAGTTGATAGCGGAGCGTAAGTAAACAAAGTCCCTAACTACCTCGAATGTATAGCTGTCTATTGTGAATACTTCGATGTTAAGCGTTTCTTCTTTATCAAAGCCTATACTTCATATTGCCCTCATTTAATGTTTAACCCATCTTCGCTGCTTACGTCTCAATACTTCTTATTCTAACTTTTCTTTTCAAAAACATCCGGTTTCAACAGATTTTTGATTTAGATTCAGACCATGTTGATCCTTACAATATATATCAAGTCGAGGGTCCAAGTTTGTGCATTAATAGAATAAACACTCCATTACGCACCATTGAAAACAACATAAATTGTCGGCCTTAAAACAATTAAGGCCAATTACAACTATTCTTCCGTACCCATTCAATAAACCAACCAACAATCCCGTCTATTGTCATTCACGTACCCAACCACAGCCACGTCCAGACTCAAAGGTGTTTGACAATGTAACACCTCCAGTTATTCGATCAACTCAAAGCACACACACCATAGTCGAGCGAGCACGTTCATCAACTACTTCTTTCCGAACGTTCAATTATTGCCTACCTAATGCATATATAGGATCCTGCGAGGCACAGCACGAGTAGTTGGCTCAGGCGTCATAGTGGTGTCCGCACGTCTAACCTAGCTGACACAGTGAATAGTGAAATTACGAATCAAAGTCACAATAGATTTTTGTTTTCCTCCTTTTCAATGACATTGTTGTATGGCCAGGCGCCCATCTGCCCATGCACCCTCTTGGCGGCTCAGCACTTACCGATTTCGGTGCAAGAAGTCTACGACAACAACGGACGTCACGTTGTGTTATTCTCAAGTCCACCAAAGAATCCACTAGCTATACAATACCTTCCCATTCAATGACCACGCAAAAAAGCCAAGTGGTAGTCATGATGAATGCGGTGCGCATGCGCAAACGCCAACGCGCCTACGTCTCAATTCTGGGCACGAACGTGCTTCGGATTCCTAAACGCGAGCTAAGAATTGACGTGCAAAAAAAACATCAACAGAAAACAGACTTTTAAGCCGAAGTCCCGTGAAAGATGAAACACTTTTAAGAATGTTTCTACCGCTTTTCACCATACCGACCGATTGCGACTCCTCCACCCTGGTGTTGCCACTGTCTGTCAAGCTAGTGCTGAGTATTTTTGAAACTTGATGTGCCAGCGCAGCCAGCAGGCTCCAAAGCGTCCGAATTAAGTGCGAATTTGTTAGTAATTTGACGGGGCACTTTGTCAAAAAGCGCCTGAGGCGTGTTCGATGTCAATTAATTCTCCATTTTTCTTCGAAGATGGATGCGCATGTTATGTTTTTTTTGCGCGTTTGAACCACTGATGTGGAGATGATGGCGATTGCGGGGCCTGTCATGTGTCAGATGAATGTGTTGTGACACAAATGTGACAGAACATGTACACAGACTTGACATAGATCGGACGGACATAAAGAACCAGTGCGCGCATCAGCAGCGTCTTTTATTATGTCCGTTTGCGAATATGCGATCGGATGAGTGGGAAGAATTCGGCAAGAGGAATGGTGAATACGGCGAAGGCGGCGCGACGCCGACGTGGAAAAACGAAAAACACTCGACTGAAATACAAATTGGTGAGGAGTGATGGATTTGACAGAGTGGGACCGCCTGACATGAATGTTGACGACATTGGATGGCGTAAAAGGTTTGACGTTTGAATGACTTCTCTGCGTGCAGATTTTCCCTGACGATTTCCATGTTTTCTGTTGTACATTTTGTGTTGCCCCCCTCCGGAATGTCTTATCTAATTGAGATGTGATCAGGAGTTGCATGCCTTGACGCTTGCAGAAGTTGTATAACTGGTAAAAAAAAAAAAAATTATGATTGTGCGATGGTGGTCGATCATGAGGCTGGATGAACGACACAAGAAGCAAGTCGTCGTTGTCCTCAGCGTCATCGTCGTCGTCGGTGATGTTAATGTTTATTTTTTTGAGGTTTATGATGATGACGATGGCATAGACGATGACGATTATGATAGCATATTGCTGCAGCAGCTCGTGTTCCTTTTTGTCTAACAGACTTAAGTAAGTCTTGAATAGCGAAAAAAGAGAAAGTTTATTGCATGCGATTTTAAGGCCTAGGAAGACGAGATGAGTTTGGCATATTTATACGGTTTTTAAAAATTCAGTTCGATTAAACTTTAAGAGTAAAAACTACTCCAAGAGCTCCATTTTTATCATAAGTTGTTATTGGGATTGCCTTAAGACGTTTTGGCAATTTGGTTGAAAATATTGTTAAAACTATCTTTTACCTTTACTGGTGTAGATACAAATGTGAACTATTTTATTTAACCAATACGTGAATGTTTTAAGTAAAACTTTTATTCAAAGTGGGTATTTTTGAGCTCTTATGCTAATTTTATCTATTTGCTATTTTAACAACATTTTGAAGCTGGCAAGAGTGTGTAGAAGCGTTTTAAATAATATTGCTAAGTAGTACAGACAATGTTCAGCAATAGTCCATGATTACACACAGATTCATGTCTGTAGCTATTGAACGTCAAAAACCTGTATGTAGAAACAGTAATAGTATAAATAGTATTACTTAAATTACAATTTGTTAGTCTTACCAAAGGCCAACATATACCCTGAGCAGTTGAAATTAAGAACTAATGATGAGCAGGCACTTTATGCAGGCGCTACATGCTAAATACCGGACGCCATTAACGTATGAATCCTTCTTTCAAGCTTAAGAAGCATTTTTCGGTCAAAGAGTTTGCCCGTGAATTCGTCCACCCTACACCTTCACGATGCTTTATATGATCACGACAAAATCATAGATCCAATGTGTTTTTACTTTTCGCATACGAGAAGGTGCTATTTCCTTCATATAAATAATTTTTGTGGATAAGAAATTGAAATCATCGTACCAAGGATGTAGGATGTTCACTTATAATGGCTTCATTATCATTGTCGCCTTACAATCTAGTAAGTCAAGTGACTAAAATCCTTAAGCAAAGAACTAAAGATGGTTTCCTGGTGTATACCAACTTTGAATGGTGTAACTTGGGTGACTCTTGCGGGACTCTTGAGATTGAGAAGAAATAATATTCTAAGACTCAGTCATTTGGTCATTGTTGCTAAGTTTGGAGATGAAAATCGTGAGAATCAGTTGTAACAGGTTAATGATGTTGGCGAGAACCAGAATTTGGTTTTCACATAAAAAAAAACATAGAAGTCATTTCTTCTACCTAAACAACTTATTGTGTAATTTTTATAATTAATACATTTTTTTAATGTTGTTTGTGATAATGTAACATCTACCTCCCGAATTTGCCACTGCACCTACGTTAATTCATTTTAATAAACAAATAATGCACATGCGTTTCTTAAATTTAAAACCGTCAGGCATCAGATAGGGTCAGCTAGTCTTAAATGTATATTTTTTTAATATACAAACTTTTTCAATATAAACTGAAATTGAAGATCATCTTTCCTTAAAAAAATAAATTACACGACTGGATCGCACGTTACTTGCTCATATATGTGCGGTCACATTTTAGAATACAATTTGAGAAAATTAAAGTGAACATTAAAGGGTTTATTCCATTTTTGTGACTTTTGATTGTTGGAATAAAGTACGTTAAATTGTCATATTATTTCTTTAAGAAATGATAAAAAGTTTGATTTTTTTTTTCAAAATTTTTAAATAAAACGATTATTCTAAAATAAAAAAATTAGGAATACAAACACAAGCACAAAAATAACATAC
Organism: Platycheirus rosarum; assembly: GCA_963971375.1. Classification (NCBI taxonomy): domain Eukaryota; kingdom Metazoa; phylum Arthropoda; class Insecta; order Diptera; family Syrphidae; genus Platycheirus; species Platycheirus rosarum. Next base: position 127,532,976 of record OZ020508.1, on the reverse strand, counting down.
ATTTAAAAACTAAATTTAAAAAAAATCACCTACCCGTTTTCAAAATATTGATTTTTCCAAAAAAATTTCTTTTTTTATTATTAAAAGTACAAACAAAGTTTTCGAAAAAAATTAATGCGAAATTATTAAGGCTAGCTACATCTGCTTGAATATCAAATTTGATAGTAATCGGATCACCAATTTCCGAGAAATTCGAAGAAAAAACCGGTCCAATGGGGGTACCGTTTTTAGCCCACCATATTAATTTTTTTCACCAAAATAAAATGCTTACCTACAGCAGTACACTGATTTTTTTCATAAACATTTTGGAGCATTTTACATAACAGTTATATGGCAGGTACCGTTATTTTTTGAGCTAAAAAAATAATAGAAAAATCTTTTCTATAGAATGTCAAAATAGCAATAAGTTCTACATTTGAAGACGATTGGCCCAACCGTTAAGCTATAATCCAAAATACATCCGTACAGAAAGACAGACGTACAGAATTTTGCCAATAACTCGAATAAGTTTCCCTATCATCTTAATGTCATGTTTGATTGTTATCCCAAAATTTGTAATCTGCACGAATGCATAACTTGCATTATAGTAAGTAAAACTGTAAAAAAATACTACAATATCGCGTGTTAACTGCCTCTAATATTAAATATCTCATTTAATTAATTTTACTTATAACAAAAAAAAATAAAAAAAATTTCGTAATATGTAATTAAAAATATTAAAAAAGTTCCATATTTTTGAGCTGTGGGGCTTAAAAAGAAAATGCTTTGCTTAAATGTCATTCTATAAAATTCCATTCAGCAGTTAGTTTCAGTGAAAAAAATATTTATAATAATACTATGGACACTTTTGACGAAAAGTTCTCAACAATAGCACCTCGCAACAAAGAGTTTTTAGGCAGTCTTGGCCAGGTCATTATGGAAAAATTGATACACAACGACCGAGAAGAAGTGTTGGAAATCAATTCTTGTAATGAAGCAGTTTTGACAGTCAAACAAGCACGCATTCAAACTATGACATTTATCCAGAATTTGATGGGTATTCGTATAACAAAAGGCGATATTGTTGTAATGTACTCAAAATCGAGTTCAAAAATTGCTCCAATAACATTTGCATGTCTGACGATTGGAGCTGGAATATGTTTTCTCGAAATGAATCTTGAAAGATGTAAGTTCTGTTAAATCGAAAATCGAATATGGAAAAGAAAATGTAACAAATTTAATCTATTCTTAGTTCGCATTATTGAAAATCTTCGAGTTCTCAATCCAACTTTGATCATATACGATTTAGAATACAAGCTGGAGCTGTATAGAGCCCTAACACGCCCCATGCCTTCAAACTTAAAACACATTGTTTGTATTGATTCACAAATTCTCAATCACATTCCAGAGGATTTAGACAATTTTCAAATTCCCGATATCGGAGATCCAAGAAAAGTTCCAGCAACTTTGGTATTGCAATCGGGTTCAAACAAAATTTCAGAAATATCACAGGATGACATGTTTCAAAAACTTAAGGCTTTTCAACAACTTTTACCAGAAAACAAAATATTTTGCTCAAGTGATCTATTTTTTATGAACCAAATTCTTATAATGTTGATGCCGTTGCTCTTTGGAACAAAACGTATCTACAGTCCTTATCTTGAAGCAAAGCATTCCAGCGACAAAATTCGTCAGATAATTGACACTTTCCAAGTGTCACATTATTTTGATGTTCCTTTTAGATTCCTTAAGTTGCTTAAGTCTGCAGAACAATCCGGTGACACAAAAAGTCTGTATTCCTTACACACTGCTTATATTTATGGTGAATTGGTCAGGCATTCAATTGTTCCATATGCAAAAAAATTAGTTCCGAATTGTCAAGTTGTTGAATGTAGTAGGATGACAGAAGTTTCAAATTAAATCACCACAAAAACTTGAAATATAGCAATCTATTGTACTAAATTGTTTTGTTTTTAATCTTTTAACAAGGTTTATGTAATTCCATAAAATAAAGAAAATTTATTAAATAAATTCGAATTTCTTAACCTTGGCTTTTCAATCTTATTTCATCAAATATGTTAAATCTCCAAAAGCTGAACAGCAAGAGTTAGTCTTTTTAAATCATATTCGTAGTACTGCGCATTTGAGGAGAAGAATTTGATTTTAAGTTAATACTATTGAAAAATAGCAACCAAGCTATCGGGTAGCTCCAACAAGATACATCAATGAAGGAAGTAAAATCTTCAAAATAGCAGATTAAAGGTTGAAATTCTCAAGAAATTTATTCGCCAAACTTAATAAACTCAAAGGTTATATGTACAAACCGAATCATACCCAGGTACATATGTCTTTTGAGTCCATTGCTCTTTTTTTATTATCCTTGGATATCTGCTCGAAAGTAAAGCGGCAGAAAAACCGCATCCGATATCTATGTCTCTGTATCTATCTTTCCTGACGATAAATCCATTGACAATTTGTTTTTGTTTTTATTTTTTTTTTGTAATATTTGTTCATCAAATATTTTGCATATCCGAAACCACTCAATCTCAACTGAGTTTTTGTTTGCCATCTTCTTGGAATGACACACTCAATTGGTTCCCTAGAATCCGCATTCCTTTAATTGAAACGAAAACACAACCTTTCAACACATCCGCATTGACGTTTCAAGAACGTCATAAGAGTAGCGCCTCAATTATACAGATACTTTATACTATCTCCAGATAGATACTCTTCCTCAACAGGAACACAGGGTGATTTTTTGAATTGAACAATAAAATCTCAGAATTATCATGCTCCGAAGTTATGCAAGATATTGCATCGCACACTAGCTGTGCATCAATGAATGCGCGCAGATTGCAGCTGACATTGGCCTTGTTAAAAGTGTTGTTGTCAGTCGCGCATCTTCAAGTATGAGATATCCGATCTGTAATTGTTAGGTAAATAATAATTATAATAAATTGTTTAACACGACTTTTTTTCAACGAGTTATAAATTATAGTAAATTAATTTCCCCCCACACGTCGGTCGGTGGTCGTTTCTCCATTCCGGGAGACTCGATAACCATATGGAAGTTGCAGTAACGCCACTACTTCGCAGAAATGTCACAGTGGTTGCATTCCTATCGTTTTGTTCGTTTTTATCGCCTTCGAATCGTATAGATAAGATTGTCTATTAGCAAGCGAGGTGTAAACAATCATGATAGAAGGTGAGTGTACCGAAGATTTCGATTACAGAACGAATTCCTTTGCTGCGGCCCAGTCAGGGGAATTTTTCAGAAGGTTCCTAGACCTCAGCATTGAGAATTTTTGGTGATAAAAAGAATAGCTTTTTGGCGTCTCAATGACAGGTCACTCATAAATGAGATATTGTGTTCTTTCTGTAATTGAAATTACATTACATTGCTACATATTTTCAGCGAAAACTCGATGCAATCAATAAAAGATACAAAAATACCGCATTTAAGAAGTCGCAATTAGAAGCTTAGATAAGCCATCAAACATTTTATTTGACCAATTAACCGAGTAAGGGTATATCGATAAGGTAAACCCCCTTGGAGTTCGGGAAACCAGTTCGAATTGGTTATGTTATTTGGCGGAAGCTTCTTAGTTTCCGATATTAAAGTATCAATACCTCCGTGTCGTTGTTATTTTGTGTCTAAAATTAGTTAACTAAAACGCATTTTTATTTTTCTAATCTGGATTTAATGGCGGATGATTGATAACGATTAACGAAATTCAGGTGGTTTTGGACCGATAAGTGCCTTGGACTGCTTCTGAAATAACATTTCTTTGCGCCAAGAACGTTCATGTGTAGGTCTTTGAGAATATTAGTATTGAGATCTTTTCTAGGAATTTAAATATTTTTAAGAAAATCCGAATTTCTTTGATCTTGGAGAGTTCGTCATCAGTTAATCGGATTATAATCGAAGAAATCTGTTGTTCACCAAGGCAAAACTGCCAAACATTAGGATCATAGATTTACAATATAATTCCGTGGGCAGGAGTTGGTTATATGGTTTCTTAGTTCTGAGTTCTGAGGATAGTTAAAGGTCTTAATTTATTATTGAATTTGTAAGAAACTATCCAAACAAGAAGATTTCTATAAATTAAAAAGGTGCAAACGAAGATTGGTCCCAAGCTTTAAGTGCTCGAGAAGTCACGATGCGTTTTAGAAGACCAACAAAATTTTTGATTTTTTTTTTCAACTAATAATGCCAAAGATGATCCAGTATTTTTATTTTCATACAGAAAACTTATTCCATGTTTATAAAGTGGTTTTGTGGTTTAGAAATTGCATAGCATCATATCATTTGCATTTATTTAACATTCTGCGGTAAAAAGTAAGACATGTGTATCTATGACTTAAAGTAAGTGATGAGTAAATTTTGTGATTTCTATTGATGTCGACATTGAAATGGGAGTATTTGCGCCATATGGACTTAATTGATTTTTTTATTATTTGTGGTTTGAAATACAACGAAATTAGTAAATCTATTATTAATTATAGAACGAAATTAACCTGTTCAGTTATGGTACTTCACCTAAGAAAATAATTTTGTATCGAAATTGTCAGCACATTTTGGAACAATGAAGCATTCTTTGCAATACATTTATGCACATATCGTGGGCTTTTTTCAAAAAATAGGTGTCTATGTTTTTGTAGTAATGACCGATACTCTACAGACTTCAATGGGCTTCATTGATGTATGAGTGAAAAGCGAAACCGTATAGAAGTCCGCCATTTAAACCCAAGTGCTTTTTTTATAAATTCGTAACACGTATACAAGCCCATCTGAAAACAAGGTATCCTTATGGGTATTGTAATAAATTACTTACCTTTGATTAATTTCGCACTAATATACTGGTTATATCCTTTCTGCACTTTAATTCTCTCTCCTTTAATCCACTCTTACTCCTCGTAGAAATATAATAAAAGACCCCACAGCTTAATTAAGCACGCGACATTTATATGAAAATCGCAAAGATCACAAGACTAACCGCAAGTCATAATTATGAAAATAGTCTCTAGTGTCTCCGTACATAAAGCATATGCCTATAAAAAAAATTACTGAAAAAAAGACAAGGATGACATTGTTTCGTTGAAAACCTCTTCCAAGCGAACGCCCGATGCAGACAGACAGCCAGTCATATGTCGTCGGGTATTATTCCGGTCGGTCTAGCACCACCACCCCGACTTCAATTTCATTTAACCTCTTCGCGACCTTTTTGCACTCACTTGCAGCAATGAGGCCGCCGCGCACGGAATACCAGATACCAGAATAGCTAAAGACATCGACGAAATTCCTTCAGCCAAGGCAGAGCAATGATGACGGAATTCCACTCTATTTTTCTATGAATTTCGCACACACAAGATAACAGGTGTACCTTCCACCTACCCTCACATAGAGGATCTATTAAACTGAAGATTGAAGTTGTACTTTTTTTTTTGAAATTCCTATATACGTCCTTTATCCTTATCCCTGCCATGTACTACAAGAGCTCTTAACTTCCTGTAATTTTATGCAAATATTGCAGAAAAAACTTTCTTGCTTTCGCTGCATAAATTCTTCCTCTTGTGGCAAATTAGAATGCACCATCACGACTTTAAGGGTTCATTTGTATAGTGGCACATAGGTGGGGATGATGGATGCGATGGAGTGTGAGAAGCAATAAATGTTCTGGTGTATCCTCACAATGAACTTTCACACATAGAGCAGCGATGGTGTTAATTTTCTGTAATACAGCAACTCCATGGTGAGACGGTATTTAATTTAGCGCTCCAACCCTTAAATTGCTGGAATGAAGAGAACAAAAGGGATCCTCTGGGGGAGGAGGAAGGAAGTGAAGCAAGGGTGCTTTCAATAATTAAGTGCCCTCACATCCAAGCTGGCCGGAAAATACATTCTGTCAACGTTAATAAAATCTTGATACAACCTTTTTTGTGCTGCAGCATGTCGTGGGATAAAATATCTGTTTTAAATTGCTAAAGTGTCTACATGAAGGTAGATGTTGTTTGGCGATGTCCTATATTTCAATAATGGTTTTCACAGGGCACTCACTAATTAAACTTAGTGGTTAAATTTATGTGCCATTATGTGAAGACACTGTGGGGCTGTGACCCCGATGAATATATAATGTAAGGTATTTCGATTCGATTGGGGTGTTCGGCCTGTTAGAGCAGTCGATATGGAATTGTTAGACTCTTGGCACAGTTCTGGCTCTTAGTGGTTTGGTGGATCCAGTAATTCACTTGGAAGTTTAAAATTAACTAGCAAAATTTGAAAACTTCCGTCAGTTTAGGTGACACGACAAAAAATTGAAGGATTCATGGGATCACATTTTTGTTTATATCTTTGGTAGCCCAATTTATAGATATATATTTTTCTTGAAGATTGTGACAAAGATAACTTTAAGAGATCCTATGAAAGCTTTTTGCTGAACGGGAGTAGTTCAAATATTTGTCTCTTTTAAGATCATTCATAACCACTAGATAGTGAGCTATCTAGTTTTAAAGCCATATTTATTAAACATTCCGATAAGGAATTCTACATTCATATTGTGCGGCTAAAAAATAGTTGCTAAACTTTAAAGAACTGATGGGATTTTTTTGCAACTAAAGTTAAACGGATGATTTTCCAATGTGTCCTTAATAAAAAAGACAATCTCCTTGTCAGGACTTTCTAAGCATTCATAAGACTTTTTTAACGACCAGCTGAAAGAAAACGGAATCGAGATGGCTCGAGAAGTTTGTACCTAAAGTAAGGTAAGGCTGAAAATTTAACCTCAATTTATTTCTTTTCTTAACCCCAGGCTTACGTACAAATTTCGAATCTTTAATTAAAAAAATATAACATTTTTCACGTGGAAGTCACAAAATTTAAGGTAACCCACTTAAAACATAAAACTCTTTAATTGCATGCAAGAAGTCTCCACTTTTCCGGGGGTTCCTGAAATATTAATCGCTTTGTTGAAGGACAAAAAAACATGTCCTCCTTGTTTATACAGCTCCGCACGCAAAGGTACTAAATACTTTGAAACGTTGTTTGTAAATAAAAATGTATCTTTAATGAATGCATTCTTAATTATTTCTTACAACACCCGATGCCGTGGAACTTCTTTACTCCTTTGTCAATCCTTAACCCAAAACAACCCCAATGCAAGACTAGATGTTAAGGAAATTATAAGGATCTATTTATAAAAATGTATCTATCTATGGACTAGTTCCACACAAATCTGAGGTTTTGTATAAATATAGAATAAACTATAGCTATAGAGATGCATAGATTGTTAACAAGAAGCGACTGATTAACTTCCGATGGTTCATTTTAAAACGCACGAAAGGATTCACAAAGGATGCGTTTTATCCACGATACGGTGGTGTTGATGTGGAAAGTGGAATCCTGTTCAGAGCAACGCAACGTCGGGGCTGATATACGAGAGTAGATTGTTTATGTTAAAGTAATGCTACATGCACACTGCACACTGCAACTGCACAGCAAATGAATATAAAACAACCTTGTTTTTTGTGTCATATCATGTTGCAACTAATTAAGTGCATTCATAAAATACCCACGAACATGATGTCCTTGTTCGTATGCATAAAAGGGATTGACTATAAATTTTGCTCTTCGCGAATTGACAATGAGCCAGAGCGAAGTATTAAGGTCATTTCACAGATAAACCCGACGCGAGCTCTTAATTACACACCGTGTATAGCTACTGCAACTGCAACTGCCATATTTTGAATGCGCGAATACACCGCCGCCAATGCGCGAAATAAATGAGAATTCAATTCGGAATTATTAATGTCAGTGATATGTAAGGATAATAGGATTATAAGTGTAATTACGAGCTTTAATAAAATCAGCAAAAAAAAGGAAGAAGATCACAAATAAAGAGGTTTTGTGTGCGCGCATCTTAAGGCAGCAGAAATAAGATACAAATGTATCTTTTCGGTTGAGTCGGTGCTCGGCGGTGGTGGTGCAGATTGTATTTATAACTTCGTCAGGTCTAATCCTGGCGATAAGCCGTTTGTCATGATTATTACGGTTGTAAATTGAACATTTTATATGCGCCACCGTTGACATTGTTATTATTGCCTCCCGTGTGGGATGGGATTAAAGTTGAAATGATTTTTTTTTTGCAGTTTTGATAAAATATTCGTTGGTCATTGCCGTTGATTCATTTTTAATCCTTCCCATTTGGGAAAAAAAGAAAAACTATTTTTGATGTGCATGTTAACACAGTATTTTGTCGTGGGTGGCATATGATAGGCGCGCTGTTGACTTCCGAAATATATGCGTGAAGTTTTATGACCTTTGGCTATTTGTCTAGCGCTTGTTTAAATGATGACCTAGGCCCTAATGAGGTTGACATATCAAAGCAATGAATCCTGGTATCAGGCGTATTGAATAATTGTAATATTATGAAATAATAACTGTTCTTTGTCTAAAGCCATGTCCTATTATTGGAGCTAGTTAAAACTGATTGTTAACCATAAGGATTTTTTTTCTTTTTTTTGTTATAAGAAGAAGGAATAGAAAGATAGGAACGAATTATTTACGGCGCAGCAGATCGAGAATTAGATGACTATTTTCTCACTTAAAACCTACGGACGGCTCTAGCTTGCACTCGGAGTTAGAGTCGAACTCACGATCTCTCGCTTAGCAATCAAACATCTTATCCACTGCCGCCCGCCAGACGTCAGACGTCAAAATGAATATATAAATATAAAATCCAGATGTGCCTTTCTATTAAAAATTCTGTTTAGGTGATGAAATCAAACTACTGATCTGAATGGGTGGTTCACTATGTTTGTCTGTTTCATAAAATCCCGTTTATGAAGTTCAAAATTCCGTTTGCATAATCCCCAAACATAGAATCCCGTTTCACAAAACCCCTCAAATTTCCTACATTTGTATTTGCATAATGATGCAACAGAGTTACATAATTTTCTTTTAATTTAAAGTTAGTTAAGTACACTAATTCATGAGAATCAACGCGAACAAAATTTCCTCCTTTTTCAATGTTTAGCGCTGAGACAGGCTGAGTAGATGTGGGTAAATCATGATAATCAACAAAATTTTAGGAAAATGTATATATTTTTTTTATGTATGTGTATACCAGCTGTTGAGAATCAACGTGATTTCAGGAAAAAATTGTGAATATCTAATAAATCTGAAATTTAAAATATTCATGTTTTTTCTTAAGGAATTGAAATTCATTTTCGCACAGAAGAGTATTGTTATTTTATTAAGGTATACTAAATCATCATAATCTACAAGATTTCAGAAAAAAATTTTTTAATTGAAATTTCTAGTCGATTGAACAGCAAAATAGGCAGATTGGGCGGTGGGGTTGGGTATATTCGGTTTGTTTTTGATTTAAAAAACAAATTTCTGGCAGGAAATTGTATTGTTTATGTTTTGTACATAATTTCATGAGAATCAACCGAATTTGAGGAAATATAGTCTTTTTTGCAAAAGTACAGAAAGTTCCGAAAAATTGTAACAAAAATGAGCGGAATTTATGGGATTTTATGTGATTTACCCTGTTTTATAGAACCCGCAAGGAGTGGAAAGTCGTTAGACAAAATCTGCAGGACTTCGTTAGACTGTATTCAGTTGCGTTCCCATCTTTATTCAACTAATTAAACAGTCCTCGTCACTGAAAGAATAATAATTATAATTTTTCTGTAATTAACATCTATGTTGGCATTTATGAACCCTTTTTTTGGCAATGCCGCGGAACACCGGAAACTTGTAGCAGTTTTTCTATTCATAAATAAATATTTTGTGATTAACGTGTGCAACAATGATTACCAAATCTAGAAATATTGGCCAGAAAAAGTACTTTATGTCATCAATCGATAGAAGCAATGCAGAATATAATAAAAAAAAACTTTCACAGTTGCTACTTGTCAGAGAAATTTCAAATGAAAAGCTAGTACAAACCTTGCATCTTGTTATTGTATCTTTTGATCTAGAAAATTTTTATTTGTTAAGTCAAACTTTAGATTGCTTAATAGGTATGTCCAGAAACGTATTCTTCAGATTTTTGTAAGTGGTTTTAACTTTTAAATAATTTCATTTATGTATATGTAAAAATTTCTGAGAAAGAGGATGGGACATCGAGGAGTTTTTGAATTCAGTATATTTTCAAATTTAATAGCCTAGCCAAGAAACATAGATGTGGTCTTAAGAGACGACCTGGAATTGAAAGAAATCTAAGAGTATACTTACACAACGGTAACTCGTTTTTTTTTATTAAAAAAAAAGAAACAATTTTATTTTAGTTTAAAAAGAGTTAAATAAACCATCCCGAAATTTTGGGAAATTTCTACGAAATGTGCAATAATAATTGAGTTTAACTCTAGATTTTCAAGGAACAAAACTTCAATCAAAGAAGGTGTTGCCAATTAGCGTGCTAATAGTTTAAGCTGGCACATTTATACATATTTTAAACTCGATAATTTTTTGCACGATATAATATGCTAATTAGAAATTTTAAGTGATAATTGCTCTGAAAAGTGGATTACCAGACGCTATTAATTATAGGCTTTCAATTTACTAAGATAGATAGAGAGAAGGTGGCTTGGTGTTTCTTAGTGGAGACATTAACTTCAGTCGCTTATTTTAATCCGTCTTAAAGTATTATTGACAGGCTTAGATGTTTATCAATTTGAATTATTTATTTGAGCGTTAATAATTTATTTTTACCTGATTTCGGAGATTTATAGGTTCCTTATTTAAATACCATATAAATAAATTGATTGCATACTAATAATTTTAAGAAACGTCTGGTATATGTTGTAAAATAATTTTCACCAAAAAGAAACCACAGAGCCAGTGTTTAAAATGGTTAAAGAGCTATTAAATCGTTATTTAAAAAAAAATGTTTTTGATATAGATATTGACTGTTAAAAAATTATTGGAATAATGTTTTTTAAATTAAAATTAGATTTTAGAAATACACGACTTACATCGTCAGAACAACAATTTTGAAAAGCAAATTTTGTATTTCTTTTAAAAATATAGATAAAAAACATCCATTTATCTTAAGTCGAAACAGAAAAACATTTAAGTGACCCGTAGGTAACATAGTCGATTTTATCAAAATCGGGAAAGTGGTGTTTGAATAAAAAAAAAATTGTAAGACTTTTTCGGTTTGTGCTTATTTAAAAGAATTACAAGTCTTTCTTATGACTTGTATTGTATTACAAGTCCAAGAGTGTTCAAAAAGCACGACAGTGTTTGGTTGTAAATTTAAGGCATATATGGGTAGGTCAATATGAAATATGTAATTTGTAAACAAAATCATTATTGAAACAAACTGTATTTTCACCAACTTCAAACTAATAACATTTTGGTGTAACAATTTTTTTAATTTTAAACTAAAGGAGCTTATTCATTTTCAAAAAAAAAAATTATTAATAATTACACGTAAATCACGTAAATAGTACTTACATCGTATTTATTTGGCCTCATTGTACCCATTTATTTTGCATATGTATTCGCATTCGGTTACGGTGTCTCGTAAGCGTCCATTTATAAACAAAGTTTGTTTAATTTTAGATATTTTAGATATTTTTATATAACGAAATTCATTTATTAATTCATTAATATAATTAAAGTGTTATTTACTAAATGTGATAGGTTCTCATTTTTCAAGATTTATACGCGTTTATAGCTGAGAATCGATTTATTTATTTAACTTATTAGACTTTACATTATTTATTATTCGATTAAGACTTATCCTTTTTCGATTATCCGTAGGATGTCGATTAGATTTTGATTAATTGAAACTAAAATTAACGAATAAGAGCACGCACACAATAAAACACACATCAACTCGGTTATTAAATTTATTATTATTTATGTTGAATTGAATTTTTAATTAATAATTAATTTACTATACCTATTCAATTCACTTTTTGAGCAATATTGTATTTATTATATTTAAATTTGTGTATCTTTTTCGTCGGAAGAATTCTCTATGAAAAAAAATTATTTAAATACATAAATACATACATACATATATTTATGTTGTATAAATATATTTTTGTAGAAATTGACACTTTTCATTAAAAAAAAATGCAATTAAAACTGTGGTATAAGGATGTGAGAATAATAGTATAAATGAACTGCAAAAATCTTTGACTTGCAGCTAAAAAATAATGTAGGTATCTACCAAATTTTTAATTTCCCAGATCTAATTTGTTTATTTTGTGTATTTATAAACTTATAACTTTTAGGAGTTCAACATTTTATACAATTTCTTGAATAAATCTTAAAACTGATGAAATTAATTGATAAAAAGTATTATTTTTTGCTGTACGGCCATTTTATAATTACAACGAATGTTAAATGCTTTCCTACGAAAAAAGTAATAAAACTATTCACATAAGCTTACAAAAAAAAAGAAATGAATTTTGATTTTTTAAGAGAGTTCTATTAACTTTTAACTTTTAAAATAATCACGAATTATAAAAAAAAAAACAAATAACTTCCTTACACACATAATTGCATTTATATAAAAGTCTTACTTTATCTTGTATTTAAAGTTATATTATCCAACAAATAACTTCTTGATATATAATAAAAAAAAATAAAATTTAAATCATAAGAATGACGACAGTAAGAGTTATATATTTACAAATTTAACAATCACACACGCAAAAACACCACCTGAAGATTAAAAAAAGGAGAAATCCTAAAAAAATGTTTTTTATTAACAAAAATATTAGCCAAAATATAAATTTAAAAAAAACACTAAAACACCGGCACGAATAAACTAATCGACAAGGAACAATAAACTAGTCGCGTAATGTATGATTAACGGTATACCACCGACAAATTTCACTTCGAAAATAAGAATTTGCAAAAAGGCACAGGTTGCGGCAAATTTCACATAGCATCGACGACATCACATAAGTAGGTACCGATTTGCCTACATACATATACAATTGTGGCAAGAAAAAACAACACTATCCACACGAACACACTGACACTGCTTAGGAGGGGGTGGTTGGGTCACAGCAGAGGCTATGTCATCGGTCAATATGGATAACACCACACGAATTGTGTCACTTCATTCATTCTGCCGCAACATATTCGAAATCCGAAATGATATGATCAACTAAATTCAACCCCGAACCGACACTCGATTCGGTGGTGACACACGATACAAGAACAAAAGAAAAAGAATAACGAATGTAATCAGAATCACTTGTCCACCAGCCTTACCGGAGCCGCCTGCAGTACTCCCAACCGAGAACTGAGGAACATGAGCCAACAGAACACACAAATCAATTCGATTCACGTAATTGACCCACAAAACTAACGAGCACAACCATTGCCGAGTATCCTTTTTCGTGTTACTCAGCTCGCAATGATGTCCTGGCTCTGGAGGCAGCTCTCCATCAGCCAACAAGAAGACCGGCCAAATCGGAAATTATGCAGCAATTCTGGACCTGTGACCGATTCCGCAAAGTTTATGTGTCATAATCACCTTACACACTGCCCCGCACTAAACCAACCCCTCGCACTGAGGAAATATCCCGTTTTCTTTCAGTTTGGGAAAAATCCAGAAGAAAAAAAACTATCCGAAAGTCAACCCTTAGCTGCTGGGGACGTATGAAGGGCCGTTGAGGGTGGTGGCGATGTTGAATGGAGGTTTTTCATTAATTCCGATTTGAACCGTGTTCACACTTCTTTCTGTGCCGTCATTGATTTTTCTCGTTTTCTTCTTCTCGGAGCGAAACAACAACAAATAAATAAGTAAAAATGAGAAAAAAAGAAAATTATTGTTCTAAGAAGAAGACGACGACGAAAAAAGAACTCGAAAAGGAAAATTATTAACGTCGTCCGACACCCCTGTCCGACCACGAAATCCTATTTTTTGTTGTTGCTGTTATTTTACTCTTGATTGATCCCTTCCCGTTTGTCACAGTTATGGGGATACAAATTTAACACACGGTGCGAACCCAACTAAATGCGATACGAAACTGAAGGAAAACGTGAAACTAAACTGCTCGGTATCGTGCAGGCGAAGGCACAGAGCGCCGAAGAAGAACGAACCACTCGACACGACAACAACAACAACAAAAAAACGTTAGTAGTAGCTGAGTAGCAGCAGCCGTACTAAAAAGAAAATTGAAGCAAGACAAATAATCCTAAAACTACTCCAGCTCCAGCACCGTCGTCTGTTCGTTCGTCTGTTCGGCGGTGGTCACACGAAAACGGGGGCTCGTTCCGACGTCGAATAGCGGAATATGCACCATTGGCAGAGGTAATGTGGCTGCCGTTGCTGCGCGGTGGTAGTTGATAGTGCCGCTGCCGTTTAATATCGGCCTTCAGCGTTGAGGCTGAGTTGGGTGCTGTTCTTTGGCACAACTTCTGCTTTTGGTTACTCTTGTGAAGGCACTAAGTAGGAACGGCAAGTGAATGTGGATCCCACATTTTGTCCAGACACCGATGATGCCTTGCCCCATGGTATCCAACATTACCCTTCATACCGAGTGGATGCAAATGAGTGAGTGGGTGCAGTAGTGGGTGGAAACAGGTGTTTTAAATGGGTGGTGGATGTGGATGGTTGGTGTATTTGCTAAATAAATGGACTTTATGTACCCTTCTCCTTCGCATATTGTGAATGGGTCAAAGGGATATTTTTGTACAAAAAATTAATGAGAATGATTAAAAGGGAAGCGAAAGGGAAAAGCTTACGTCTTTAGAGTTTATGTTGATGAACGCTTTAAAGAATCCACCTTAAATGTGCCTAATTAACTAGAATTTTAAAATATGAAATTGTTCAGTTCTGGCAACATTCCGCGCGCTTCTACCGAGAAGACTATTTGCAATGTAATGTGTAACTTGGCGAAATTTGGGTCTTGACTTGGGCCTGCACCTGTACAAATTCATCAACAGACCCAGAAGCCGAAGACAAAAACTTGTGTTCGCTTAATGGGGTCTGATGCAGTTGGAAACTGACCCATAAAAATGAAATTTAAATTTATTGGCTCCAAGCGTAGTGACTTATACTCTCTACCACTCATATGTGCGTGTTCTGAATTCAAGAATGGAAGGGACCTACAATTTACCGTCGAGTCCGAACAGCTACATACATGAGATGAGCTTTTTCGAAACAAATTTTACTATTGGAGGATTTGTCAGTGCCACTCAAGAAGTAGTACCCCACAAAAAAAGTGGCTTTGACGGGCAGTCGATAACCGGCCCTTCGCTTAACAGTCCGATGAACTACTAAGTCACTGGGCACTACTGACCCATATATTCATCAAAAATTATCTTCAGCGGTGACACCCATTCCTGGATAAACTGAAACGTCAAGAAACAAAATTATCGAAAATTATCGATTGATACCAATCCACAAGAGCGCCCAAATGCATCTCGAAAAAGTCACTTTAGTGTGGATTTTGGGCTGGTGGCGTCATCTTCATCGGTCCATGATAGCGACCATGAACATCAACGACGAGCACTATAGGTCGATGATTACCAACTTCTTTTGGCCTGTATTGGATGATATGGACAACAACGGAATGTGGTATCAAATCAACCGAAGGGCCCTACATGCCACACTGCTGCACATTTCACGCCGCATTGTTACATCGCACACACACTTCATTTTATTTACTAAAATGTATAGATAGGAAGGGCTTAATGAAAGATCCTTTTTTATTACTTACATATGTTAGAACTAAACAAGGGTTTATTTGGGAGTTAGTGATGGTCTTGCGAGAAGCCGTTGCAAAAACTGCACATTATTTAACCAAAATTATTACACCAATTTTTGTTCATCGGTAGTCGCTACATTTCTTATTTCTCCAAAAATACTCAATTCGATGGAAAACTAAGATACTATTTTCCTTCTCCTTTTGCAACTCAAACAGGCTGCATTGCATTAAATTGAAATCTAAATGTTCGAGTCGATTTAGTGAGTGCAACTGAATGCACAACGTTGTGTGGATGCTAAGAGAAGTGTTTTAAGAGAATTCTGGTGTTGCAAGGTTGCAATTGCAGCATTTAAACCACTCAAATGAATTGTGCAACATTCAGATTGGAGAAGGGAATCCACTCAAAGTAAATTAACAGTTTTAGATGCTTTGGTGGATTGTGGAAGACAGTTCACAATTGCAAGGAGTTTAGTTTTAAAAATGTCAATGTTGATTAAAACAAATATTTATTGACAATTAAAATATAGTAATGTTTAAAAATCAATATAAATAATAAGTTTATTAAAATATTCTACTTTTAATAAACTTATTATTTATATAATAAATAAGCTATAACGGGATAATATTTCTGAAAAGCCAGTGCCTGCCCGCTTGTCGTAAAAGCTGACTTTTTATATTTGTAAAAACATATATTTCGATATGCATATGTACATAATGTTGTTTATTAAAATCGAAAACAAAAAAATAAACTTACAGAAACCAAATAAAGTTATCAGCTGTCAAATATTATACTTCTGTTAAATGACAATGGAGTCGCTAATAGCGTTTGAAAGCAATAATTAACGAAACTTTACTTAACTGTTTTTATGAGTTTTACATCTTAATACCCATCTAGGTATATCATGAGTTAATTGTAAACAATTCTTTTTTTCGCCTGCCTCAATCTACTCCGCTTCGTCTTACAAGATCTAATTTGAGTTGGAGTGATCTAAGTGCCTCATTACCTACGAAAACTCTAAATTTGACAAAAACTGACAGTATTATTTCTTCACAAACACCGCAACGCCATAAGGCAATCTTTTCTTTGCAAATGCAAAAAAAAATATTGAGTAATATGTATGTGATCCAGGTGATACTATGATTGTTTTGAATAAATTTTTTTTAATAAAAAAAATAACACTTTCTATCTCGTTTCACCATATGACCAAATAAACATGTCACATTTTAAAAGACATAAAACCATCAACATTGTTTTCTAACAAACTTTTTTCTATCAGTTATACCCGACACCCACTTGGGCAATTTAAGAAATTTTGTCTACCAGCTAGAACTGATAAAAACCGTATTTCATATCCGCTACACGTCAAAAACGTTTTTAAGATAATCAGTTTGTAGCGCTTTTATATTGTTGTTTACCCACTTAGGCTAGGCTCCATGAAACTACAAGGCTTATGAATGAAACGAAGGCGAAGCTTGTGTTTTGACATTTTCATTTCATACAACTGGAATGAAAAAAATTAAATTTAAACCAAAGCGGTAGAAGGATCCCGAAAACATCACAGAACGAGGTTTTTCGAATCCAGAAAAGCGATTAAGGACTAAAAAAAAGCCTCCCTAAAAACAGAGGAGTCGCGCGTCTGAATGACTGAGAAGTTTCATTTGACTTTTTGGTTTTTGTCATCATCATCATCATAGTCATCATCTTTGTCGTCCTCCTCATCAGCATCAGAGCATCATCATCACATCACATTGTGTTTCTGGTTTAAGGAGAACCCCCCATTGATGGGGATAATGGTGGTGCCGGCGTCGACTATTCATTCCGAATGTCACTTTGTTGGGCAAATAAAAATTTCAAATTTATAGTCTTGTTCTCGTTTTGGGTCCTCTAAGCTCCCGCCTCATTCCGAAGACATAAAGCAATTTAGTTCTACATTCTTCTGTCCTACACTCTTCCAAAGCGTGTTATGTTGCCCACCAAATTCCATGCATTTTTGACACTAGCAACTCTGACAAACGACCGACTCGTAGCCGCGACGTCAATGTAACTTTTGACATTAACTCTCTAACATGGCGGATGGCGGCCTGTTTCGGTGCTATTAAACTCGCAAACCGTCCTAAACGGGCGTTAAAAAGAACTCTCATAATATTCTTCGTGGTAATGGTTAAGGTAATTAATAATTCATAAATATGTGTGCTTAGTTTCGTATATATAGTGAGGCATGAATAAATATAAAATTTATTACACCTTTTCCCTTCTAACTTTGTGTCTCTCTGTGCCTTTTTGTGTTTCCATGAAAGCAGGGCGTCGCAAGTCGCATCGTTCTTCTGCTGGTAATTGAACACTTCGTCATATTTATGATGAGCACTGCGGCATGATCTTTCAGATACTCTTCTATCTCAATGCGGTGTTCTGTGTAGTTCTGTTTCCTTTGGTAAAATGATGATGTTGGGTCATTCTCTATCATCGTTCGTTGGCGTCAAATTATTGATGGAAACGGCAATAACAGTAAATTGAATAATAAATCAGAAATTACGACTTTTTAAAAGCATATCAGCTTTGATCGGAAATTTGATTTTGTTTATGTTATTGTTTGTGCATATATATTTTGGGTCTTTGGACTTTTGGTAGTTTGATAAGTTTGTCACTTGGGCCAAAACGAAATTTGTTTGATTATTTTGGTGGGATTTATGGGGGGTTTTTATTAGGAAACTAGGTAAGTAGGTAGATAATTGGCCAGATTACAGCTGTTTACTCATATTCGTTGTCTTCGTGAAATTTTAATTTTTTGTTATTAAAGTTTAGGTATTTGATTTGTGAACCGTCGCTTCGTAAAGTCGTGAATATTTTTTATTTTTTTATTTTGTTAAACAACACAACTTTGGCATCACTTGCATGCTTTTCACCAATTTTTTCAACATTGATTACCCAACGTATGTTTTCAATTTATATGTAAATTCCAGAGTTCAATACCGAATTTTGGCAAGCCTTTTAGTATCATTTTTTTTTTGTTAAAAACAGCAGAAAAAGAGATCTCAAAAATGACAGTTGAAAAGAGTACATAGTTTTGTGAGGTCTTCCTTTTAACGAGTTAAAAGTTCAGAGCCATAAGAGACATGGAATTGAAAAACAGAAATTTCTACATGTTGTTAAATAATTCCCTGAAAATTACCACACATTGTGTGTGTGTGTGTAAATTTATCATTTCTTCTGCCAAGGAACGTACCCAAGTTTTTAAACAAATCTGTCAAATAGTTTTAACTGTGGCAGGCAATATTATTATACGCATAATATTTCCGCCTGTGAACAAGCCATATGAAAAGTGTCGATTATTGACAGCCAAGTGCTAGAACGTATTTCAAAATTATATCTGAGCGCTCAGACCACGCTCGGTTCAGTTAATTATCAGAGTAATCTCAGAATGCTCAGACTCTGTTGAGATCCCTTTTCTGAGTGAATAAAGAAAAAACGCTTATATAGAGCCTACGAGCATTTTCGTTAAAATGAAAAAAAGTGAATTTCGAGTGCTATTTTCTCACGAGGAAAAACTATCACGTAAATCAAAAAAAAAAATCTTTACAAATGTTATGGGGACTCTTCACCATCAATTCGAACCATTCACTACTAGTTTACTCAATTTCGGCGTTCAAGCACAAGTGACGTCGTATACGTATTTCGTATCGTTTGACAACTTTAAAGGTGTGTTTGGCGATATTACAGTAAAATTCGTCTGAGTATTTGAACGGTTTCGTAACCGTGGATGAAACCTGGTATTACCCACAACACACCAGAAACCAAGGAACATTCAAAACAATGGACCTCTCCTGGTTTATCTAAGCCGAAGAAGAATAAGGTGGGTTTGTTTGTTTCAGCAAACAAGGTCATGGTGACAGTTTTTTTTGGGATTCGCGTGGTGTTACCTCAATTACCTTGATAAAGGTAAAACGATTACCGGCGGATAATATTTTTAACATTGCCTCATCTAAATTTGTCATTAAGTGATCCACCCTTTTTAAATTTATATTAAAGCCAGTCAAAATTCAAGTTTTACCTGTGAAATAATTTAACATCTTACAAAGGTATTTGTTTAATTTTTACATCATTATCATCATCATCATCCCAAAACCACATCCTACATTCCGCCGGGTAAATATTCTGCGCCACCACCTTCACAATCATTCTTCTCACGCAGTATATAAGTGCCATCATTATACTTTAGAGTTCGGCGGCATAGTTCGAGGACAAGAATTCTTCATACTTGGCCTTAACTTTTAAAAAGTCTCGGTTTGGTTATCTCTCACAACGGGCGGCATCGGCATCCATCCATCCATGGATCACTGACTGGGTATATCAATGTCCTCCGATCGAACGAGGGATATCATGTTGCATCACCTTCGACGCAGCAGCTTCACATCGCACCATTCAACTTGATGGGCTTGCATGTTTTTTTTTTCTTTCTCTGCCTTTGTGTCATAAAGTGTGTTTCCTCTCTGATGACGAATATCACTCCCTTTGAATTGGCTAGAATGAAAAGGCGAAAAAATAGTCAAATTATATCTTAACGAACTATGTGATAGAAGTATGATTAAGTTAGTCTAAAGGTCTTGTTTGAGACTAAAAAAAACTTCAATTTTAGCCGCCAATATTAGATTTAAGACCATTTCTAGTTATTAGTTAGAGGATGAAGAGGAAGACAGAACATCCATTACTGATCATTTTTTACAGATTGATGTCTTCCAATCTTATGTTGGAAGCTGATTCAGAAAAAAACAATTGATCATTGCGAATTTAGAAGACATTTAATTTAAAAAAAAACGTGTGAATGGATAAGATCCAGTTATAGATAAACACTGAAACCCTTTCTTCAGGTTCGTTGGAGGGACAATCTTAACCGAAAAACAGAGCACAGGTATAGACAAATTTTTCTTTAACGGTTTTGTCAATTTCCGCAGAAGCTGCATCAGAAAAGGTTTAATTTTCAACTTCAACAGCATTCCACTTCAACAAGAGGTCTTCAAAACACATTGTTGCATTTGACTCCTCATAAACAATTAACACAAAACCAAGAAGTACATCCATTTGACCAAAACAAATACACACACACCGTTGATGCAAGCATCCATAATTTCTTCACAAGTCCTGGCCTATTCCTTTGAACTTGTAAGTGTGTAGGTTGTTTTATTTCTCTTCTTGTAAATAATTGATAGCATACCGTATGCCATAATATTTACCCTTCTAATCACACAGCATAATGCTTTCCAGGACGGGAATTGTGTTTTTCGTACAAATCTGTGGCCAAGAAGAAGCTGGCTTGTTTGCGTTGCAAAAGTATCTTTAGAGCAAATATTGTGTGCATTTGCATTTGACTGTGAGCTCTCTGAGTCAAGCTAATCCTAAATTTTAACCTGTTTGTAGATGTAGACATCCT
Source organism: Platycheirus rosarum (assembly GCA_963971375.1). Taxonomy (NCBI): domain Eukaryota; kingdom Metazoa; phylum Arthropoda; class Insecta; order Diptera; family Syrphidae; genus Platycheirus; species Platycheirus rosarum. Next base: position 127,511,884 of record OZ020508.1, on the reverse strand, counting down.
TTGCTTATAGATGAACATTGAACATACATATAAAAGACAAAAGGCTAAAATAAAATGATGATATAGACATATAAACTTATGACTACGGTCATTTGAACTGTGTGAGGAATTTTCTAATGAGTTGGTCTTCACTATACATAGGGAAATATGGAAAGATTGTCTGCACACCGGGGCAAAAAAGAAGAACATATCACAAAGTGATGCTGTTGAACGGTGTAACTACGGTGCAATGCTATATGATGAGCTCTACGCGCTTATTGACACTTTTTTTCTTCAGAGCTAATGATGGGGATTCTCGTCTTCTTGTGTGATTCTCTTTCAGTTTTGTTGGATCTTCTTCATCTGTGCATATGATATCTACACATCTGCAAGAGTATGGGATGTGAAGGAGGAGACACTTCGTTCAGTCATTCTTTTATTTTGGTGGAATTCTTTCTTAGAACGACTCAAAACGACTCGTCATCAAGTGGCCGAGCTGGGGGTATACAATCGGCTAGTGACTGTCTTTGCAGTTGATCCCTTATGTAGGTTTGTCCGTGTTCCATTGCATTCACGTTACAAATCTACATTTCCACCCGTTTGATTTGTTTACAATTGAGGTAAAAGAGCTAAACGGAAGGGAAGGATTTAAAATGGGTGCTAGGTAAGCAGGCACGGAGCCAGAGGTTAGAGAGCCTTATGAATAGAAAATACTAGTTTATACCCGTCACTTCGCCTGCATATAAGCGTAACTAACAAACCTCCAGCCATGTATCCTTTCACATTTAAAACTCTTCCACAGGAACGGTGCATCTTTCGGGGGTTGAAAGTATCCTATCCAGCACTTTATGCATCTACCTACCAAATTTCATATAAATCCGTTAATCCGTTAAAGGATGATTGCGGAACAAACATCCAAACGTCCAACAATCAAAACATCCCTTTTAAAATTACATAAAATTATTTATCAAACACAACTTCTTTAAGTTGAAATTACAATAACTTGACTTCACCACTTATTCACAGTTAAAATTAATCTTTGTTCTTCAACACTTTTTACTTTATCTCAATCCAACCACTTTTTATTATTGCTTTCGATGTTCACAATTCGACGCATACAAATTAACTGAACCACCCATCCGCCTATTTATACAAATGACAAAGATCTTGAAATTTCCCTTTTGCTAATTTACTACATAGACTTTTCCATTGCAGGGGGAATTCTGGTACATTAACATTTCCAGCACATTCTACTACTTTCGGTTGCTGTCATGTGCTTTCATTAAGTTAGCTGTGGTTTGCTAGTTCGATGGGTGAATTCAGTGATTGTGGGGTATCTAAAGTTGATAACATAATGCATCCTAAAAAAAACTGTGAAATTTTCTCGCCGCCACACACAATAATTATAATAATAATCGTGGAATTTTTACTGTGCCAGGGCCACATCCTATACTAATCCGCTAAGTTACTCCTGCGAATGCTTAAGAAGAAGAACAAAACTAGAGTCCCCGATGCCCTCTCCGCTAACCCATACCAAAATTTCGTGCACATCAAAACATCACACACAATCCAGTGAAGGAAGGCAGAATCCTACATGAAATACATTTGACCCTCACTGATGGAATCCAAACAAAGCACTTGACTCTAGAAAAATGCTTTTGTACTAAGCGCACTCCACACTTTGAAGAAGGAGGTGGAGGATGTTGATGCTGAGTAGATGATGAGTCCCACCAACGAGAATTGAAGGCGGTGGGAAAATATTATAATCTCTTCTCCATATAACATTGCATATTATAGTGGCGCTTAGCCAGCGTAAAAGGAAACCTGTATTTTTATTGTAGTATCTTACACATCATCCCAAAAACAAAACACTACCATCACTATGCATGGTGCACCAGCTCCACCCGTGTTTGTACACATCTTAATGACTTCAGGTGAACAAGTCATGTACCGCATTAAGGTTTACATCACCAAACTTTCGCTGACTTTTAGAACATAAATATTTATGACCCAAGTAGCTGTCATCAAAAACGGGGCAGTGGTTTCGATTTTGAAGAAGTCGAACTTTTATCTTAAATAGCCCCACTTTTAGTAGCTGATGGTCTTTATCTTCCATTATTCCACCGCAAAGGGCTGACCACATTTAGACGTCATAAATCTATTTAAAAGGTTTCTCACAACAGCAGTTGCATTGGTATTATATCTATATAGGAATAATGGAGAATTTGATGTTGTTGGCAACACTTTCTAGGGGAGTACCAGAGCAGTATAATTATGCATTTATGGATGTAACTATAGTGTCTAGCGGAACATGTTTTATGACATTGCGGTTTGCCATAAATTAATTGTCAGTTAGAGGTGAGGATAATTAAATTTGATTGTGGTTTATAGCAGCCAAGTGGATATGACATTTAGAAAAGGAATAATTTTAATGACCGCGACAAGATGACCGAGTGTGCATGCATCAGTGATAAGGTTATTTGCTTTCCAATAGTTCACTATTGGTTGGAGTTGTCGGTTACAATGTGTGCTGGACTTTAAATATATGTAAAAAAATCAAGATATTTTTTGGTTTTTTAAATCGTTTATGGAATAAATGTTTTGAAACACCTAGGATAGTTAAATACTTAATAAACTCTTTCACCCTTATTTATTAGAATTCCCTAAACAGCTCTTAATGGGTGCATAGTCTTATAGATCATAAGGAGTCTATAACCTTGCATAAATTCTTCTTAAAAAAATCCCGTCTACACAAGGTTTGTGTCTAATATAGTATCAAAAAACCAAATCTATTACTTTTTCATACCACCAACTCTAGGGAAAGTATTCTAGCTTCAATTTAAACTTGGGAGATTAGAAACAAATTTATGCAAGCTCTATGCAACATGGCATACATTTTATAAGAAATATTTGTCTATTTAGAGGCATTATAAGGAGTGCATAACGTTATAATGCTCTCTCTCTATAATGCGTTTATTATTTCGGCTATTTGTTTTAATATCAGTTAGCATGCATTCTTATTGTTGGTGAAGCCTAATTATTTAAAAATGCACCGGACTTTAGTGGACTACTGTATGTATAAAAAAACAAAACACAAACAAAAACTGAAACTAAAAATATGCGCTATTTCAGTGTTTTTACAAATAAGGTAATCAAAATTGTCTGAATAAACTGAGAAAACGAGTGACCCGAACAAATTTAACTAGAATCCATATTAAATCCTATAATGAAAAAACAAATGTTTGATTTTCATTTCTCTTAATTCCAATTCCTATAATCTTAATATTAAAAACTCCTCAACATCTTCGGTTCCCACGCTCATCGACCATAACAAACCAGTTGTTTACTCTTCAGAGAAGGCAAACTTGCTCGCCGTCCATTTCGCTGCCAGCTCCACGCTGCCTCACAGCAATGTTACCCCTCCTGTACTTGAGAAGGAAATTTTTCCACGGGACAGACTTTTTTCCGAACTCGTACAGTAGCAAGAGTTCTCAAAGACCTCGATATACACAAATCCGTTGGCCCGGATGGTATACCCCCGATTCTTCTGAATAGGTGTTCTTCCACCCACACTGGCAAAGCCACTGCGTAAGTTTTCCATCGCTCCTACTCTTCTGGAATCTTTCCTAGAAGATGGAAAACAGCATTTGTCCAGCCTGTCCCAAAGCAAGGTGACCCATCCACCCCCTCCTCCTACCGACTCATAGCACTAACATGCCTTCTTTCTAAGGTCATGGAAACGCTGATTAACCATTAGCTTAAGTAATATCTCGAAGATCGAAAGCTTCTCCATGACCGTCAGTATGGTTTCCGCAGCAACCGTTCCACTGGTGGCATATCTCACCATCATCTCCAACAAATCTTTACATCGCTTTGGTGAAAGTAAGATTATTGCTCTTGATATCTCCAAGGCATTTGATAGAGCTTGGCATGAAGCTCTCTTATCGAAAATGCGTGCTTTTGGGATCGATTCTTGTTCGTTGGATTAGAAGCTATCTTCTGGACCCTTCAATACAAGTTGTCATTGGCAAAAAATGTTCGTCTGCCTGTCTGTCTGTCTGTCTGTCCAGGTGTATATCGAGCTGCAGCCTAAACGGGTTAAGCGATTGCCTTCAAATTTGGTATGTGCTTATCTTTTGGCATTCCTCAGAGGGAAAATTGAAATTTATATTTTAGGACTAAAAATAACGGTACTTGCCATACGACCGTTTAGGAAAAGCTTATTTTTCTCGAAAACGGCTCCAACGATTTTGATGAAATTTTTTGAGATTTTTTTTTGTTGGTATTGGCTATCATTTGATTAGAACCACATATACGTATATACAAGTCCTTTCGTATAACGGTTTTTTTTTTATTTTTGGCTTGCTCGGTAACGGCTCTATGGATTTCTGTCAAATTTTATGATAATTTTTGAATAACTTTTTTTTTCTAATAAAAATTAATTTTTGATTTTTTTTTTTGAAAAATCAATATTTTTAAAACTAATCAAAAAAAATAATTTTTAATTTTATAATCACATGTATATAAATAAACTCTAAAAAACTGCATACCAAAATTAATTTTTTTTGTTCAAAAAACTAAAAATAAAAAAACAGGATTTTATCAAAATCCGTCCTACAATTTTCGAAATACTTTTTTCATAAATTCTTTGTTATTTAGGACGTGTGATGGCGTACTTCATTTTTACTAAAAACCTTTAAGTTTTGTGGTTTTGATAGTTTTTATATGTTCAAAACTGTGTTATTTTCAACGTAAAGGATATTTGTTTTTGTCAAAGATCTTGCCGTCCAATTTAAATAGGCACATAAGAGCAAGTACGTGCGACCTAGTCGTGCCCATTTTTTGTAAATGAATTTCTGTCTGTTACTTCTAATCCACTTAACTGTTTTGCTGACGACTCTACCCTCAGCTTTTCATATTCGTTCGATGATTCACGTCCTTCGCCTTCGGACGTACAATTGCAACGGTACCGTTTGTCAAGCTCATTAAACTCCGATTTATACAGCATTGTCAAATGGGGTAATAGGAATCGTGTGGAGTTTAATGCTTCGAAACTCAATTCTGTCTTTTGTCGTTAAAGCTAAACATACCGCCAATGCCATTGTCCATGAATGGCACTACATCGAAGAAACCGAAAAGCTATCAGTCTCGCTATGTGTGTCAACGACGACCTCCGTTGGAACGAGCATATATTTGAGATAGCTGAGAATGATGCTAAGTGCTTAGGTTTTCTGTATCGGTGTAAGAAGTATTTTTCCCCTTTTGATCTAGCTACAATTTATAAAGCGTTTATACACCCTAAACTTGAGTATAACTCCTACCTGTGGGCAGGTGCTTCGCAAACATCGTTCACCTGCTTGATAAAGTAATAGAACTGCCGATGAAACAATTGTCCCTCTCGAACACCGACGCTTCGTTTCTTTTATAAAAAATGTTCATTCAAAATAGCCAGTTGCATTCCTCCCCTTAAAAGTTTCTCCCGTAATACTCGTCTGGCAAGGAATGCTCATCAGTTCGCCCTTGAGCCCAATTTCGGACGTACCGTGAAATATAGGGATTCTTTTTTTAAGCCGAACAACACGAATTTGGAATAGTTTACCCGGCGAGATTTTCCCTTGCCATTTTGATCTGCTAGCATTCAAAACCAATATTAATCGACACCTCATATCCTTCCCCTCCCTATCTTCTTAATGCCGCGCAGTGTGCTCAATATTAAAAGGGAAAGAAATAGTCCCTTGTGCACGCGTTAATTATGAAAAAAAATATATCATTTTGATTTTATTAAAACAAAATTTGCTCTGAACTCAACCAATTTAATTATATACCTAATTGAAAATTTATATTGACATTTTGTTTTAAGAAATAAAATTGCAACAAAATTTTTGTAATAAATATATTGACTTTTTTTTTTTTTTTTTTTTTATTTTTTTTTATATAATTTTTATTGAATTCACTCTTATAACTAAACTTAAAGCTAGACAAAAATTCATAAAAAACTAGCATATTTAACTTAATCTTAAATCTAACTTACTGGCCCCAGACGGGCGCTCTAAGTTATTCTGTATTAATTTTCTTAAAGCTAATGCCTTTCAGCGTATGAACTAAGTATATATTTTTTTTTTTATTATTTTTTATTTAATCAGAAAATTTAAAAAACTAATTGTCAATATTTTTTTTTTCTTACAACCTACTTAAAATTAAGTCTTAAAATAAAACTTAAAACTACCTACGCTAAATATGAATTACTTACAAACTACAACAGCCACAGCAGCAATCAAATATAATTTTATAATAAGACTTATCTATACTTTTTTTTTTTTTTTTTTACTTTTTTTTTTTATTGTTTTATGTTTTATTTTGTGAAACTAAAACATTAGATAAATATATACAAAAATTAACTTATGTGTATATATGTATTTATGACATATACGTGTTATTTTTTTTTTTTTTTTTTTTTTTTTTTTTTTTTTTTTTTTGCCACTGTACCTATTTTACCTAAGACTAATAATACCAAACAGGTATTTATGCCGGCCAGGCTCAATTAAACACCCAACCCGAAAAGTTATTATCGTGCAGATTGAAGCCACCAAAACTGGCTCTCCTGCTTCATTCGATCTTTTCTGTCCCGTTCGGACACAGCCCTACTAAACCGAAGGCGCTCTCCTCCGCCTTGTGTGAGGATGTACCGATCATAAAGGAGCCGCCGGTCTACGGTTCTTCGTCTGACGTGGTAGATAAGCGGAACCGCCAGTCTATCTTGAACAAGCCCGCATATATCAAAATGAAGGAATGCCTCCGGCGGAATGAAACCGTTCAAGCGCACACTTTCAAAATATTCAGCATTCGGATAAAACGCTCCAAAAATCAAACTATTGGTCGAATTCATTGCTCTTACAATGTGACCACGAGCAAGTTTTATAATGAAGTTATCAATTCTGTTAATCAGGGCCCCATTATACAGGACCTCGTTGGAATAGTAGTAAGTATATTCGGATTCGGGCGTTCGATGCAAACCGAGACAGCGCCGAAGACACTGCCTCTCGAAAACCCGAATCTTTTCCATTTGAGATGGAGCAATATTGAACCAAACAGGACAACCATAAACGATCATCGGCCGTATGAGGGCCATATAGCAAATCACCTTTACTCTTTTGTCAAGACGACTACTATAAAACAGTCGTTTTGTCTGTGCGAAGGCTCCTCTGGCTCTGGTCAGCGCAGCACTTATATGTCTGTCGAAATACAAATACTGATCCAGCCAGATACCTAGGTACTTTACTACAGTCTTGCTCATTAGTTGCTGTCCGCCCGGTCCAACAATGACCATCTTACGCCAATTCATGCGAGTGTCCCTTGAGGCCCCAGCCAATGGGGTCCGAAACAGAATTGTCTCCGATTTCAGGAAGTTGATTTTTAACTTCCAGTCATCGCAATATCGCTGAATCTTGTCGAAGTCACGCTGCAAAAGAGTTCTGATGATTTCAACCTTTTGGGCCGTTCTGTACACAATAAGATCGTCGGCATACGCAATTGCCTGAGTAAGACTACCTATCAAATCGCTGGTGTAAATACTGAAAAGAATCGGAGAGTTCACTGCTCCCTGTTGTAGACCATTCTTTATTTCAAATGTTGAGGTAGAAGTTACATTGCCACTTTTGACAACAAACTTTCTACCGTTGAGCATATCATAAAGCACATACAATAATGGTTTGCTTATACCAAGTCTGGATAGCTTAAGATAAAGACCCTCTAACCATACGGTATCGAAAGCCTTTTCCAAGTCAACCAGAACGGCACCCGTGCATTGTTTTTTTGATTTGTTCCATTGAATATCAGAAACGAGCTTAGACGCGGCATGAATTGTGTCATGTCCCGCCTTGAACCCAAACTGATTATCAGGAATGATTTTGTTATGCGCAGCCCACTTAGCCAGAGCCCTATTGATTATTTTTTCGAATATCTTACTTATGCTTGGAAGCAGACTTATCGACCGAAGATTCGACGGATTGGAGTTGTCCTTTCCCTTTTTCGGGAGAGGATGTACAACAGCTGTTTTCCAACGTTCAGGGTAATATGCATTATTCAGTGCATTGTTGAACAGTGTGGCATAAATGTCAATGGCTCCTATCGGTAAATATCTTAGTACAAGGCTGGAAATATATTGACTATTGTTAGCAAAGACAACAGTTTTCCATCTGTATTTAGTTTTTGAAACGTTTGGTAATAATCTTTTATAATTGACTTAGGTAAAACAATTTTTTTTTTAATAAAAATAACTATTCGTGCAGCTGCAAAGTGTAAACTTAAATCAATCACACTTCATTTTATGTGATCAGTTTTATCGTGTCGCGTCCGGTTAAAGTGCTTAGTTTTTTCTGTCGTTCGTCAGTCGTCAAAGTATTTAAAATATATTAAAAATATTATGATGTATAAATACAGCGGCGGGTATTGAAATATTTTAATTTAAATTATTTTATAAACATACGTCAACCACATTGGCGAAAATGCAAAATTAATTTCAATCGTTCTAGCGTTGCCGACGCGATCCGTTTCCATATCAGGGTATTTCAAAAGGTAAGAATTTATACATATTTTATAAGAAAAATTACGTCGGGCTGTAATGAAAGTAAGAAATAAGTAATAGAATAGAATTTATTTGCTATACTTTTCTAGATATTATATTTTCTTAAGCACAAAACGGATCCTCAGTTTATTTGGAATAGCTTTGATGAAAAAACTTTCCGCCTCCGGGTTCGTTTGTCGTTTTCCTGTGTAATTTTTTTTTCGTCTGCTATTTAGTTCGCGATTGGTGTATTTATATTAAAATGGAATACTTTCAGCAAAAAAAAAATAATTTTTATTTGTGTTTTAAAATTTTTCTTAAGAATAAATTCAGCGTAGTTAATTTGATATTGTGTGTGAAATGCTTATATGTGTTCTAGAATTTACATAATGTGTAATTGCAATGGACTCTTCAGTTATTTTTGAAAATAGTATTCATTGGTTTTTTTATGCGACTTGAAAATTCCAATCGATAATAGATCTCAAAGTGTGTATTTTTATTTTTTTAAATGTTGTAATAAAAAATAAAAAAAAATAATTTTAGTTACTTCCCGCTAAAACTTTTTGAGTATCAGCTGTATAAATGAAAGCCCTATGTGTAATGTTCAAATAGCGTGAAAAAATCTAATATCTTGGCGTGATAAAGCCTCATGAGATATGCCTAAAATATCGTAATAAAAATTAAAAAAAATCTTTCTCCAATCAGAACTAAAATTTCATCAAAATGTTTGGGTAAGTGATTTTTTGTATATTGACTATAATTACTTTTCATTCTATATCATATTAAAAATCAAATAATTTCTCAACCATAAAATGCAAATTGCGTAAGCTTCATAAGAAATTCAATATTCATAGTAAAATACAATAATACCAACTTAGTGAATTGCCAAATAAATGTTAGGTTATGAATTTCAAACCCAACCAGATATGACAAAATAATCCCAAAAGATTTTGGTCTTGTACATACCTAAAACTCATAATGAAAATCAATAGAGATTCAAAATTCAATGAATATCAAAGGTGAAGAATTTACTAAAATAAAAAAAACTCTGGAGCTTTTTTCACAATTTTTTGAATCTGTTTATTGTAATCCCATGACTTGGATTACAATAAACCTCGACTCCTTTTATCCGTCTTAATAGCATTGATATAGGATCCATGCAGCAGAATTTGTTTGGTCCATGCCTCAGAAGGATAACACTACCTGAATGCAAATCCTATTAAAGATATCGATTAATTTTTTTTATTAACAAAAATGCACAAATTTTCTTTGCAAACATCGGATTATTATTTTTAATATCTTTATCCTCAGGTATTTTTTTTCGACGAATAGAAATCTTCGGTCATCTTTTTCTTTTTTGTTGATTCTATGGAAAACCAATGCTAATTTGACGCTGTTTATACGGATATGTGTGTAAGTAAGGCTTTTGATTATGAACATTTTATATCATAAGCTTCAAATACTCGGCATCCACTCAAGCTTACTTAAATAGATCAATTTGTTTCCGATTGGCAAAGTTTTAAGAAGTTAAAATTGATAATTTTATTTTAAGGCCATATGTATTCCACAAGGCAATCATCTAAGCCCCTTGTTATTTATTATTTTTACTGGCGACGTATTGGACTATATTAAATTCAGTCAATGTCTCATATATAGTGATGATATGAAAGTAACAAGTGAATTTGAGTGTCTCAAATTTAAGCGGACTTAGATAATGAGTTTCTGTTTTCTCTATAGTCCTTTCTGGAGATCTGCAAAAGTTAAGGAATTAGGACGAGTAACTTTCGACTCCTACTTTTCCGCTTTGATGCTATATCGCCAAAGCGAACTCTATGTTAGTCTTCATAAAATGAAATGCAGGAATGAATGAACTTTTTCAAAGCAAATATCCTGGATAATTTTTAATTTCCTCACAAGAGGATTCTTGCAACAATGGAACCCTTCATTATATCAGTCGGCTACACTTACCCCTAATCAACGGAGCACTTTTTATGTAATAAATTGAAAAATTAAAATAATGGCATCAAATTGATTTGCTTAAAACTCACAACTTATGGAAACCACATATTTTAACGTAAGTTTTGGAACATTCAATGTGAAACAAGAAAGAAAAAATTACAACAGCTATCGACACAAAATGTATCGCCTTATTAACTTTTATCGATTTGACCATCTTCCAATGGTTCTATTGCCCCTTTCATAGACGATTTCATTTACGGCATCAAACAAACTGCAGTTCATAAAAACATTTGTTAAAATCTGCATCCAACCGATACAAGTGGATTTCGTCATTTTTGCATACGATTGTACCACTTGACCAACAACCCCAAACGATGCTATATTTGGTTTCTCAGATAGCCGCCTCCTGCTGTGAGATGAACGATCTCAGGCGACCTTGAAAAGTCCTCTCCTTCATATACTCACAAAAAAAAAAAACATTTGGTAACTGGAGGAATGCTGACATCCAAATACACATTCCATACAACTATGGCATGTTGCAGGTGAAAATTAAATGCTTTAAACTGGCTTCTCCCATTTTTTTAGATATGTTCGTTTCAGCGATGTTGGTTTACAGTAATTGAAGTTGAAAATGATGGGAAGTACCTTCGGAAGACCGCGATAAACAGCCTGCCTTACCAACAATCTCATGAAAATGATTCTCTCTTTATGATAGTTATGATGATATTCACCTTAAAAATAAATGAAACGAGGTTGATAGGCATCTCTAACAAAGTTGGTATCCATTACCATCTACTTTATGCTCCAGCGCCGCGCCGCCACCACCGCCCCTGCCGCAGCCAGATTTACCACCCCTTCTCATATGAACCCAGTGGTATGCCTACCAATACACACACCATGCTCACAATTAGATTACAGATAGAACAAAGATTTATCTCACAGATTGATAGATTCGATTAGGTGGGGTAATTACCACATACTGCAAAAAGCCACGGAGCTGAAGTTCTATTATAGATACATGTAGAACCTGCACCAACTGGGGGCCTCTTCCTCTCTGGCCCGCAATAAACGTTCGGTGCGTGCATAAGCCCCACCGATTTTAATGGATTTTTAACAGGTTCTCCAGTTGCGTGCTGGTTATGTCGTCCCAGCGCAGCGCAGTGCTGGTGTATCTTTTACTAATTTAATAATTCCGAAACCATTTAAGTCTCCTAATCACATGTCAAATGATGCGGTCGGCGATATGGTTGTGGTCGAGGGGTTGGATCTGTGTGGTGGGTGTAGGATAGGTATGCTGCTACATCCTCCCCCGCAACAGGACCATCATATTGTGTATGCCAAATTAATAACTGTTGCCCCATACATGTATTGGAATGCGATCGTTTGCTGAAGATAATGCTCCTCACAACACGATGGTCCTGCGGTAATGTCTTGCACCTATACGCTAATTATTTTGAGCGTCAGGAATCCAAGGAGTGTGATCCCCTCCGTGACTGGAGTGCCATCACTCTACTATTAGCTATTGTTTGGTCTAAGGTTGCAAAAGCAGATATCGTATCTGGGTTATCACTAAGGTTGTTCAAGCAGCCAAGGTGCGGGATAGCTTTTGAACGCTCGCCGCATAATGGTCTGGCATGTTGGGCGCCATGTTGTTTTTTATTGAATTTATTGCTTTACGATTTATTGTGAATTTGTGATGTCAAACGAAGTGATACTTTGATGCATTGTGTGCGGTTTTTTCGCTATAAACATCAGAAATTGTAAATCAATTTGTTGCATTCCAAACTTTGTTTGTGATATGTGATATTGCGATATCGGTTTTTATTGGAGATATTTTTTTAGGCGCCTATAGTAAATATTGATAGTTACAAGGATGAGCAAAGGTTTAATAAGCTTAAAAGGTAAAGTCATATCAAATGAATGAAAATCTTGTACTTTAGACTAGAAATTATGTATTATGCCACACAAGACGTATGTGGATTGCCCAACCGAATTTGATTGAACACTGTAAGGGCATGAAAAACCCTTTCACTTTGCTTAAATAAAAACATTTTAAAATTAAAATGTAGCCACCGTAAAAAAACTATCTTTTTGATTTCAGATAAACAAAATGCTTCAGTTTTATCCATAAGCTACACCAAAACTTAAGGAAGGCTGTCATAGTGTTTCACAAAACCGTAAATCAAAACACTTTTCTGAACGAAACAGTTGCAATGCAGCTTACTGAAAACTCTTATCTATGTAATTTACCTTCGTATTCCAAAACAAATTCCATCAGTTTGCCTTGCCGTATTGGTGGCTTGATGTGACAAAAGCCATTTACTTGTACCCAACATTGTAGCTCCACCTAGACATACCCATGCAGCGGCACATCGCCCACATCCGCTGCACAGCGCAATAACCCACTGTGCCGCAGCTTGCAGCTATGTTGACATAATAACCTGTCCACTTGCCTGTGCACAATCAATTACCTCAAATCACCTTGTGGACAACTCCTGCTGGACAAAAAAAAAAAAAAAACTTATTCCCATCCCAGAGTACTGGGCTATTGGTGTTGGTGGATGCTGGTGATGATGTCCCAAGCAATCTCACTCCAAAGCCAATTGATATGTACAGAGCGCACGTAACTCCGGAAGCATTCTTTTCTTTTTCGACATGTAATTTATAGACTTCGGTTCTGGGATTCTTCCCTCTGTGTGGTTCTCTTCGGTTAGGTAGACCATGGCCATGAAACAATCGATTAGCGCACGATTAGAGTCCACGCCAATCTCTGGGCACAGTGGCCAAACTGTCATTTTTAATTGCGCTGATAATTTTACAACGATTAATCGGCAAGGCCGCGCACTGTTTCCAGTTGCAGCTCCTTCGGAAGCCAAAGAAAATCACACTGTTACAAACGCAGGACACCAAATTAGACGCTGTCTGATTCTGGAGTCTAGAACTGCTTCGCTTCTTGTCATGTCGCCAATGTTGCGCGCGCGTAGGGAAATATCTCAAATTGTTTTCTTCATGGGTGGTAACGCGCGCAATGGCGTTTTCCTACACACAAACTTCCTTTAAACACAAACTTGCCACATCGCCTTTGCTGTTGTACGCGTCCCTGTGTCGCGTGCAAAAGAATTTAAAGTGCAACGGATCGGAATGAGGTATCCAGCTGATTGAAGCAGGTTTCTTGTCAGTTTAGCTATGCCCAGAAAAGGACTTGCTTAGGCTTCTTTCAGCAGCCTTAAAGTCGATGGGGAATCTATCTAATTAACTGAGCTATTTATGTGGCATTCTTGTCCAGGAGTGGAGTATCTTAATAAATATGATTTTTTGTGATTTTTCTGCTAGAATCTGTAAGCTTCTGGGAAAGTAAGGAACATTTTTCAAAAAATTATCTTTGGGGAATATGGCGCCTTATGGCGACATCGTGAATTCGAGGTGCATAATTAGAAAACTTGTTGTTTCGGAATTTGTGAAGCAGTATAATAAGAATTTAAGTTTAAATGTGTCTTAAATACGGCTTCAAAAAATACTCCTTGTTCAATAGAACTATGGAGGCTACTTCGTTTAAAGAGAAAGACCTAATGTCGCAGCCACCAAGCATTGAGAAGATACAAATGGCAAAAATTGGCTCAAAGATAACTAGGCTTCGGGAGCATATAGCATGGCATACCTGTGCCATGCTGATCAAACATGGAGGATTAACAATACATCAAACAATTCAGGAAGTTGTAGGCCCTCATTGCGAGTGCCTTCAACATTCGATGCGACAAAAATCGAAAGCATTGACAAATTTTTGTTTTGGTATTGTGTACGTATGCGGTGTAGAAAAATGCGGCGTGGATGCTCAAATTCATCTTTTTTATAGAAGACGGCAGCTTGGCAGACCGTGCATATAATGGACGACGTAGACTGAGACGCCCGAAACCTTGGGATACGAAAGTAGACAGCGTCAACTTTTGATTGGGTTTATGGAAACATTTTTTGGATAAGTCTCGGACCGGATCACGGTTTTTACGCCGATTATGAAGACGATGCGGGTATGGTTCAGGCCTAAGTTAAAAATCAGCCTATCTCACGTGGCAAAACGTTGAGCTTCGGTTACCTGCTAGAGTTACTTTGGCGCATAAATCAGGCTCAATTTGACTGATGGCAAGGGTTATGTTGGCGAACTGCTCAGCTTAAACATATCATTATCTTTGGTCGTTTCAGCTCCTGGTTGTCTTCGATTCTCCTGCACACACTCATAGATAGTGGGGATGTTTTCGTCTTGGTTGATCGTTTACTGAACCAGTGGACTCAAATTTATCTACCACATTGCGAATAGTCCTCTCGGAAGGAAAATTATCATTATGGCGACCGTAAAATGAGCGAAGCCCGCGGAACGTTTATATAAAACTATTTGATTATTTGCAAATGTTGTTGAACGCTATACCTATTGAAGGTGACTTACCAAAACAGACTGAATAAATGACGGCTGATTTGACAGATGTAGACGTAGCGTGAACAGTATGGCCACCATCAACTGTTAATAATGGAATTCCCTATTAGAAGACCTTTTACAAAGCACATGTGTCTTTAGAACCATAAGTTTCTATCTTGTTATATTCCATATCCCTCTAAAAAGTCTGCTTCCTAGTAAGTTAATTTGTTCCCTTACTCAACATCTACCGTCCTTACATTGACTGCATTTAATGGTTAATATTCCTGTAAATTGGCCATATTTTTCTACAAAATTCTTTTCAAATTAAAATAAATAATAAAATACCGATAAATCATATTTCAGTGACAAAACCAAAAAAAACAACAAACAAATCTTAGAATGGACCACCAACATTATTAAGAAAATAAATGGAATTGGAGGTCCTGCCCATATCAACTTCGCTCTCATAAAGTATCTTTTAATTGAATTTCGTTCCACAAAAAAATATTAGAAACCATATTAGATATCCAATAAATTAAAAACCAAAATGAAGCACAATTAAAAGAACACAAAAGACCGATTCACATTCAATATGAGAGATTGGTTCTCTCAAACAAAGAAAAGGAAAGGCAAGTTGGCCAAATGAATCATAAGGAAAAAATATGTTTTGTTCGTTCGACAGAAGAAGTGAAAAACATCCAAACCAACAAATGAATCAAAAAACTTAAGAAAAATCAATAAAAGGTCTACTGTTTCTATTCGTCGGTTGTAGTCTTTCAGAATTTTTGGGGAAATTAAGGAATTTTCCATTATAAGGATAAAAATATGTCCTTTCCGGTTAAGCAATCAGAAAGACTATTTGTTTCTTTTTTCGAATTAGTTTGTGAATGGAGTTAGTTTTGTGATGATATGGCAAAATAATTGGTGGGAGCTAATAACTATGCCCAAGGACATTGAAGGACTAGTTCTATTTTGGGCGAAGGTCAAAATGTGAACTTTGTCGAACTTGTGGGTATGACATCATGAAATGACGAAATAGGTGAAATCTTTTGAATGAAATCGTGACTGGGAACATCGATAAATGGCTCCACGTTGTCGAGAAAATAGTTCACGTGATATTTTGGTAGTTTTGATGCCAAGATTTTAAAGAAAATTGCTAAAGGAAAACATATTAAAACTTGGTTTGAATTGTTTCTCGAATTAAATTCAGAGGACCCGTGATGAATAAATTCACATAGGCACGACATGATATCCCTTCTATTGATTTCGTCAACTGTTCGCATAAGCCCAAAAAGCTTCTCCACTCCGAAAAGTATAGATCTCTTTAAAAAAAAATAAATCCCAAGGCTTTGCTTACTCCCAATATAAAAGAAACCTATAAGACCTGCCTCATGTTGCTTTGAATGGAATAAGTGTGTAAACAAGTTGACAAATTGCCATTGAGTCAGGTCCAAGCGGCACCTGTGAACAAAAATCCTTTGATTCCATTTGTAAGGCCAGGGAAACGATTAAAATTATCATAAATTTCCACCTTATTGTTCCTGAAGACTCTAGCATTCCAGCCTGGTGCCCCCTGCTAGGTCTTTCGTGCAAACAACCAGAAGATGGATCCGGAATTCTTTCGAAGGAAAAAAAAACAAATCAATAAATTTGAATTCCGACAAATTTGATAAAAATGTTTAACTAACATTCCTCAATGATTCTAATTAGCTGTTGGCAGAGGGGGTGATTTACGGAACCCGGTACCTAACGAGTTCTTCGTACAACATTATGATGATCCCCCCGAGCTTTGTTTAGTTGTTATCGATCATAGTGAGAGTTTTTTTTTTCGTGTCATATGAAAAGCGTCATACATTTGTTGTCAAACAATTTGACACGGAAATTATGCAAATTTTCGTCACAATCATGTGAGACAACCCAGGCGACAGCATTTTTTAACAAATCGTAAAATTATCATCATTATCGTCGTGTGGTTGCGGTAATCCCGGGAATTAAAAGACATCATCTTGACGGAAAGACCAGCTTGATATTTATGACCATTTACGGATCTAAGCTTGTTCAAATAAACCAAAACAGCGCGAAGCATCGCCATCAAAGACATCGCAGTTGTGGCGCCTTACTTAAAAAGCTCATTAAGGCAGATTTTTAGCGATAAGGTCATCAAAACCGATATAATCGTTTGTGGCTTAATTTGGATTCCGGATTTCGAAAGACATATTTTTGGGTTTTGTTTTTGGAAAAAAACGTCGTCGCAAGGTGTTATTATATTCGGGACGGAGCGGAGGTCAAATCAGGTCCGATGGCGCCAAATCTTTCCAAGGTGTGAAATTAGATACCTTTTGGTCGTAAATTATATTATACGACGCAAGTTTGTCTTCTACGTATGCAAATTTGTGGATTTTTGTTTTTTTTGTATGACTGAGTGTTTCGGATTTTTCTTTTATTTTTAAGAATGATTAATTAGGCTGTTTAGCATTCTATTTATCGTTTAAGACAACTTTATTATACATTTTGGGAGAATAATAAATTTTGATTTTGCAGCTTGAGCTGGGATTTTTTCGATGGATTTGGTAAAGAAGGAAGAACATGCATCAAGAGTCATGCCCAGATACTTTGCTTCGTTAGCATACGGTACTTGTTCCGAAATAGTAAAGAATAACAAAAATATAACAATCCGGTTATTATATTTTTGTAAGTTAAAATAATAAGTTAAAATAAGATGTGATGATTTGGAGACGCTTCGAACAATACGCCATTTCTTTGTCCAGTTTGTCATTTTATTAAACATTTATTGTAGCTTTTCGGTGGCTCCTTCGGGATAATAGAAGTAGACCATTTGTTTTCAGGACGTCTTCTTCTTTAGGTAAATCTCGAGTATAAAGTACAAACAATAATGGACTAAGGACACTTCCTTGTGGAACACCAGTATTTTTTACTATAATTTCCGAATATTACCTGCTTTCCTTGCTTAATTCTCTAAGAACTTATCAAACGCTTGGAAAGCTTCAAGAAACGAACTTAAATGTATTTATTTTTAATTAAAGAACTGATCTGTTTCGTTTGTTCTTCTATATTCTTTTCCTGATCTACTATTGAGTGGTTGTTTATAAAACCAAAATTTGGTTAAGGAGTCGTTTTTCTTCAGCAGGCGCTGAAGTAGGTAATAACTTTTCGAATACCTTGAAAATTGTTGGTAATAATGATATTGGCCTGTAAATTTTTTTTCCTTAAGAGTTTTTTCCAGTTTTGGAACAATAAATTCGGGATTTCGGCATAAGACGACCATTATAATACATTTGTAGACTTCTTTTTCTTATTTAAGAGGAGTTTTTAATTAAAGTTACCTACCATAATAAACTTGGCTTGGAGAGGTTCAAAAAGATTTATGAAATCTATGGATAAGAAATTTGCTTGTTCCTATAAATCGTGAATTTCTTGTGCAAGCTAGACGCCTACCATGGGAGGAAAAAATCACCTAAATTCTCTATCTACTGCGCCGAAAAAAATATTTCTTATCTCTTTATTACTTCTAATTAGTGTTGTACAGCATCCAGTTGCATTCTAAAAAGGCAATGTGGCTTACAGACACAAAGTTAAAAAAAATTAAAATAATAGTTTAATTACACACTCTCAAGGGTTTTGATACCCTTAATATGACCGTAAAAGTAACAAAAAAAAAGGAAAGATTAGAGATATTACGACGGTGTTCATGTAACGAAAATGTACCTGTATTCTGTATCTGTACTCGAGCACAAGTTCATAGATGGGACTTGAACGTATATTCGTTTTATAGATATATAGATATAGATAACATACGTCTAGTATGTTATCGTTCTATAGGAGATGGTTTGGTGATGGACATACCGAGAATCGTTTTGTTTCCTTGGTGCTAGTGCCACTCATTTACAGTGGCAATTGGGACCTTACGACTTAACGACACAAGACAGCTTTGAGTTTTTGAATCATTAAATTCTACGCGTTTTTTTTTTGTAACAATATGTAATGTTTAAATCAGAATTGAGCTTGAATATGTAATTGTTTTGTTTCCTTGTCCAAAGAGCAAGGATGTGGGTCAAATATCTAATATGAGAAGCTTAGATTATTATCGTCAGCGAAATAATTTTTTGGATTGGAAATTGCAAACAGAAATTTGAGGTTGAAAAGTTTCGGTTTTCTTGGGAAATTGGCTCGACAAATGCTGTTTTCGGGCTGCTTGGAACATCCCCATCAGAAGAGTAAATGATGGATGGAAATAATTATGCAGAGGTTTTGCCGGCTTGGAAGAACGCACCTCTTCAGAATAATAGCAGGGGTATCACCTGGACCATCGGATTTATGTATGTTAAGACCTTTTATAACTATTGGCACAGCATAAGTGTGAAAGAAGATTTGAATCATTTAAGCGCTCAAAAACTGGGAAGCCATGACACTATCTGGCAGCATGGAATCAACGGGGAAGTGCCTTGCAATTAGGTTATCTTTCTCAAAGGAGCTAACGAAATGAGTGTCATTGCGAACAAACGTTGGACTTGGAACTGATGAACATGTTTTATTTCAGATATTTTTACTTTCGATTATAGGGATTATAAGGCAAGTTTAGGATTCGTGAGTATAAAAAAATTGAGATAACAATGAAACATGACATAGATGGACAAAAAATGTCTTTCTGTCTGTCTGTATGTATAACAATCTGCAGCGTAAACGGCTTAAGCGATTATCTTCAAATTTGGCGTGTGTGATTCTTTTGGCATTCCCCTGAGGGAAAATTGAAATTTAATTTTTAAGCCTAGAAATAACGGTACCTGCCATATGACCGTTTAGGAAAAGCTTATTTTTCTCCACAAAACGGCTCCAACGATTTTGATGACGATTTTTGAGAATTTTTTTGTTGCTATTGGTTAATCTGATTAGAACCAAATTTCATATAACGGTTTCTTTTAATTTTGGGCTTTTTCGGTAACGGCTCTTTGGATTTCTGTCAAATTTTGTGTTTGAAAAGATCTAAGTAGCCAAATTAATTCTGCATATCAACATTTTTAATAACTTTCTTTTCTAATTAAAATTAATTTTTGAAATTTTTTTTTCAACAATCAATATTTTTAAAACTGATCAAAAAAAAATATTTTAAATTTTATAATCACATGTGTATTAATAAACTCTAAAACACTACATACCAAAATTAAAAAAAAAATAAAAAACAGTATTTTATCAAAACCGGTCCTACAATTTTCAAAATACATTTTTCATAAATTCTTTGTTATTTAAGACGTGTGATGGCGTACTACATTTTTACTAAAAACCGTTAAGTATTGTGGTTTTGATACTTTTTATAAGTTCAAACTGTGTTATTTTCAACATAAATGTTACTTGATTCTGTCAAAGATCCTGCTTTCCAATTTAATTAGGCACATAAGAGCAAGAACGTGCGACCCAGTCGTGCCCATTTTTTACAAATGACCCAACTTTTTTTAAAAAGCAGCGTGACAATGTAGTATTTTTTGCCTTAATTTTTGATCATTTTAAAAAAGAATTATATTTTGTTACTATTTAAAATGTAATTTGAAAGTTTGAAAACCTTAGCCATTTATGGGGAGCGGGTCATAATTCTGGTTGTCAAAATTCTGTATGACCAGAATTCTGTTTTTTTTTTTAATACTGTACATACAAAATTATATATTTCATAATTCTGTTTTTCAGAATTCTGTATGCCCAAATATCTGGTCAAACGGAACTTCGCAAGGGGATGAAAGTGGTGAATTTACTTTTGTTAAGCCAGGAAACTCTGTAATTGATTATGCGTTACCCTCAGAAGCCTTGTTGGATTCTATTGATAATTTCAGAGTTTTAACTATGCCTTTCTATGATCACACGCCAATTGAGGTAGTTATCAAACTTAACTGCCCAGATAAAAATACCACTGCAACATTGAAGCTTCTACCAAAAATTTGTTGAATGAATTAACAAATTGAAAATTACAAAAGCGCTTTGAATAAACATTTAACAGAAACTAAGCTTGAACTTATGAATGGAGCGATGTATTTAGAACTATTGGCGACTATCATAAAAAAATCAACGCAAGTTTTGAAAAAAAAACGGAGAAAAACCAAGAGATAAAAAAGATGTCTGGTTTGACGAAACTTGCTGCATCAATCGAAATAAAATGTTTAGTCGTTTAAAACGTAAAAAAAAGAAGGACTTCTACGAAAATGAGGCAAAGAGGCTAATTCATTGTCGAAACTCAAAGGATTTTTGGAGCGCTGTTAGAAAAATGGAGAAAAGCCACGAATAAGCTGTACTATTAGTGTGGAGAACCTTAGAAACCATTTCCAAATTTTGCTGAGCCAACCACTTACTGCCCAACAGTTTTTGTACGCTCCGCCTTGTTTTGAAGACGATATTCTGGATACAAGAATAAGCGAAGAAGAAATGAGACTTACGCTATCCAAATGCCAAAACAACAAAGCAACAGGAAAGGACAAAATACCAACAGAATTCTACAAATATACGACAGAAGAATTTTTGGTGACGTTAACAAATGAGTGTAATGTAATCTTCGAAGGAGGGGAAGTTCCAAGAAGCTTTAAACAATCGATAATTTATCCACTGCTTAAAAAAGCAAATGTGGACGATGTTAATAATTATAGAGGAATTTCTTTTTTGAACTCTTCAACAAAAATATTCTCTTCAATAATTCAAGCACGTTTAAAGAAATTGATCATAGAAAAAAGAGTACTTGGCGAATTCCAAGCTAGATTTCAGACCATATCCTAAACTTTTCAAGTATCGTTCATTCTCACATAGAAAAAAGAGAGAAATTGTTGACCGTAGAGCTTTATATTATAAGCTGTTCAGGATGGGAATATCGTACAAATTCATCAATGTTTTACAGAATTTATATGAAAACACTGTTTCGAGTATTTGGGATGGCGAGAATCTTTCTGAAGAATTCACAACAGGAGTTGGTCTTAAACAAGGATGAGGACTTAGCCCTGATTTGTTCGCTTGTTCATAGTAGATTTATGTTAAATCCTTCCAGCGGGAATAATCTTCGCAGGAATTCATGTGAAAATATTGATGTACATATGCTGATGACATCGTCATCATGGCAGGATCCGTCAGTTCATTACAATTAATGGTCAACCGTCTGGCAGATTACTGTAACACATGGAATCTTTCTGTTAATTTGAATAAGTCGAAAGTAATGATTTTTTGAAGAGGACATGGAAGATATTCGAAGAATGAACAATTTTTCTACTGTGCGGAAGAGAAAGAAGTCGTGAAAGAGTATAAATAGCTGGGGATTCTGGTTTCGAGCAATGGTAGCTTTGATAAACATCTGTCGAATAAATTTGCCAGTACTACAAACGCCTTAAAGACAACTTGGAAAAACTGCATGGCTAACGCAATGGTACCAATCAACACAAAGTTTTTGAATCTACGGCAAAGTCGATCTTATCTTATGGAGCACAGGTTTGGGGGTTTTTGGAATCAGAAAGTGTAGAAAAATTGCTTAGACTATTTTTGAAGCGAGTCTATTGACTTCCACAAACTACGTCAATTATATGATATAACCACGCTTAAATTACATTTTGATTATGTTTTGAAAATTCTCTCATGGAACAGTAAAAGAATACCCAGAAAAATAGCAGAATACACTATAAACCAGAACTCCTTTTGGTTAAAAAAAGAATGGATTTAGCAAATGTCTGTGACTTTAACTTGGAGCTGTTCCTACAAAATGTAGTAAACTGGAAATATCAACTGTATCAATTACTACAAAAATTGGATGAAAAATACAGAAGCCAATTTTACGAATCTGCAAGAACGTCTATATACAGGAACTATTACAGTAAGCTGGAATACGACTTAGAAGAAAACAACTACTTCCAAAACAATAATAAAACCGAAGAAATATCGCTTATTTTCATTGCAAGAGGAGAACTTTTAAATTTAAACTTCATTCCACATAGGGAAGACATACCTGTTTTATTTACACTATGCAATATGGAAGAAAGCACTTTATATGTATATGCCCTGTCCTAAAGGAGATAAGACGTTCAGTATGGAATACAAATATTTTAACCGAAGACCAATTGTACGAAAGTCTAAATGGCAAAGACTGGAAGAATCTTTATGCGTTTTGTAAAATTAGTCTAGATTATCGAAGAAAAATTATTCAAGAAATTTTCTAAAATTATTATTATTATTTTATATATATTTATATGAAAAATAACTTCTGAATTGCTTATTATATTAACGAAAAAAGAACAACCTAAAAATGTCAATCTGGCAGACGGCCTTGGGCCATAGTCTTATTTCATTATGTATGTTTATTAATTGGTTTTAAAAGGAAACGAAATAAAATGAATGTTGAATTGAATTGAATTGTCTGGTTATCCAAGATGCTGTAATAATTTTGTTTTTCAAAATTCTGTTTATGTCCGCTCGCTCCAAACAAAATGAATAACCATCGACAATTAATTTTTGTTTTCCTTTATTTTTTTTTAATTAACGCGCGCACAAGGGATTATTTGTTTCCGTTTTAATGTAACACACTGCGTGGACATTAGGAAGATAGGGAGGGGAGAGATAGGAGGTGTCGATTAACATTGGTTTTGAATGTTTGCAGATCAAATCCTTTATTATACTGAGATGTTCATATTGAATTATTAACAAAAAAAATATAAATAAAATATTTAAACAATAGATTTATTACAATTATTTCACGGCTTAGCACGTCCGAGAACAAGAAGAATTTTTTGTTATTAATTTTGCATTTAAGAATGATTACTTTACTAATATGGATATGTAAAGAACAAGTAAACAATATTTATGAGAGAAAGAGACGTATTTGTAAGCTAACTTGGTTTTGTCTATGTATCCATATTGAAATATGATAAAATCAAATATGATATATATTAGGTTTAAAGTTCAGTAAAAAATTTGTGAACATGTAGCTGTGGCTGTTGTTGATTTTGTTCATA
Source organism: Platycheirus rosarum (assembly GCA_963971375.1). NCBI lineage: Eukaryota > Metazoa > Arthropoda > Insecta > Diptera > Syrphidae > Platycheirus > Platycheirus rosarum. Next base: position 127,487,991 of record OZ020508.1, on the reverse strand, counting down.
TTAATTTTGATGTTCTGTTTCCAAAATTCTGTATTTAAACAAAAATAGTTTTGATAATGTTAAAAAATGCGCACTTTTTTACATTTTTGTTTAAATACAGAATTTTGACCATACAGAATTTTGAAGTACAGAATTTTCTACATACAGAATTTTGTGTAACCAGAATTTTGAAATACAGTATTTTGTAAACAGAATTTTTTCTTAGTCAATTCTGAAACTAGTCATCAATTTTTAAGTCGTCTATAATTGAAAAACTAAACTTTTAATATAAGTACCACATTTTATCTGTTTAGTTTATCATTAAAACGACTTTAATTTTGCTTGAATATCTTCTACGTTTTCGTTTTTATCGGAGACTAGCTGCGCTTTGGCTGCGTTAGCTTTTTTAAACATATTGTGCATGTATGTGACATACATGCATAGATATTATTTAATTAATCTTCAATTTTAAGATCAAGTCTTCACTTAAGAAATAAAATAATAATAAAAGATGATAGTGAGGCCAGGAAATTTGTGTATGCATCATACCAGCATACCTGGTATTTCTGTGTATCATTGTATTTCTCTATAAAATAAAACTTTTGGAGATCTGGTGTTAACGCAACTTAAAATAAAAAGTTTCAATATACGCCATCTGGTTTAGATTAGAAGTACGCAGCAACCCAATATATATCGTATATCGTATATCGTAAATACGTTCTGTCATTTTGCGTGATGTGATAAGCAAATTTTTTCTTTGGCCAATTTATTTTGAAAAAACGTGTCCTATATATTTTTTGAGTAAAATACCTATTAATTAAAAAAAGATTTGTTCAATTTCGTTTTGTCGTTCTCGGGTGATACGTGGTCAGGGGTTTTGACTTCAATTTTATATAGTGATGATAAACATGAATAGCGAAACGTTAGAGTTTTGGATTTTTGCTTCATTTTCTTTATAATGTCCGTTGCTCAAAAATACTCCAAAATCCTTAAAACATTCGACAAAAAATTAAACTAGATGAAGCCCCAAAAACCCAGTTCTTATGTACTGTCGAATTTAATTTTAACAGATAAGTTCATCAAGATATCTTTTTTATATACATACGTGTACAAAAAATAAATCTCATTAAAATTCCAAAGCATTACATGTAATGAAAATCAGTTAAAAAACTAAGTAATCATTCCCTATCAGTGATCATACGATTTGACGTCAAAATTCCAATGTCGTGCGTAAGCTTTCCTATTATCTTCAAGTGATAATGTTTTATCATAACCGATACTTAACATCTTTTTTGAAGCATTTTTGTAATAATTTGATTCACGTGACTTTAGACTTTAGTTTTGAACAGAATCTCGACCTTTGAGCTTATATTACCCGCGTGCAAGTTATTCAATCCTGTAATTTAATAGTTCTTGAAAAAAATATTATATCTAGATGTGTATGTATGAAGATATCCCAGGTATTCAAAACCCAACTGTAAGTTTCTTTCAGAAACATAATTCGCTATGCATTGATGAACACACGTTTCTTTGTAAATTAAAGAGTATTTTTTTTAACATCAACTTAAATGTACCTACTAACTCTACGTATTTGCCATTCGAATTAACACAAATTATCCAAAATGCGAATAGTTAATGAAATACATTCCTAAAATCTTGGTTTTGAAGTTAATCACGACGACGACAGATGTAGTTTAAATGGGATTCCGTTTATCCAGTTCCGCCTACTGACATTCCAAAAAACTAAAAGCTTTTGATTGTTGACTTAGGCTGATGTCTGGTGGTGTTGCTTAATTATATTCTTAAACAAGATTGAGTGTTTTAAATCAATATTATTGTTAAGAAATGGTCTTAGCCATTTAATAAATAATTATAAATTCAAACAATTGGTTTTAAGATTTGGATTTAACAAGATAACCCTCCTACTTCAGAGATACTTTTGTGATTTAATTAGTATTTTAAAGAATATTTCAAGAATTATGAAGAAACCCGAAATTGTACTCCAATCACAGGAACAAAGGCCACAAATTAGGTTCTATAGACCAAATGAATACTTTTTCTGCAAATCAGTTTCTTTTTAAAGGACAAATGATGCAAAATAAAGCAGCTACTGAAAAATGGAATTCGGCAATTCTCAGTCAAAGTATTTTACTTTCTTTGTTTTCAAGCCACATGATCCATGTAATAGGAAGGTACCCCTAATAAAACAATAAAAACTAGGGCACGCCTGCCCCTTAACCACATTTGCCACACGTCAAATAATACTTTGTTGAACCTTTTACTTCCAAATTTTTTTCTATTTGACGTGTTCCAAAATTCAAAAAACACATAAATTTTATGACACATCATACGCACATTAGAAATAAATTATATCACTCTGACCAAACGTGTGCGACACTTCCGCCCTAAAAAAATATTGCAATCCAATAGATACCAGATACTTTATTTTTGGAAGTTCTATTTTATAGAACACGAATGTAGATGCAAAGGAATTTTGCGGTCACTATAAATCACATTAAATGAGGCGGCGATATTGGGCTCTGCACAGCGGGGGTGAAGGTGAACCTTTTGTCATAAGCAAGCGCACACGTTTGAGAACGTCCATAAATTTCGAACAATTATATCCTCAACTGACAGTTTCACAGGCGCAATTATTTGGTGTTATTATTATGCTTTGTGAGAGAAAGTCCCACCTAAAGGTGCGCATACCTTCGTTAGAAAGTCCTTTCCTAGGTTTTTATCTCGTTTTGTATGTTTTCCCTTTTTCATTCAACCGAATGTCGCATGATACCGCAGATGATCCGAGTTCAGCTGAGAGGCATTAACTATACTAACAATGTCATAACGCAAGATGAATATTTTTTGACATTTCTTTAGTTGTTATTATGAATATGATGATGATGGTGATTCTGATGACTATTGCATTCATGTACGGATATCCGAATTTCTGCACCCGTTCTCGGTGCTATTGTTCAGATGACAAAATATTTCCAAGTATTCGATCATTATGCCTAATGGCTGCATGGCACAGATGTCACATCTCTTCTCGAGTGACATTAGTGGCACGTGCGTTAGTCGTAAATTTCGACTGAATTGTGACTTATGTCAAATTTCCTGTTGCAATATATTAGACCTTCGAATTTTCTTAACGATACTCTGGTCTGGAGTCTTCTAATGAATTGGCATTTGTTTGATGGGGAGATTTCATCTTATATCAGCAGGGAAACAAATGTACGGATTAAGTGGCGTTGGTTCGTTAGTTTGGTTCAAGATGATAAAATAGATTATGGTTCACTTCCACCACTTTCAACACCAGTTTTTAGAACCACAAGAATCTGATAACTTGAATTATAATAGCCAATAAGCCAGTTCTTGTTTCTTAAGATTTCGGAAATTTCCAGAAATTTTCCCAGTCAACTTTGATGGGCTGAAAAATTTCCCTGAACAGCAAACGCCGACAAAAGCTTTACATCTCTTTCTTTCTAACCAGAGATCTCTTTGACAAACTAAAATTGAGCAAACGAATCCAAAAAATATTATTCCGCTATTCCATAGTGGATCATGACACATGTCTGTTTTTTAAATTCTTTCTTCATTTTTCATTTTGTGATACAAGTATAATTTCACAATGTCTCTTCAGTCATGACTCAAATTCAAGAGGTTTATAATCTCCTGGTTTGTTTTATTTCGTTACCTTAGAAACACCATACATAATTCATGTAGTTTCTATAAACAACGAAACAAAATAAAGGGATTTTGTAAAATAACTAACAAATTCTGTCGTCTTTTTTTCAAATTTTCTTTCTTTTTCGCACTTGTTTGATGCATGCCTCATGCTTCACTATGAAATACCGAACTTGGAATAAATTTTCGAAATATTTTGTTCAGTCAGAAAAAGTGAATTGAATCTTATTTTATCGAACACTCTCCAAAATGTTTAGCTTATCGCTATCTCAAAAGAAATTCCCTCCGGTATGGACAATATATTTCTTAACCCCAATACACAAAAAGGGTCCTTGAAGGGATTTTAAAAAATATCGTCTCTTTGGCAAACTTTTCCACATCCCTAAAATATTCGAAAGCATTCTGTACGAAATTTTAAGTTTCCATTATACATAAATCTCTCATTTCTTCTAGACAACAAGGATTTCTTAAATGCAGGTTCATCAATCGTCATCACTAACCTTGTTTAGTTTGTAGCCAATACCCTCTCAGTCCTAGAGAACGTAAAGGAAGTCGATATTATTTTTACTAACTTTTAGCAAGGCATTTGATAAAATTTTATTATTATCCTTCCTCGGCCTTAAACCTATACTCATAAAATGGATTTGTTCTTATCTAGCAAACTAATACAAAAATGTTCGTTTCAGATCTACCCTCTTCAATACATTTTAAGCTACCTTCGAGGTCCCCAAGGGCAGCCATTTAGGTCCTCATCTTTTTATCTTTACTTTTAACGATATTAAAAAAGTCATCAAACATTCCTACATCTCACTCTACGCGCTTATGATACCAAGTTTTTCAAGAAAATTTCTTTCGACAACAAGATCTACATTGTTTTTCAGTCTGTTGGCTCAGAAACTGCTAAAAGTACACATCTATCTTACAATCAACGGTATCTAATGTGGAATCGCTATCTTGGCTTATTAATACCGAGAGCTTAACTTTTTGGTACATATTGATAATATCACCTATAAGGCCAACTCGGCAAAATTGGCTTTGTGAAACGTTGGTCCAAAGAACTCTCCGACCGTCATTCGATTCTGCCAGTTTTTTACCTTAAACTTGATGAAGATACAAAAAAATATTTAAGAGGTTCACCCAAATTAAGGAATTCCATTTTTGATTACCTAGTAAATCCTTTTTTCCAAAATTAAATTTAGCTATTCGATACAAAAAAAAAAATAAGTGATGACAATGAAATCCAAAAGATACAAACACAAAACATTAATCTTCTTTCAAATATAATTCAATATCACAACCGAAAAGTGTTTAACGACAAAATCAATTTGATTTCGCTTATCAACGATAATCTATCTCTGATAGTTATGGTCTAAAACCTGGATTCTTCTTCACTCTGATCTCTTAATTAAAATTTATACCGACCAAGCAAATATAAATATTTATTTCTGTGACATCCGTACACCGGGCATCACATTCTACTACAAAAAAAGCTATAAGGGGTTAATTAACGAAATAAAAAAAATGGAATGCCTACCTCGACTGAATATTATCGGATAAATTAAAAAGCTATAAGATCACACGGTGATGTGAGTAGATTGTTTTTTTTCCTTTGTAATTCTCGGATTTGAGCCTCGGTTAGATGAGTTTGAATGATAAGCAATCTTTTATGAATTGGCTTAACGATTCTACGTAGGTTATATACATATATTTCACGGTAACAAAGCTTAAAGATTTGGTGATAAAATGGGTTTTGAAATGGAAACCGAAGCACCGAAGCATTTGAGGAGTTTGGGATAAAAAAATTCAAGCATTGTGTTGATATTCTAGTAAGAAAAATTTAAGTAATTTATATCGTTGGCAATAAAATCATCTGCCTACCTCTTTTCAAATTTTTTTTTATAAGCACATAATGTAAGCCCACCAATATATAAATCAATAAAGCTTCAGTTATGTTTTTCAGACAGAAGTGCTTTTGCAGTTGGCGAAGCCACTATGGAGTTCCGGGCCTATATAAACAAGCTTTACACTCTTTACGTTTGAAGTTCTTAAAGAGAACATCCGACAGGTATGTGACAACCTATTTCCAAAAGTTCTGACACAAGTTATGAAAAATGCCATAAAATGTGCCCGTACGGTCATTAATTGTGGCCATTTTTTGGAGAATCATTGTAGATATCTATAACTATCGTTTTTTCCAATTTTTTTTCAGAAAAAAAGTTTTTTTCTTTTTTTATAACATTTGGAAGTGTATAACCAATGGATTCAACCTCATCTACAAAATTCTAAAATCTTTATACCAAATCAGTTCATAACGAATAAAATAACAGGTAGTCCTAAATCTTCAAGCAAAAACACCTCTTTTCTTTTAAGCCCATGTTTACCAGTTCAAACCTTTTAGCATCCTCAACGAGGGAGAACCCATCAGGGTCCTTGAAGTACTTAAATTATGGGTTTTCATTATTATTTCAATTACCACCCACACATTTTGGCATTCTTGAATAATTCAAAAGAATTCAATTTTTCCGGTACAGCTTTCAATTCCCCCAGGTGAATCGAACCAAACCGAAAATCAATTCTTCTTGCCACTAGAGGCTAATAAAAAGCACTTTTTTCGACCTCGTGACCCACATTGCCAAAGTATCTCTATACTCCGTAATTTATGCATTATCTTTTTTTTTTTTTTAAAAAAGAAGAAACAAAAAGGATATTATTTCCTGAAGTTGCTCTTCAGGCGCTCTATAACTTAAACTGAATCAACTTTGCCATCGCGGAACTTTGTCTGTCAAGCTGATGTTCGGCACCAAAGAGTAGAAAAAAAAACGTTATAAATGTATTATGTAGATGAAACGCCCGACCTTTTTTCCATTGCTGGTTTAGTCCTACTTCTCGAACCTCGAATGAAACGAATGAGTCAACACTTATAGTGCGGAATGTGAAGAGGAACTCCATTAAAGAGGAACCCGAACCATTCTCAATCCAAAATTCATTCTTTGAAAAGTTTGATGAAAAAGGTGAATTTCATCAGGGAAGTAGACTAGATTAAGAACAAAAAAAAATTGTTTCTATTATTTGGTTTTGGAAATGCTGAGATCTGTTCTTCACCTTTTCAATCAAATTTCTTCGAGTGCAAGACACTTTTATGAAATAGTAATTGATCTTCCTTTTGAATCTATTTGGACCTTGTATCCTATACTGATGGTCTGATGGCTTAATATTCCCCTACAATCAGCTCGATCCCTATCCTATCCATTTCCCATTTTAGGCAGTTAAATGCCTCTCTCTACTTGGTCGCTTCAATAGAGAGGAGGCTTACATTGTCTTCTGACTCCCTCGGGAATATCGTCGAAGACTTGGGCACTGGTGGTGTTGAAGGTGGTGGTTTTTCGATGTTCAATTCTTGGAGTTTCTATAGGATCTTGCTAGGATCTTAGGCGTTGTTTAAGAGACTTATTCCTCTATAGTTAGTGATTTCCTTTTTTGTTTGGATCGGCCGGATAGAACTGGGATTCCAATCATTGGTCATACTTTCCTCTGACCATGTTTTGCAGATGTGCTGGTGTATGCAACTGATTAGGTCATATCCAGCATATTAAAAAAGTTCCCCTTTTAGCCCATCGGCTCCAGCTGCTTTGTTGGTTTTTAGTTCTTGGATCGTATTTTTGTCGGGTGGTGCGTGGTAGTAGTTCTTAGTTATCATCTAGATTGACTGGTCCAAGTGGATCAGTCTTGGGATCACCATTCAACACTTCTTATGATGGTTAACATCAACTGCGTATCTAATACAGGGTTTTCATCCCAATATATAGGGTCTTGGACCGCTGGTGAAACCTAACGTTGTCTTTTTCACTCTTCTGTGGAAGTTTCAATTTTTTTTCCTGTTAAAACATTTCTGCATCTTCTCGACTTCAATTCAAGTTGCTAGTGATCTTTTTTTCTTTCTCCTAGGTAAACAATTCTCATTCTGACTTCGCTAAACGGTGAGAATATAAGATGATCTAGTTCTTTTGCGGGGCAATGACGTGATTCCTCGATTTTGGATTTTTTTGCCCTAGCACATTCGGATTTGAACAAGAGGTTTCTCGAAGGTGGTTATGAGAAGCCCAACGCCACTGACAATGTGTTTTTAATGGCTTGACACCATAGTTCACATTGGTCTTCGGGGTTCATATTTTTAGTTTGCGCGGAATTCTCGCTAGCTCGTAGTGATGGTTGCTTCCTATTCGAGTAGTCCAAAACTGAATTTCCTCTCCGGTTGTTGATCACCTAATTGCTTCCATGGATATCTATAAACGAAGTTTGGCAGCAACTAGATAGTGATCCAAGTCGATGGACTTTTTCTCACTCTACAGAATAGATCATCGATTGTGTCCCAAAGCTGTGAATCTACATACATATGACATTTAAAGCAGTTAGGTTACTAAAGTGCGATGTTTACTCATTAATTTTCTCAATAAACCAAATGAATATCCAACATATTGATAGTTTCTAATATGCTTCGACAATTTATGGCCACATAATCTATTAAAGAATTTTGGATCTTAGGTTGGTTTGAACACAATCTTCTTATACTAAATTTTTGTCCCAAGCTTCTTAAGCTTCGTTTTTCTTACAGAATTAAGAATAACCATTCTGTTTCTTAGCTCACAATTTGTCTCTTTACAACAATCTAATGATTTTTTTAGTAAAATTTAAATAAAAATGTCCCAAATCTTGTAATATTTTTCATTTTCATTAACTTAAGTGGAGAAATCCTCCCTGATGCTGGGAATTTATATTCATCTGACGTAAGCTTGAAAAACTGAAAATAAAATATAAACATGCTCGCGTTATTTGCAAACCACCTTCTTCTTGTTCGTTTCGTTGTAAATTTTTCTCCTCATTGTCCTTAGGCTTCTCAAGGATATTGGGCTTAGCAGGATCCTAATCACCCACTTGGGAGCAAGGAGTTCTAATTCAGAAAAAAAGTTTTTTTTTCACTTTATTGCTGCATTGCATAAGCAAACCACCCCAAAAAATAAAAACAAAATGAAAAATATAGAGGTGAAGGTAAGAGAAGAAGAAGAAGCAAAAGAAAAATCTTGTATAACACGGAAAAACTATTAGAATCCTTCGAAATGTTCTTCTACTCTGATCTAGTCCTGGTCTCCTCCTCTCATTTTGCAACATCGGATTTTTCCTTTAAATTTATTCTACCGGCATTTGTTTGTTTGATGAGAAAATTAAGAAAGAAGAACAAGAGAAAGGACTTATGTTTAACTTTTTTTTTTGTTTCTTTGCTGTCATAATGGACTCCTTAAAGACACTCCTCCTTAAGATGGTTCTGTGATTTTAGAAGAAGTTTTTGTTTTGTGTGCAAACACTCTGTTGCCAAGGAGAGACATGGCGTCTGGCTGTCGCATAGAGATAACTTTTTTTTGTGGCACAGCATAAAATGCTTCCATGAGAAAGACGTGTGAGGACATTTTTGCTCATAAGCTGGATTGGATTTTTGTGGATTTATTTTTAGATAATTTTGATGTCCTTTTTTTTGGTTATACATAGTTTGTTAGTTTAAGGAAGTTGGGATACTAATCATTAGATATTAGGAACTGTTTTCGTTAGAAATAAGGATAATTGTTTTTTGCATAAGTATTTCAGGTGAGAATGATTTAATAAGTCATTGAAGTCTACGTTTAAGTTACCTTACCTCACCTTAAGTGCGGTGGATCTGGATCTCAATCAAAAATCTTCTCCAGCCAGATCGGTCGCTAATTAGCTAGGGTGTATAAGGAAATAGTGTTGCAATCTTCGCGTCGTCAAAAAATAAATAAACTCACATTTCATATCACAAGTGAATAAATAAATACTGATACTGATTTATATACCTATAATTTCATTCATTCAGATATTTCAGATATGAAAAGAATTTCCGACCGGAAATATGCACCTAACGGAATCATAAATATGAATAGCACTTAACGAAGAACATATACAATCCGTACAGAAAGGTCATTTTAATTAAGATATCCGCAGGCAATTGGTCACAAACTTCTATAAATATAGTTAAAAACCACGAATGAGATTCGCTTCTCCTTCTCCGAATCTCTCGACCCAGTATGCTAATCACGTGCCACACTCTTCCAAACGAAAGATCTCAAATGAGAACATGAGGACGACCAATTGATCTCGCCCCGTTTATCTTACATTGTTATCTGTTGCAGTTGATCAATATTGATAACGATCGGTATGCCATAATTAAAAAAATCAATTTATAACATGATGCAGGCAGGATGGTGAATCCTTTCGAAGAACAAGTTCCTTGCGGTGCCGATGTCCAAGACTTGCTTTTAGAAAACCGCTTAGGCATTGCCAATGCTTACAACAAAAATCAGTTTAACTGGGTTTGTATATCGGCTCATTAACATCAATCACTTTTGTTCGGCGCGGCGGCGGTAGTTTGCTTCTTTTCGTCTTCTCTGTTGTACTTTCAGGGAGGTTAGTTGGTGAGCGCACACGCGCATCCTTTGATTAAACCCTCGATTAGGGTGGGGGATACAACAATTAGGGATGATAAAAGGTTACAAGCCGATCATGGTCTCCAGATCGTAATCTGATCGATTTATCTTCTTTTTTTCTCCTGAAAATCAATCAAATCGAAGATCGATCGATCGTCGATAAAACCCTCTGGATTCCGTGTTTTTGAAGAATGTTGATGATGCTGCGTAGGGAATGCCAAATATTCTGCTGCTTCGCCGCGCCGCCACAATTAACATTCTAAGAGGGCAATCGTAAGCTTAAAACAATAAATTCATCGACCAGGTTCTACCCGCTCCTAAAGAAGCAACTAACACAAATTATGACAGAATCATCATGCATGACCAAATTAAACGCCTCAACTTGACATTTATTGAGTTTCGGTGGGATCATCAGTTTGGTTTTTTTTTTCGAAATCATAAAACATCACTTCTAGTGGAGCCTCTTATATACTTAATTTTAAATTGTTTGCGATGGCGGTCGTTGTTATCCGTTTAGATTTCCAAAGCGGAAATAGTAAACCAGAACCGAATATGACGCGCTTCTGACAGACAAATAATTTAAGATTTTGACATTTAGAGAGCTGTTTGAATTTTTAAAAAGGTATTTGGTGTTTGTGGCTTGGCAGGCTTCACCGCTTCACAGCCAATGGCGTCATTTGAATAATTACGACTGTTTTAAGGTGTTAAGCGGGCGATTAAGAAGATACTTTCTGGTTTCGTTTAAGAGCGGCTCATCTTGATTCTGTTCTGACAAGTTCGGGTGGTTTAGTTGATATGCTTTGATGTCGAATAGTAGATGCGACTATTAAAATGAAAAATTTATTACGTGAAAGCAAAGTTCTATTGTAATGGAAGATTTGCGTTAACGGGCGATGTAAAAGGATCCGTGTGGTAGGTACAAAATGAACATAAATAAACTATTAAATAATCTTAACGATGCTTCGCAGTTGGAATTGAGTTGGAATAGGTTATACTGAAAGTAAGCAATACATGTGCGAACAAATCCCTAGCTTATAATATTGGGATTCAATCAATTTGGAGATAACATTAGTTGTGATTCATAAGGCATATTATTATATTTTTCGTTCCCTGTTTTTTTGTTTTGTTTTTTTCACCTTGAAAAAAACTTCCCACGTAAATTCTTTTACCACACGATGTCACATTCTCCTAGTTCTTCATTCAGAAACTCTCCAAAACATTTCCAAAATACTTTATCATCAGAGAATCAGAAATTCCTTACAACACCCGAATTGAAAACCGTATCTTGTCAGAACTACCGCACAGCAATAAAACCCAAACTCTATTGCCCCATAAACTATTTCAAGGCATAATCGAAATACCATTTCGATCAACTCTGGGCATTCATCCATCGCCATCATCGTCCCAACTTGAACACAGTAATGCGCCTCCTTACCGGCCGGCGGGATCCCATTGTCTTCTTTTCAAATCCCAGATCCGACTTAACCATGACGAAACAAAAAAAAGTAAGGGAACTCCATATGACCCCGTGTACACTTGTCACGCTTGGCGCGTCTGGCTGCCCGCCACAACCTCCGCTCCACTAAAGGAACAGTATAAAAGTACACAAAAGTGCCCTGTTTGCCCATTTTCGACATGAGATCGCCATCATCCGGTATATTGATGATTATAATTTTGTTATCTACGGTCGCATCTCAATTGGGAAACACATGCAACGTTCTTTGATGCGCTGCTGTGTTGCACAACCCTTTAGCTCATTTTTCAACTTCAGAGAGCGGTCTTGAGCCTTTTGGGGTAATCTTAATGCATTTTATTTGTTTCCACACTATCGGTGTTCGGAGACAAGCTTGATCTGATCATATGGATCGTTAAACTGGTATCGGAACATGGATCGAGGGAGAAATGCTTTCTTTTCGGCTGTAAATCGATTGTGTGGTTTGGGAATCCTTGAAGGTTTTATATTTGTTGACATTTATTGTCAACGATTTTGATGGACATTTTACGGCTAATCGATTATTAGTTTTGTGTTTTTTATTGTAGTTACAAACCTTTGTTATTAATTTATGATGAGAAACAATAAAACATTAATATTTTTAACATTCTTATGTTTTTTTTGTCATACGGTCTTAGGATTGTTTGCCGTGTGACTTTTAGTTGAAACTAGAGCTTAGAGAATGAAGCTGAATGAAAACGAATGGTAGCTTAGGTTATTACCCATTTTATTACAAAAAAAAAAATCATCAAAGTTACAGTGTAACGTGTGATAAGCGAATTTACTACATCTGAACAGCTTTCAATGTGTATTGTTTAATAATTCCGAGCTTTAGCTTAAGAAAATCTCAAAGCTTCCTTCTGTAAGCTGTTAAGATTTTCTTAGACTACTTTTCACAACAAAAGAGTGGAAAGAAAAAAAATGCTTGGTTAGTCATTGAATCAATGATAGAAATAAATCTGGGTCTGACTGGGTCACACGTACTTGCTCTTATGTGCCTTATTACATTGGACGGCAAGATCTTTGACAAAAACAATTAACATTTACGTTGAAAACAACAGTTTGAACTTATAAAAACTATCAAAACCACAATACTTAACGGTTTTTGGTAAGAATTAAGTACGCTAGCTATCACACGTCTTAAATAACAAAGAATTTATGAAAAAAGTATTTCGAAAGTTGTAGGACGGATTTTGATAATATCCGGTTTTTATTTGTAGTTTTCTTAATTTTTTTTTTAAATTTTGGTATGCAGTTTTTTAGAGTTTATTAATATACTGTGATTATTAAATTAAAAATTATTTTTTTTGATTAGTTTTAAAAATATTGATTTTTCAAAAAAAAAAGTTCTAAAATTAGTTTTTATTAGAAAAAGAGTTATTAATTTTGATATGCAGAATTAATTTGGCTATTTAGATCTTTTCAAATATAAAATTTGAAAGAAAACCGTAGAGCAGTTACCGAGCAAGCTAAAAAATAAAAAAAATCGTTATATTAAAATAGACTTTTCCCGTATATATGATTGACAAATGATTGCCAATACCAACAAAAAAATTTCAAAATAGTTGGAGCCGTTTTCGAGAAAAATAAGCTTTTCCTAAACGGTCGTATGGCAAGTGCCGTTATTTTTAGCCCTAAAAATAAAATTTCAATTTCCCCTCTGAGGAATGCCAAAAGATAAACACATACCAAATTTGAAGGCAATCGCTTAACCCGTTTAGACTGCAGCTCGATATACACCCGGACAGACAGACAGACAGACAGACAGACGAACATTTTTTTCAAATGACTTTTTTAGGCTTCTCTATAATGTCATGTTTGATGGTTATCTCAAATTGTTTTATATTCACGAATCCTAAACTTGCCTTATAGTCCCTATAATCGCAAGTAAAAATGAGGACAAGAGTCGGAGACAGAACAGAGCCCTGGGGCACAATAGCATTTATTTTGTGGGAATCAGACTTGAATCCGTCCAATACAACTTTTTTTTTATAATTAACGTGTTTCCCTTTTAATGTAGAACACACTGCGCGGGCATTACGAAGATAGGGAGGGGAGAGATAGGAGGTGCCGATTAACATTGGTTTTGAATGTTTGCAGATCAAAATGGCAAGGGAAAATCCCGCCGGGTAAACTATTCCAAATTCGTGTCGTTCGGCTAAAAAAAGAATCCCTGTATTTCACGGTACGTCCGAAATTAGGCTCAAGGGTGAACTGATGAGCATTCCTTGCGAGACGAGTATTACGGGAGAAGCTTTTAAGGGGAGGAATGCAACTGGCTACTTCGAGTGAACATTTTTTGTAAAAGAAACGATAAAATAAGGAAAGACATGAAACATTGCGTCGGTGTTCGAGTGGGGCAATTGTTTCAGCGGCAGTTCTATTACCTATCAATCTTAACGCTCGATTTTGTATTCTATCAAGCAGGTGAAGCGATGTTTGCGAAGCACCTGCCCAGAGGTAGGAGTTATACTCGAGTTTAGGGCGTATAAACGCTTTATAAATTGTAGCCAGATCAGATGGGGAAAAATACTTCTTACACCGATACAGAAAACCTAAGCACTTTGCAGCATTCTTAGCGATCTCAAATATATGGTCGTTCCAACGGAGGTCGTCGTTGACACACATACCGAGTACTGAGAGCTTTTCGGTTTCTTCGATGTAAGTGCCATTCATGGACAATGGCATTGGGGGAATGTTTAGCTTTAACGACAGAAGACAGCATTGAGTTTTCGAAGCATTAAACTCCACACGATTTCTATTACCCCATTTGACAATGCTGTATAAATCAGAGTTTAATGAGCTTGATATATGGTACCGTTGCAATTATACGTCCGAAGGCGAAGGACGTGAATTATTGAACGAATATGAAAAGCTGAGGGTAGAGTCGTCAGCAAAACAGTTAAGTAGATTAGAAGTAACAGACAGAAGATCGTTTATAAAAATCAAGAAAAGAGTCGGAGACAGAACAGAGCCCTGGGGCACACCAGCATTTATTTTGTGCGAATCAGACTTGAATCCGTCCAATACAACTTGTATTGAACGGTCCAGAAGATAGCTTCTAATCCAACGAACAAGTGTATCATCGATCCCTTCCGATAAAAGAGCTTCATGCCAAACTCTGTCAAATGCCTTGGAGATATCAAGAGCAATAATCTTACTTTCACCAAAGCGATGTAAAGATTTGTTCCACTGTTCGGTGAGATATGCCATCAGATCACCAGTGGAACGGTTGCTGCGGAAGCCGTACTGACGGTCATGGAGAAGCTTTCGATCTTCGAGATATTCCTTAAGCTGACGGTTAATCAGTGTTTCCATGACCTTAGAAAGAAGGGATGTCAGTGCTATGGGTCGGTAGGAGGAGGGGGAGGATGATGTCGAGGAGTTTTTAATATTTTTTACAAATGACCAAAAATTTTTACTGCCTTTGGGACACTGCAGAATTTTTTGCCGTAATTTTTGGTCATGCAAAAATTTGGTTCTTTCTATAACGGAGTTGCATGAGTTCCTTGCTTGTTTGTGCTTTTTCCGATTTTCCTCTGTAGGGTTGGCTTTGTAAGATCGGAAATTTACTTCTTTGAGCCTGATAGCTTCTTTACACTCAGAATTAAACCAAGACTTTTCTTTAGGTTTGATGCTTTTTACTCTGTTAGGAATAAAAGCACGCATCCCTAGAAGAATCACATTTGTGATCATTTCAGCACTGGCATCAATGTCACTATCGAGGAAGCATAGTGACCAGTTAAAGTTTCGGAAAAAGATATTCAGGCCGTCCCAGTTGGCTTTCTCGTATTGCCAAACGGTCCTGGTGGGAAGTTTTTCTTTAACTGGATGGGTGGGGGATGAGAAATTAGCTGAAATGATACAATGGTCTGAAGTGCCAAATGGAGAAGTTGCACTAATGGTATATTTATCAGGGTGAGAAGTAAGAAACAAGTCAAGAGTATGGGCGGCTTGCCCAGCAACATCCGGTATACGCGTTGGCACATCGATCAGTTGGGTAAGGTGATGTAACCCGGCAAAGAGCTCGACATACCTTCCTTCGGGTGTTGTCTGACCAGAATAGCGGAGCCAGTTGGAATTGTGTACATTGAAATCGACCGCAATAACGATTTCAGTGCGAGGACAAAGGGAAACAATTTTCAAGATGGAATCAGACAGTGCATCAAACTCGTTACAAGTCGAATTACTGTCAAGATTTGGACTCCTGTAAATAAAACAATAATGAATGACATGCTTGCGGACAGTGAATTTGAGCCATAAGAAGTTAAAGTCCGTGTTGGAACATTGCCCATATTGGGGAAGGCTCTGGCAAGCAATATCATTCCTAACATAGACCACGAGACCATGATGGGAAAAGAGTAATGGCACCAAGCTATACCCATGGAGAGCAAATTCTGATAAATCAGTATTTACTCCAACCTGAATTTCACTTAATGCCAAAACAGCTGGCTTGTGTTGAACAGTGTAGACGTACACGTGAAAGAAATTCTTTCTTAAACCACGAACATTTGAATACACGACACAAAAATCATTTACCATTTAACTTTTAACTTGTATTGAACGGTCCAGAAGATAGCTTCTAATCCAACGAACAAGAGTATCATCGGTCCCAAAAGCACGCATTTTCGATAAGAGAGCTTCATGCTAAACTCTATCAAATGCCTTGGAGATATCAAGAGCAATAATCTTAAGGATTTGTTCGAGATGATGGTGAGATATGCCATCAGATCACCAGTGGAACGGTTGCTGCGGAAGCCATACTGACGGTCATGGAGAAGCTTTCGATCTTCGAGATATTACTGAAGCTGATGGTTAATCAGCGTTTCCATGACCTTGAGACCATGAGGAAGAAGGGATGTTAGTGCTATGAGTCGGTAGGAGGGTGGGGTGGATGGGTCACCTTTCTTAGGGACAGGCTTAACAAATGCTGTCTTACGTCTTCTAGGAAAGATTCCAGAAGAGTAGGAGCGATGAAAAAGCTTACGCAGTGGCTTTGCAAGTGTGGAAGAACACCTCTTCAGAAGAATCGGGGGTATACCATCCTGGCCAGCGGATTTGTGTATATCGAGGTCTTTGAGAACTCTTGCTACTGTCCGAGTTCGGAAAAAAGTCTGTCCCGTGGAAAAATTTCCTTCTCAAGTACAGGACAGGGTAACATTGCTGTGAGGCAGCGTGGAGCTGGCAGCGAAATGGACGGCGAGCAAGTTTGCCTTCTCTGAAGAGCAAACAACCAAATTTGAAGGCAATCACTTAACCCGTTTAGGCTGCAGCTCGATATACACCCGGACAGACAGAAGGACATTTTTTCCAATGAATTTTTTAGGCTTTTCTATGATCGTAATGTCATGTTTGAATAAGAAACAAAATTTCAAAGCAACTTACGGCAGGATGAAAGAAATAAAAAACTACGTAATGTTTGACAAACCACTGAAGTCAAGATGCATTGTCCATCTGAATTTCTGTGATGATTCCATCTGCTCAAATTGCGTAACATTACATCCGGTCTTCTCCGATATTATATTTCCGTAAGGATATTGCTTATCTATTTTCTATTTATTGCAGTTTTTTGGATCTAGTAATTTATTTCGTTCCATTAGAATTAATATAATGTACTTACTTTGTTGAACTATTTCTTTAAAACTGCAGCACAAGAATTTGGTTTATTTGGTTAAAAATAATTAACTCACTTACTGGGGCTGGCATTCGATAACTTATAGATTTCTTAGCAGAAGTTCTAAATGTCGTATGTCGGTACTGAGAGTATACTTCACCGACCAGTGGAATAAAATTGAATGGTTTTAAATATTATATTCAAAAAATAAATATTGGGGTGCCACAAGACTCCGTTTTGTCTCCGACTTTTTTTCTTGATTTCTTCAATGATCCCTTGTCTGCAACGAATCCACATGCTGATATATTATACCTTTATCCCTCTTTCTTCGGATTTGGAACACATTAATGGAGATTATCACACATTGGATGCACAGTTGGATGCTCTAAGACACTTGACTATCTTATTGGTAAAGTCAATGTTAAAGAGAAAAAAGTTTCTAGTTACATTCTTCTCTTCTCTTAATTCGTGTGTTTTTTTTTTTTTTTTTTTTTGTTCTGTGTTTGGTTCTGAAGGAACGAGGGAACCTACAATTTACCATCGAGTTCGAAAGGCTACAAGAGGCAGAGCTCGGAAAAAAATGGGCGATTGGGTCGCACTTACTTGCTTTTATATTCCGAATCATTGAAAGCCTCCTTTTAAAGGCACAAGGACCATTTATGTAGAAAATAGCACGTTTTGAACTTACTAAACATGTCAAAACCACAACTCTTAAATATCGATTTTTTCAAAAAGATATTTCAAAAATTGTAGGACCGCGATTTTTATGAGATCCTGTTTTTTTATTGTTTATTTTTTTGAAAAAAAAAATAAGATTTTGGTATGCAGTTTCTTAGAATTTATTAATTAGTATACACTTGAATATAAAATTACATGTAAAGTTTGTTGAATAGTTTTAATTTATAATTATGGATAATTTTAAAAAAATAAAAATATTCGTTTTGATTATATGAAAGCTAATACCTACAAAAATATTCTCAAAAATGTTCATCAAAATCGTTGTAGATGTTTTCGAGAAAAATAAGCTTTTCCTGAACGGTTATAAATATAACATTTCAATTTCTCTTCTGAGTAATGCCAAAAAAAACATCAAAAAATACCAAATTTGAAGGAAAAAAGTTCAGGAAAAAATTGTTCTCTAGAGATTTATCACACTTCTGAGTAAAGGACGAATTATAAGAGACAATCGCAAATGCAAACCGGATGTAAGTTTATTTAATAGCATTTTTTATGATCTTTCGCAAATCAATCAATAAGACTTGCCTTCTTAAGCTACTTTGTGTACCAAGATTCCATAATTAAAAAATCTCAAGAAATCGGAAACAGTTCTGTTCAACACTGTTTCGTTACTTAAAAGAAAGACTTAGTGTGGGGAAGACGGTTCGAAATACTACCCTATGTTGCCTTATCGGAGAGATTTTAATTTATTAAAATCAATAAAGAGGTTTTTCTATACAACATTAACAGCCAAAACTATTTTTTTCATTATTTTCCCGAAATTTAAAACCAGTTTTAATAGAAAGTTTTAGTGAAAAAATGTTAGCTTTAGCTAAAGCACCTCCTCACTGACAGATTTTGCAAGAACAACTTTTTTAAATATATCTCACAGTTTAATGTCAAAAATTGAACATTGAAGATTTTTGCGCCATTTTGGAAAATAAATTTTATTTATAATATTTATATTTATATTATTTTATTTATTTTATAAATTATTTTTAGTTAAAAATAAAATATAAATTCATAACAAACAAATTCTCAAAACTGTTTTAAGGACTTTTCTAGTAAATTTTATTCAAAATTAGAATTCTTTTTTTTTACAAATTTCCTGCATTCTTTGTAAATGAATAAGTAATTTATTAAGACCCTTGTCAAAATTTTATTTATCAATTATGAGCCAACCTAGAATATTAATTTATGATAAAATACAATTAAAAAGGCACCCAGCTGCATAAACTCATTAATAAACTTGTTAATTTGGTGTTAATATCGTTTTAAATAGCTCAATTTCCTTTTTTTGTCCGATATTATATGAGATATCATCATAATTGACCCTTCGTTTGATATTTTAATAACGAGGGACTCCTTGTACTGTTGGTGGTCCTTTAGAGAATTAAAGGACATGTTTAAAATTTGTGCGGCTTGCATTGTGGTTTTCCTTATGATTTATTATGCGGGTCAAGCGAGGGTTTGGGGAAAGAAATAGTTTTTATAAAAATTGATATGTTTAGTTGCTGCCTGTTTTTTTGAACATTTAAAGAACCCTTAATTAAGAAAAAGAAGGTGCGATCCTTTTTGAATTAAATTAAAAGATTGGTTCCCGAATGCGTCGTATAAAACTTAGATTAGGACTTCTCTATTGGCATTATGTAAGCATCATAAATGTCGATAGAACCAACATTCTTCAGTTTCGATAGATAAGACCCAAAAATCATCATCTTCGATTAAGGCTTCATTCTCAAAAAAGTCATCAAAGATTTACAATCACTAATACGAAAATATTTATAATTTACATTTTGACACTTTCTTTTTTAAACCATGAGTTAAGAAAATTCTCTAAAGCTATTGACCCCGATTTTTACCATAAACTAAATAAAATCCTTTTCTATGTGATCAATTGAAATTCTTAAACACAAAAGACCTCCTTGCGCACTCACTTAATCCAAAAAACCCATTTTACACTCATGTTCACCCAGGACGATATTAAATTACCACGTGAATGGTCTTCAGACAGGATAAATATCCTTTCGTCCCATTAAAGACAATTTATTGTTCGAATGCACTTCTCTCGTAAATTGTTCACACACATCCTTGGCTTACCTTATGTAACTCCATCAAGCCATGAATATGCAATATGCAAACTCCCAGAGAGAAGGATATTGTAATATTATTATGTTGGAACAAAACCCCAAACCTCAAACTCCCCATGAAAGTTTCACTCAAACACACACAAACCAAAATAATGGAGAAAACAGAAAAAAATATGTGTATTAAGAAAATCCAAGGAGCACAAGCTCACCTTAAAAAAAAAGTAGGGGAGCATAATTTATTGTTATGTTCATCTACTGTACCGTCACGTACGAAAGTCACCCCATACAGAGTGCACATAGTCTCGTCCTTCGAAACAATATTCTTTAGTAGCATTTATTAGCACTCCCTCTCTGTGTAATGGAAGCCCATTAGGTAATTTGGCAGCAATATTGGCATTGGAAGCAGATAGTACCGATTTCGATAGCAGATAACTTAGAGGGTTTAACTTCATGAGATTTCAGAACACCAGTTTAGCTTGGCCAAGGAATATGGGATGAAATGTCATGAATTGTGGGTGTGTCAGCATCAGCGTCAATGTTGTTTGTTTGTTGATGTCATTTATAAACTTTGTTTTTCTTTGATATTGGAAAAGCTGCAAAGCGTGTCAATTCAGTAGATATTTTTCTTGGGTAATGAAACACGTGAACATCAGTAGAAGTGAATCCACCCACCAACGATTGTTTTGCCTAAAAAGGACAAGATAAACAAATTGATTGCAGCTTGACAAAAGGGAAATAACTTATGGCATTTCCGATCAAATAAAAATAAAAGGCACGACTGGGTCGCACGTACTTGCTCCCATGTGCTAATCCTTTTTAGGTACAGGCGTCTTTTTGACAAAGATTTTATTTTAATGTTTTTTTGACGTGCAACTTCTTTAGAATCGTTGTGATTTGAAGCTCGAACGAACATGCGTCACGATAAAGGGATAAACACATAAATATATAGGATTGTTAGCTTTTCCAGTTTTTTAGTGTATTATCTTTCCACTTGTTGTTTAGTGCTTATAATATAATTTGCTAATAGAAAGCTATAAAGGACTTTTTTCAGAAAAATTTGAACAACTGGCATAAAGATTCGTCGGAATCAGCAGTATGGCAATAATGCTAGGTAAAGGGACCTTTATACGTCCCAATATGGGACCAATGGAATTTATAAAGGATTTAGGTACCTATAATAAGGTTGGAAGGAAGGTAGGTACTAAAATTAAGATACGTGTTCCAACTACTGTTAAGCCAGTAGGTATAGAGACAATATTAAAAGTTAACACAGTGGTTTTGTTTATTTATAGGAAGGTGTAAACTTTTGTTTTCTCGATTGAAATTTTTGCATTCAGTAGTAATCGAATAGTTTTTTTTATTTGTTAGTTGTTTTTGTGTGTTTATCAAAGGCTTCCTTATTTATTCTGTGCTTTTATGATGATGAAAAATACTTTAAAATGTATGTATGTAATGTAGGTTGTCACTTTCTTTTATTTGACTAATGGCTTGGCTAGGGCTTAGCCGAGCAATATGAAATAAAATGTTGGGGAAAAAAATTTATGAATTCAAAAAAACACTACTCATAACGTTTTTTGGAAAAAATGTTGTAAGCCATCTTATTTCTTTTGCTGTTTTCTATTTTATGAATTTTTCATTTCAAAATCGTTCGACCAGTTTTTTCAAAAAAATGTTTTTTTTGAAAAACTTTTCGAAAACTTATTTTAAAATTTTTTTAGTATGTCAATTTTAAGAAATCTATAGTTTATACTAGGAGAAAAATTAAAAAAAAAATCTATAGATCCGTTTTCAAAATATTCAAAAAACAAAATATTTTTTTAAAAAAATTATTAAAATTAAAAAAAAATGTTTTTGAAAATTTTGATAAGCAATATTATTTAAATCATAAAACACTACATATTTTGAAAATTTCATCAAAATCCGTCAATTAGTTAACGAGAAAGTCTGATTTTAAAAAACCGGTCATATGGGAGGTACCGTTATAAAACTTTTTCTGAAAAATCCATTAAAATTAAAAGATAGATTTTGCACAGAAAACATCATTTTGAAAGTTTAATCAAAATCGTAGGAGCCGTTTTCGAGAAAAATAAGTTTTTTAATAAAAGTTATATGGCAGGTACCGTTAGTTTTGGAGCTAGAATGCCAATTCCAAAAACTGTCGGGTAGAGCACTCTAAAAATACTATATACCAAGTTTGAATCAAATCGGCCCAACCGTTTAGGCTGTAGATATCGATACGGACAGACAGACAGACAGACAGACAGACAGACAGACAGACAGACGGACGGAATTTCCGGACCCACTTTTTTTGACTTCTCTATCATCGTAATATCATGTTTGATTGTTAGAATTTTTTTTTTTTTTTTTTACGAATGCATAACTTGCCTTATAGTCCCTATAATCGCAAGTAAAAATAATAGAACTATTATAACTTTCAAAATAAGGACAATTTGTATTAACAACCATTAGAATATTTCCTCACTTAACACGCAGAACTTGTATGGATTTTCAATGACCAGTTAATAGGGAAATAGCTGAAAGAATGGTATCTCTTAAGCGACGCTTTTATAGATATCGCTCTATAGTGAAACAGACAGCTATCCTGACCTCAAATAGTTATGGTTAAATTAATACTCGCGCTGCTAGGAATGTTTCTCATCTTACACTCAAAGTACATTTCGGAAAAACAGTTAAGTCCAAAACTTCTTTCTTAAGATGCACCACACGAATGTCAAATGGTTCTGCCTTTCACTGCCATTTTTTTTTTCAAATATTCAAAACAATTATTTGGACGTTTTTAAATCCTTTTATTTCTAGAATTAAAAACAAAAAAGTGATTGGTTTTAAAACAATTGAACAGTTTTAAAAAAAGTTTTTTCTTAGAAACATAAAAAATAATTATTCTAGATATTGATATGTAGAATTTATTCGGCAACCTAGATCTTTTTAAATACAAAATTTTGTAGAAATCATCAGAGCCGTTTCCGAGAAAAATGCATCTTCGTATCGCGTTATTTTAAAACTCGCCCTTTGAGGAATACCAAATAATATGATTCGAGCTGTGAAAAACTAAAGAAAAAGTCGATAGTTTTGTTGAAGTTGCTGAGAAAATTACACATGAAAGCTTTAAAACATTTTAATTGAAGATAATAAAAGATTCAGACTTTGTTGCAAAGAAAATAAACTGCATGACTGGATCGCACGTACTTGCTTATATATGCGGTCACATTGTAGAATAAAATAAAAGAAAATTAAAGTGAACATCAAAGCATTTATTCGATTTTTGTGACTTTAGATTGTTTGAATAAAGTACGTTAAATTGTATTGAGTGAAATAATTTAAACGCCATTTTATTTCTTTAGGAAATGTAAAAAAGTGTGATTTTTTTCAAAATGGTAGGAGCCGTTTTTAAATAAAACGGTTTTCTTAACAACTTTTTTACAAAATTAAAAAAAATAATTCAAGAATACAAACTTAAGCACAAAAATAACGTACATTTAAAAAAAAATTAAAAAAAAATCACTTACCCGTTTTCAAAATACTGATTTTTAAAAAATAAAAAAATTTAAACACAAAAAACAATCGAAAAAAATTAATGCAAAATTACTTAGGTTACCTACATCTTTTTGATTGTAATCGGATCACCAGTTTTTAAAAAAGTTGAAGAAAAAAACAGTCCTATGGGAGGTACCGTTTTTAGCCCACGATAATAATTTTTTTCACCAAAATATAATGCATACATACAGTAGTACACTGATTTTTTTTTATAAAAATTCTTGGCGCCGTTTTCGAGAAAAATAAGCTTTTACATAACGGTTATATGAAAGGTAGGTACCATCAATTTGTGAGCTGAAATTTTTTTTAAAAATTCCTCTGTAGAATGTCAAAATAGCCTTAAGTTCTAAATTTGAAGACGATTGCCCCAACCGTTTAGGCAACAGTCCAAAATACATCCGTACAGACAGACAGACGGAAAGAATTTTGCCAGTAACTCAAATATGTTTCTCTTTCATCGTAATGCCATGTTTGATTGTTATCTCAATTTTTTTTGCACGAATACATAACTTGTATTATAGTACCTATAATCGTAAGTAAAAAATGAGTTTGAGGAAAACATGGCGATATCCTTAGGAAAATGCAGAGATTCTTAAGACTTTCCGACAACATCGAGAAAAGTAAATACGTTTCCAGATTCACATTCAAGTTCTTCGTATGCGGAACTGTAACGGCAGCATATGATAAGTTCATTAAATTTTTATCTTGAAAGCATTGTACAATGTAGAATAAGAAACCGCGTAGAATTTAATGCCTCAAAAACTCAATGCTTTCTTGTCAAACAGTGCTCCAGTGAAATAGTCAAGTGCCCATCAGTTTACTCTTGAATCCAACTTCTAAAGTACCATTAACAACAGACATTCTTTCTTTAGTCGCACCACACGAATGTGGAATGCCTTTGCCAGGCTCTATTTTTCCGACCCATTTTGATATGCAGAACTTCACAACTTATTTGCATCGGTATCTCCTCTCTCATCACTCCTTATTTCCCAAATGCTCTTATGCTGTTCAAACATTTTAATGTTATATTAAAAAAAAATATCCATCAATTGGAAACAAATATTTAACAATTGACATGTGTCATTAATCAACCCGATGTCAGGCCCTTTAATGCTACTTGTAAATTTGTTCTTCTGTATAGGGATCAAGTATGCAGAGTAAGAAAATGTGATAAACTACACAATCTATTGAGTTTTTTTTTTTGGTGGGAGACCTTTTTTAACCAATAAATACTCCTAAGCATATGCTATATCTCCATAAAAAGAGGGCTGCCAATACTCTTCATATTATAATTGAAAATGAATAAAAATTTCGACTCCAAGATATCGCCTAAACAACTCTTGATACGGAACAACCAGACTCGATGAAGAAATAAATTGCCCCACTGGATTGCACGTACTTGCTCATCTTTAAATTTAAATAAATAAGTATCTGAACTTAAGAATAGTGTCAAAACCACAACACTTGAGGGTTTTTTAGTAAAAATTTATAATATAATAATTTATAATTTGATATGCAGTTTTTTAGAGTTTATTAATATACATGTGATTATAAAATTAAAAAAAAAATTGATTATTTTTAAAATAATTGATTTTTCAAAAAAAAAATTCAAAAATAAATTTTAATTAGAAAAAAAAAAGTTATTAAAAATTTCGATACGCAGAATTAATTTGGCTTTTTAGACCTTCTCAAATATAAAATTTGACAGAAATCAAAGAGCCGTTACCGAAAAAGCTAAAAATAAAAAAAAAACCGTTACATGAAAGGTACCATTAAAGGACTTTTCCCGTAAATTTGCACTAACAAAAATTCAAAATTTAATGTTTGGAAATCGGTGTCTAAAATCGAACACTAAAATAGGAAAGAGTGATTTGTCAGTTGTCACACATGTATTGCTTTCGGTGCTATTTCTTAATACGGTTTATTGCATTGAAAGTACTAGAAAGTACAATTAAGTAACAAAATCGGAATTTTGTAAATCATATAACTATGCTTTTTTAATAAAAGCCTGCAGCAACTTCTTAATTATGGTAAGAAATTCTTTTGACCGTTTGAGATTAAAATCGAGTTTCAAAGAACTTAATATTTTCATCTCTATTTTTCACACCTTTGCATATATTATAAATAATATATATTATGAATAATATAAATTTCAAAGAATTAATTGATCTTCAAAAAAAAAAACAATGATTTGAGTCATCTTTTGAGATGTTGTGCCTAGTTGACATTTATTTCATTGAAACAAGCTTGAATCCATGTTTGAAAATATTTATTTGATAGCAAAGTTGGCAGAAATTGTAGTAGATTAAAAAAAAGTGTAAGGATTTGTAAACCTTATTGTCAATTTTTTAAGATTCGTAGAATTTCTGTTAAGCTCTGCACTTTATTTTAACCTTATAGTTTACTTATTTTGAACTTTAGTGATTTGTGATTAAAGGCACTTAAGATATTTACTTTCTTCCCTAAAGTGTGCAAATAGTCTTTCATAAGATTTCTTGCGGTTATTTTGGTAATAAGAAAAAAGATTCTTTTGTTGTTGTTGTTGTTGTTACTGAAGTGCAGAAAATTGAACATTTGAAAAAAAAAAATTGTTCAACTGACTGCTTTTTTAATGTTAAAAAGTAATTTTTTTTATAATAGGCAGCGCGAAAGGGGTTATTTTTCTACCCTTATAATGTTTAAACACCGTGCGAGCATTGGGGAAGAAGGGAAGCATGCAAAGGGGATGTCGATGGACATTAGTTTTGAAATTCTGCATATCAAAATGGGAGGGAAAAACCGAACCAGGCAGAGAGTTCCACATTCGTGTGGTTCGACTAAGAAAGAATCTCTATACTTAACTGTACGTCCGAAGTTGGGCTCAAGGGTAAACTGATGGGCATTCCTAGCAGAGCGAGTATTACGGTTGAATTGTTTAAGGGGAGGAATGCAACTGGCTATTTCAATTGAGCACTGTTTGTAAAAATAACGATAGAATAGTGAAAGACACGTTACATTACGACGGTGTTCAAGAGATGTAATTGAATCTGTAATATTTCTATCACCAATTAATTTTAAAGCTCTTTTTTGGATACGATCCAGAAAACTCAAGTGCGTTATTGGAGCACCTGCCCAAATGTGGGAATTATATTCAAGTTTTGGGCGAATATATGCTTTATTTATATATTGTAGCCAGATCAGACGGGGTGAAAAACTTCTTGCATCTACGAAGGAAACCTAACCACCTCGCAGCATTCTTGGCGACGTCAAATATGTGGTCATTCTACAAAAGGTGGTCTGTAATGCACATACCGAGAACTGAGAGGTGGTCGGTTTCTTCGATGCAAGTGCCACTCATGGATAGTGGCATTGGGGGTACATTCCGCTTTAACGACAAAAGACAGCATTGAGTTTTTGGAGCATTAAATTCTACGCGATTTTTTATTCCCCATTGTACAATGCTGTCAAGGTCAGAATTTAATGAACTTATCATACGCTGCCGTTGCAGTTCCACATCCGAAGAACATGGATTTAAATCTGGAAACGAATATGAAAAGCTGTCGTCCGCAAAACCATTTATTGGTAGAATATAAAATAGAGCGTTAAGATTGATAGGAAATAGAACTACCGCTGAAACAATTGCCCCTCTCGAACACCGACGCAATGTTTCATGTCTTTCCTTATTTCATCGTTTCTTTTATAAAAAATGTTCACTCGAGGTAGCCAGCTGCATTCCTCCCCTTAAAAGTTTCCCCGGTAATACTCGTCTTGCTAGGAATGCCCATCAGTTCACCCTTGAGCCCAATTTCGGACGTACCGTGAAATATAGAGATTCTTTTTTAGCCGTACAACACGACTTTGGAATGATTTACCCGGCGAGATTTTCCCTTGCCATTTCAATATGCAAACATTCAAAACCAATGTTAATCGACACCTCCTATCTCTCCCCTCCCTATCTTCCTAATGCCCGCGCAGTGTGTTACATTAAAAGGGAAACAAATAGTCCCTTGTGCGCGCGTTAATTATAAAAAAAAAAGTTAATAAATCATTAAAAAATATAAGGGAGAGAGTCGGAGACAACACAGAGCCCTGGGCACACCAGCATTTATGTTTTGAATATCAGACTTGAATCCGTCCAACACAACTTGTATTGAGCGACTCGAAAGGGAATTACTAATCCAACGAAGAAAAGATTCAGAGTCCAAATGCACGCATTTTCGATAAAAGAGCTTGATGCCAAACTCTATCAAATGCCTTAGAAATATCAAGTGCGATAATTTTGCTTTCACCGGCGAAGAGATTGGTTCCACTTTTCGGTGAGATATACCATCAAATCACCAGTGGATCTGTTGCTACGAAAGCCGTACTGCCGGTCATTAAGAAGCTGTCGTTCCTCGAGATATTTCTTAAGCTGAAAATTAATCAGCGTTTCCATGACCTTAGAAAGAAGGGACGTTAGTGCAATGGGTCGATGGTTTGAGGGTGAAGAAGATTCGCCTTTCTTAGGGATGGGCTGGACAAATGCTGTTTTCCATCCACTCGGGAAGATCCCAGAAGAATAGGACTGATGGAAAAGGTTACGCAGAGGTTTTGCCAGCGTTGAAGAACACCTCTTCAGAACAATAGCGGGGATACTATCCGGGCCAGCGGATTTGTGTATGTTGAGATCTTTCAAGACTCTAGCGACTGCACGAGTGCGAAGATTGGTCCCATGAAATCATTTACGGTCTCGTGTACAGGAGGAGTTCTTACACCTGCTGGCAGCGTTGAGTTTGCAGCGAATTGGGCTGCAAGCTGATCTGCTTTTTCTTGAGAACTGACAACAGGAGTATCATTGAAGACAAGCGTAGGAACCGATCATTTATATTTATTTATGCTTTAAAATACCACATCAAACGACAATTTCATTGAATTCCATTAAACATGTGACTTTCATTCATTTCCATCCAATAAGTGGGTCTCCATATTTTAATCCCCTTTGTTTGTAAATAGAAAAGCATTTTCATAGTACCATTTCGATTATATAATCCAAGAGAAGCCATTTACAAAGCAAAGCAAAATTGTTATCTAAAAAAAGTATTTATGTTTCTTACTCCTCCGACAGCTCTGATAAATCATACAAGGTACCACCTTTTGTATGAAGTTTCAGGTTAAAAAAAATGGAAAAAGAATGCACACAATCAATTAGGTTAATAAAACTCCATTGACTGGAAGGAAGAATTCAAAAAAAAAATATAAACACCATACATAAATATCGGAACAGTATAAACAATCCACAGCTAACGAACTTCGTCTCGTAAAGAGTTACATAAAATATCTACAAAAAGTTATTGACCTGAAATTCGATATCCATGAAGTATTTTTTGATAGGTTTTTTTTTCATTTCTTTTCAATTTCCAAGTATTCGTCATTTTTCGTTCTAATTACGAATAATTTCTTAAGAAATTCTGTTTCGTCTATTCGAGAGTGAATCCAATATAACAACAACAAGCAACAGGTGCTATGGAATGTGTGCTACTACTATAGTGTTGTGCCCTCATAAATGAAGAGCGTTCGTCGCCCCTTCTCATCAAAAAGGTAAAACAAATAGCGTCTAATCATCACTTTCGATTGATTGAATCGAGGATAATCCAACTGAGAAAGCACTCTCCGACTTGGTCAGGCCGTTCCGTCGATATTGAGTTTGCGTTGGCTTATTATCTCACCTGCTTTCGGTTTGGGTTTCTTTCCTTTAACTGCGCACCTGATGGACGGCTGCCTGACTGACGAACGGTCTGTCTTACTAGTGACACACCTAATTACGGCGACCAACTTTGTTGTTGCTGCTGCCCATGCACCTTGTATGTGCACTATCTGATGCACTTACAAAAGAAGTGCCGCCAATTATTGTGGTCGGTAAGAGCGATAAGCAATGGCGTCCGATCCGCTGAGCGTCCATTGCTCTGAACAATATACATATGTTTACAACCCTTGTTGACTGGCTTGAAACTCATATACCATGGTTGTTGTGTAAAAGGGGGGAAGGGGTTTAAAAAAGAAGTGCAACGGGCGTTAGGTCGGTACATCCACGTTTCACCTGATAAGTCAAACCCTTTCGTTTTGTCACTATCCGAGTGTCGAAATTCAGAAAGAATTATCTTATTCAGGTTGGATGAATCATCCTTCAGCATAGGAGGACATTCCTCAAGCATGATTGGACCTAAACGTGGAATACTTTATTATTAACCGACGTTATACATATGCCACTGCCACGCCACGTCAAAACGACTGACGCAACGACAGGGCAAGCGATAACGATGTGGAAATCAACGCAGTGTTTTTTGTATTGCATTAGTGACGCTGACGTTTGGAGACCGGGCACTTAGCAGTTAACCGGTCAGTGATGGTGCTAGTGGTACTTTGAAAACAGAAGAGTTTTGTTGACCGATTAACTTTAGCTCTAATAATGAAGTGTATTCTTGAAATTCGCCACAAAAATTAGACAGAGAAATATTGATATAAGTAAATTATCAGAAAAATATTGTTTCCTATGGTTATACTGTTTCCAAAAGGAAACTCTACACGCGTCTTTAGAATATGAACAATGGGTTAGATATATAAAGAAAATAGATAAACAGTCATATTTTAATATCAAAATCAGTTGACATATGCGAACGATGCAAATGTAACTATGAAAAAAGCTTGAGAGTTTCCTTAAGGTTTCCATAAGAAACAAAGCTCTATGCAAGCTGATGACTCATGTGCTCTCCATATGATGAAAAATAACATGAGAGAGTTTTTATAACAAAAAAAATTGTTGCGGCTTCTATAGGCACTATGTATGCTATACTTAACGTGCAAAAGCTTTCGCTTAAGATTCAATGGAAGCTTTATATAGAGACCCACGAAACCGCAGCTGACGTTCACGAAGTTTTATAATACTATTCCCTGATGCGTTACACTAGAGAAGAGTTTTGTTGACAGATTAACTTTAGCTCTAATAATGAAGTGTATTCTTGAAATTCGCCACAAAAATTAGACAGAGAAATATTGATATAAGTAAATTATCAGAAAAATATTGTTTCCTATGGTTATTTTTTTTTTTTTTTTTTTTTATAATTAACGCGCGCACAAGGGACTATTTGTTTCCCTTTTAATGTAACACACTGCGCGGGCATTAGGAAGATAGGGAGGGGAGAGATAGGAGGTGTCGATTAACATTGGTCTTGAATGTTTGCAAATTGAAATGGCAAGGGAAAATCTCGCCGGGTAAACCATTCCAAAGTCGTGTTGTACGGCTAAAAAAAGAATCCCTATATTTCACGGTACGTCCGAAATTGGGCTCAAGGGTGAACTGATGGGCATTCCTAGCAAGACGAGTATTACGGGTGAAACTTTTAAGGGGAGGAATGCAGCTGGCTACCTCGAGTGAACATTTTTTATAAAAGAAACGATAAAATAAGGAAAGACATGAAACATTGCGTCGGTGTTCGAGAGGGGCAATTGTTTCAGCGGCAGTTCTATTTCCTATCAATCTTAACGCTCGATTTTGTATTCTATCAAGCAGGTGAAGCGATGTTTGTGAAGCACCTGCCCACAGGTGGGAGTTGTACTCGAGTTTAGGGCGTATAAACGCTTTATAAATTGTAGCCAGATCAGATGGGGAAAAATACTTCTTACACCGATACAGAAAACCTAAGCACTTAGCAGCATTCTTAGCGATTTCAAATATATGGTCATTCCAACGGAGGTCGTCGTTGACACACATACCGAGAACTGAGAGCTTTTCGGTTTCTTCGATGTAAGTGCCATTCATGGACAATGGCATTGGGGGAATGTTTAGCTTTAACGACAGAAGACAGCATTGAGTTTTCGAAGCATTAAACTCCACACGATTCCTATTACCCCATTTGACAATGCTGTATAAATCGGAGTTTAATGAGCTTGACATACGGCACCGTTGCAATTGTACGTCCGAAGACGAAGGACGTGAATTATCGAACGAATATGAAAAGCTGAGGGTAGAGTCGTCAGCAAAACAGTTAAGTGGATTAGAAGACAGAAGATCATTTATAAAAATGAGGAAAAGAGTCGGAGATAGAACAGAGCCCTGGGGCACACCAGCATTTATTTTATGGGAATCAGACTTGAATCCGTCCAATACAACTTGTATTGAACGGTCCAGAAGATAGCTTCTAATCCAACGAACAAGAGTATTATCGATCCCAAAAGCACGCATTTTCGATAAGAGAGCTTCATGCCAAACTCTATCAAATGCCTTGGAGATATCAAGAGCAATAATCTTACTTTCACCAAAGCGATGTAAAGATTTGTTCCACTGTTCGGTGGGTGAGATATGCCATCAGATCACCAGTGGAACGGTTGCTGCGAAAGCCATACTGACGGTCATGGAGAAGCTTACGATCTTCGAGATATTCCTTAAGCTGACGGTTAATCAGTGTTTGCATGACCTTAGAAAGAAGGGATGTCAGTGCTATGGGTCGGTAGGAGGAGGGGGAGGATGGGTCACCTTTCT
This sequence comes from Platycheirus rosarum, assembly GCA_963971375.1. Classification (NCBI taxonomy): domain Eukaryota; kingdom Metazoa; phylum Arthropoda; class Insecta; order Diptera; family Syrphidae; genus Platycheirus; species Platycheirus rosarum. Next base: position 127,455,872 of record OZ020508.1, on the reverse strand, counting down.
TAGGGACAGGCTGGACAAATGCTGTTTTCCATCTTCTAGGAAAGATTCCAGAAGAGTAGGAGCGATGGAAAAGCTTACGCAGTGGCTTTGCCAGTGTGGAAGAACACCTCTTCAGAAGAATCGGGGGTATATCATCCGGGCCAGCGAATTTGTGTATATCGAGATCTTTGAGAACTCTTGCTACTGTACGAGTGCGGAAAAAAATCTGTCCCATGGAAAAATTTACATTCTCAAGTACAAGGCAACGTTGCTATGCGGCAGCGTGGAGCTAGCAGCGAAATAGGCGGCGAGCAAGTTTGCCTTCTCTGAAGAGCATAGTGACCAGTTAAAGTTTCGGAAAAAAATATTCAGGCCGTCCCAGTTGGCTTTCTCGTATTGCCAAACGGTCCTGGTGGGAAGTTTTTCTTTAACTGGATGGGTGGAGGATGAGAAATTAGCTGAAATGACACAATAGTCTGAAGTGCCAAATGGAGAAGTTACACTAATGGTATATTTATCAGGGTGAGAAGTTAGAAACAAGTCAAGAGTATGGGCGGCTTGCCCAGCAACATCCGGTATACGCGTTGGCACATCGATCAGTTGGGTAAGGTGATGTAACCCGGCAAATAGCTCGACATACCTTCCTTCGGGTGTTGTCTGACCAGAATAGGGGAGCCAATTGGAATTGTGTACATTGAAATCGCCCGTAATAACGATTTCAGTGCGAGGACAAACGGAAACAATTTTCGAGATGGAATCAGACAGCGCATCAAACTCGTTACAAGTGGAATTGCTGTCGAGATTTGGACTCCTGTAAATGAAACAATAATGAATGACATGCTTGCGGACAGTGAATTTGAGCCACAAGAAGTCAAAGTCCGTGTTGGAACATTGTCCATATTGGGGAAGGCTCTGGCAAGCAATATCATTCCTAACATAGACCACGAGACCATGATGGGAAAAGAGTAATGGCACCAAGCTATAATCATGTAGAGCAAACTCTGATAAATCAGTATTTACTCCAACCTGGGTTTCACTTAATGCCAAAACAGCTGGCCTGTATTGAACAGTGTAGACGTACAGGTGAAAGAAATTCTTTCTTATACCACGAACATTGGAATACACGACACAAAAATCACTTACCATTTCAAAATACTTACACACAAAACACAATTCTGACTAAGTCGAACCATGCAGTGAAAATCCAAATTAATCTCTGTAATAAACAAACTGTCTTAGGTGTTATGCCCATAAAACAGCTTGCATACAAAAAATCAATTTAAATATTCAGCACAATAGGACAAATTCAGATGCCCTTATCCATTTACCGCAAGCATACGATGCCTACAGTAGATAAGAAAGAGGCAGTTAAGCTAAGCACAAAGGGTTGGGACAGATCAATTATACTGTTTCCAAAAGGAAACTCTACACGCGTCTTTAGAATATGAACAATGGGTTAGATATATAAAGAAAATATAAAAAAAATAGTCATATTTTAATATCAAAATCAGTTGACATATGCGAACGATGCAAATGTAACTATGAAAAAAGCTTGAAGTTCTATAGAGTTTCCTTAAGGTTTCCATAAGAACAAAGCTCTATGCAAGCTGATGACTCATGTGCTCTCCATATGATGAAAAATAACATGAGAGAGTTTTTATAATAAAAAAAATTGTTGCGGCTTCTATAGGCACTATTTATGCTATACTTGACGTGCAAAAGCTTTCGCTTAAGATTCAATGGAAGCTTTATATAGAGACCCACGGAACCGCAGCTGACGTTCACGAAGTTTTATAATACTAATACACTAATAATTGCTTGAGAGGAAATGATTGACCAAATTTTTACCTAGCTCCCGGACTATAAAGATTGTATCGATACATCTTATATAAATTGTTCAATCTTTTTTCTACGTAATACTTGATTTCGCTAAAGATTTCGGCTAATAACATAAGGGACATTAGAAAAAGTATTTGCCACTTGAACATTTATTTTCATACGGCATCAACAAAAGAAAATAATAAAAATCGAGAAACAGAAAGTTGCTCCAGGCAGTCTCTTTAACTCTTTGAGTAAAAAGTAAACGAGATACATATTTACTCCTGTTCGTTAAATATACTGTTGCATTTGAATGCAACAACAATGCAATTGTGTCTTATATGCGCCTTCATAAAAAAAATTAAAAAAATCGAGGCAACAGAAAAGTTGCCGCAACTATTTTTTCTGGGAACTATATTATCAATTGTAGTTCGGAAATGATACACAAACTGTAAGAATCTATTGTTAAAGTTGAAGAAAGTGATTGGACTCTGTGGACGGTCAAGTATTTCTAACAGACATTTTTAACCTGCAATGATTCAATTATTTTAAAACAATCTTATCATTCTAGCTGCAAAGGAATTTATTATAACATAACAGTAAAGCTGTGAATACAAAAATGTATCAACCTCAATAGCTTTTGACTACGTCTTAATAACAAGACTTAGATATATTTAAAAGGAAGAAGTTACACATCGCATTCCAAAAATAAATTCTCGACGCATTTGTCATACCTAGTTTCCAACAAATTTGCACCCGAGTTTCGCAGAAATGTCATCCCACATTGTACGGAACAATGGCGCCCAGAAACGATTGCATGATATGCCTGGAAACAGCCTTCCAATATCGCATTGATAACGGCTAATCTTTTAACCATCAGTTACCTAAGCTATTTCAAAACTTATTTTCTTTAATTTATTTACATTTTTGTTTATAAAATTGTTTGAACGTACGTAGATACTAATTTACGAAATTATAAAACAAAAATAATATTTTTCTTCATGACGCAACTTATTACATACATATTTTACTCAACAAACTTATCAATTCCATACGTCAAAAGATAGAAAATTATTCAATAGGTCAGGGACCGAATAAAAATGATGGAATGGCGCACACTTTCTAGGTATACTGCTCAAACTTATTTCGACCGCAGGAGCCTTGTGTTGCCAAGGCTGAAACAAAAATATCGATGATTTCATTGAATTGTGTATAATGATGGTTACATCATTTAGGACACTCTAATGTCTTCAACACGCGCACGATTTGAACTCATGCTTTTCCCAGAAATACTCATTAGGGCCAAACTCGAAAACAAGCCCAAATTCTGTTCGACTGATTCCATTGGGTACCTTTAAAGGAGATGACCTTCGTTTGGAAAGATTTTCCAAAATGTATCTGTTAGGTTGAATGGTGCTATAAAGAACAAATATGTAGGTTCTGTTGGAAATTTTGTTTGCTGGTGGTCGGTTTGGAAATAGTATCTAGGAAATGTCGATGGTCGATTTATTTTTGAACAATATTGACACGACATTTTTTTTTCTTTTGGCTATTTCAATGAAGGTTGACGCATAGAAGTTGCTTAAATTAGTTGTTTGACTATTGTTTGCAGCCTTTGACGTAGGATTATGTTTCGTCGAATGACTTTCGTTTTATATATTGCATTTAGAAATAAAAATTGATTGATAACTCTGATTGTTGATCATAAAGATACAAACGTTGGTCGCGTCGATATAAATTTCTGGAGCGTTTTTAATCTTATCACGTGTGTGTGGTTCTTAATAAAAAGTTGAGAAATTTTATAATTACTGCAAATTTAAATCATCCGTTCCCAAAGAGGTCATTCGGTGCAAGGCACACCTACATTTGAAGAATTTGATAAGTAATAGGTGTGAGATATGAAATTCCATGACGATAGTTTGAAGCAAACTTATGGCATCATTTGCCACTTAAGAACTAACGTTTTTTTAAACTAAAAAACCTTGCTCTAAAATTACATCTTTAAAACAATTCTAAGTAGTATTGTTCCATCGTACGTGAACTTGTAGTATGGCATCAAGGTATGAAGATTTCTCTCGATGCTCAGGCTCAAAAGTAATAACAACACGTTTCAAAACTCTACTGTTGGATGAGGAGATCCTTAATTGGTTTGGCTTTGCAGTACAAGTCGTAAACATTATATTTGAGCTGGATGCAGCAATAACTTTTGACGAACTGGAACTTACTAATATTTTAGTCTTTGATCGGGCGTCGGTGGTGCAGTAGATAAAGTTATTGCTTGATAACCTAGAGCCTAGACATTGTGAGTTCAATACTCAGGTTGGGTAGTGCTTTTTTAAAACTCCTATTGTAAGCTAGACGTAAGCTGTAGGTTTTAAGTTAGAAAAAAGTTGCATAATTCTCGATCTACTGGAAAAAATTCTGGCATGCCTTTCTAATTATTTTAACTAATATCGTGTAACATCCAATGAATAGAAAGGCCTTGATATATTTAAGATCTGTTATCACTCCAAAAGTTTTATATGCCTTATTCCAAGTTTCTCGTTAAATCAAGTTCACCAAATTGGAATGGAGCCAATATGTCAGATTGACTTGCAATATCTGCTGGTGTTCCAGAGGGGTGTATTCTAAGTCCTTTACTTTTTTTCGTTTATTGATCTGTGATACTTTACCTGGTGGAGTTATCTATGCTGCAAATCTCATTGGGTCTTTATTGGGCTCTAAGTATTTGAAAATAATGTAGAGATTCCAATTCATAAATATGGACAAATTTCACTGTTTTTTTACAAAAAAAATTATGTGCGGCCAAGACAACTGCTCTAGATGAATGAAATGACCTTGGCCAAGTCTAGGATTAAGAGTCTGAACTTAGTAATGCTACAAAAAGTAGGACTTGAAAAAATTTGAAATTTTACTCTTCACGAGGAAAGAAAGAAATTTTGACAGAAAAATAAAGAGCATTAACCCCTTTATTTTGGATCATAATTTCCGTCCTAGTAAACAATCAATTCACAGTCTATAAAGAACAAATTTGAACATTATTTTTGACTGCTGGATGTTTTCTTATTCCTTGCCAATGAGACAACGGGTTATTCAAAGTGCGGAAAAGTGTCAACCGCCAAAGAACGAAAGCAGTCTGTTCTATTTTATTCTAAAATGTTATCAAAATTTGATTTGGGTATCGCAGTGCTAAGATCACATAAGGCAAATTTTGCGAAAGGATCTTGGCCTTCACCAAGAAGAAACAATTTTAAAAATGACAGAAAAAGATCATCGAAAAATCATTTTCAGTTATGATACGCATTTTTGGCTCAACTTCGGTGGTAATATTGCATTGGAACCATTTCTTCCTTCCAACTGAAAGTTTTGTCATGGAAAACTATAATTTACATATGTATGTCACATACGGGGCGTAGTGCCCCGTGGCTTAGTGGTTTTCTGGGGTACTGCCTCTTGCGAGGAACTAACAAAACCTCCAAGAGTAAAATTTGTCTCGAAAAAGTGCATCTCTTCTAGCCGTTCGGACTCGGCGGTAAATTGTAGGTCCCTTCCATTCTTGCAGGTTAACAACAAACACACAGGAATGGTTGAGAGTATAAATCACTAGGTCTTGGCTCCTTAAGGAGCTGTCGCGCCAGTAAATTTATTTGTTTATGTCACATACGAAATGATAGAATTTTTTAATTGCTGCTAGTAATTTCTGTCCATTTTTGGAAAAATTAACAAGTTGTATAAGCCCAAAATTAAAGGATTTCAGCAGGTGTGAAGATCAGTATTTTTTTTTAATAATAGTTTTTTCGACCAATTCTTTGTTTTTTCGAATATTATTTTCGTTGTCAGGTTATTTTGGTCAAATTTCTTCTTATGCAAATATAACAATTTTATTCCAAATTTTCTTCCAACGTTTCGTCAGACTTCCTGACTTCTTCAGGAGAGTTTTCATAAATAATATTTTTATGGTTTTACATTAAAAAATAATAAGCATTTATTGTCAAGAAAATTAAAATTTAAGTAAAAACATTTAAAACAAATTATAATAAAGGAATAAAGTTAAAATAAAAACAAGTAAAAACAGCACAAATAAATTTTAAAAACAAGCAGAACAGAAAACACAATTTTGTTTTCTTAGTATTGTATGTTATATTTTATTTCTTTAAAAAATGTGAAAAAAAAGATTTTAAATAAATAAAATAATTTTTATTTAACAACTTTTTTTTAATGAAAAAAAATAATTCAAGAATGCAAACTTGAGGACATAAATTACCTAGATTTAAAATAAAAATTAAAAAAAAATCATTAATCGGTTCTTAAAATATTAATTTTTCAAAAAAAACATTGTTTTTAATTATTAAAAATACAAAAAGAGTTATTGGAAGACATTTGTATGTATAATTTCTTTTGCTACCTGTTACATCTTCCGGAATGTCAAATTTGATTGTAATCGATTAACCATGGGCCCTATTTCACCAACCACTTTCCACTTTACACTTTGCAACTTTACAAATTTACTTTGCAATTTCTGTTTCACCAAACGCTAATTTGCAAAGAGGAAATTATTTTTTTGACAAGTTTGCAAAGTTTTCCTTTTTGCAAAATTCGTTTCACCAAACTCCAATTTGCAAAATGAAAAGTAAATTTTTGCAAAGTGCAAAGTTTTTTTTAGTTTGCAAAGAATTGTTCCATTTTGTTTCACCAACCAAATAAACTTTGCACTTTGCATTAAGAATTTTGCAAAGCTAATCAAAAATATGCAAAGAAAAATTTTCATTTGCAGTGGAGCATTTGTCGAATACCTATAATTTAAAAATTAAAATGAATCGTTTCGAAGCGCTTTTTGAAAACGAGGAAAGTGTTAATAATGTGCGAAGAGTTGTTAAATTAAGAACAAATTGTGAATTCATAAAAAATGCTACAACATTGGAAAGTTTCCGCCTAACAAAAACTCAAATCGAGTTGGTTCTGTCAAAAATTGGAAATAAGCTTAAATTTAATAGTCAGAGGAATATTTGCTTGAATCCATTGCAACAACTTTTATGTGCACTGCGTTGGATGGGAAATGGAGCTCAATACCATGGAGTGGCATCTATTCATGGAATTAGTAAAGCTACAGTCTGCGGAGTTCTACACCGAATATCAGATGCAATTATTGATGAATTTTTCGGAACCACCATTTGCTGGCCAGAAAATTCTTCGGAAATAGCTACCCAATTATTCGATCAGGGACAATGTTGTATAGTTTTGGAATTCGGTTCTAAATGAGGTACGGTAACTCCATCATCACCTGCTTCTGACAAATTTAGCCCTTCAACAGTTGGCGAGTCTGTCCCTATTATGTCGATTATTGCCTCATCGACGACATCGAGAACTACCGCTGTTCAACCCTCAACGAGAGAACATTATGTATTCGAGAGAACATTCACATGATTTACTTTGCAACTTTTCAAAACACAATTGCAAATGCAAAGTTCTCTTTTTAATTAGTGAAACACCTACACTTTTCACTTTGCAAAAAGGGTCTGAAAAATTGCAAAGTGCAAAGTCGTGAGAACTTTGCATTTGTAATGAAACACTTAGCACTTTACTTTGCAGGAAATTATTTTTTTGCAAAGTTGTAAAGTGCAAAGTGAAAAGTGGTTGGTGAAATAGGCCCCCAGATCTTGAGAAAGTCGAAGAAAAAATAAACGGCCTTATGAATTCACCGTTCTTAGGCTACCAACTTACTTTTTTTCATCAAACATAAACCACACCTACAAAAGTATACTCATTTTTTTTCATACAAATTCTTGAAGTCATTTTCGGGATAAATAAGCTTTTACTTAACGGTTATATGACGGGGCCGTTAATATTTGAGCTAAAAAAATTAAACAAGCCCTCTCTAGAATGTCAAAATAACCCCATGTACAAAATTTGAAGATTATTGATCCAACTTTTAGGATGTATGTAGTTCAAAAACATACGACAACAAACAGACAGAGAGAATTTTACCAGTAATTCAAATACGTGTTTTTATCATCGTTATGTCATGTTTGATTGTTATCTCAACATTTTTAATCAGCACGAATGCAATACTTGCATTATATAACCTATAATCGCAAGTAAAAATAGTCGATGTTCCGAATTAAAATGAAAAATTTGATTTTCCTCAACTTTTTACTTAACTTAACTAAGGATATAAATCCAAATATTTCTTAAAAGTTCTGCAAAAAAAAAAACTTCAAATGCGTGTGAAAATGCAGTTTCAAAGTGTGCCGGAATTTCACAAACATTGGTCACACGCATCATGGTTCCTTTTTTCGGAGAATTTTATCAAAAAAAAAAAATGCAATGCAAAACCTTAAAGATGCAAAAAGTATTCATCGGCATTCCAAGCAGTCATGCAATCGATACATAATTCATTCGGTGGTGTTTGCTTTTTTTTGGCAATTAAAACGTCAAACAATGATGTGATGGCGCCGAATTTTCGGCAATACATTTCGGATACTGATCAGCGGTACTTTTGCACCATTTTTGCTGATGCCTGGTGCTTGATCCAAATGATAATACAGAGAATAAAAAAAAAACTTATCCGTTCGCACTCTGAATACCTTATAACACTCCTGTAGCAGTTGCATGCAGCGCAGATAATATATATTTTATTTACGCAGCAGGACGTCGATGAAAAATCATGTCAACATAGTTCGACATTCATTGTCGAATCATGAATGAAATGTTTTTATTTTTCGAATAAGAAAAGACAAAGCAATACCGCCTGCTGAAGCTGATGTGTCAAAATTTGGGAGGCATAAAGCGAAGAACTTTTTTTTATATGGAAAAAACAGCTTTGTTTTGAATTTTTGTATGTAGTTACATAAAATACTTTAAAAAAAATTACATAGTTGGTAGGAATTTAGTAAATATTTCAAATTCCAGTTTACCTCAGAAGTCACAGTAATAGCGTGTGATTGAAAATCTTAAATCTATACCCACATCTAAGTGTTCCTTCTAACTGTAGATTTTCTTCGAAAAATGTCACAATTAAAACAAACTGTCACTTTCATTCGAACAATTATCGAAAGACCGCATCGAATTCGGTAAAGATAAGGAAGCGGAAGTATCAAACGAAATAGATGCTGGTTTACGAAAGAGACATCACATATGCGATTTATCTCATTATTCTAGTAATCTTTATTTTCCTACTCTGACTTCATCTGATATCTGATTGATACTATCGTAGGTGGTAGTTAATACAGCAATTACCTACCTGAAGGTTTTCTGTGCAAATGAGGGAGTTTCCATATTTATTGTGGGTAATCGGTAGTGAAATTTCCCTGGAAAAATATCCCAGATACGAATAATATTTTTTTTAAAAGTGATTGATTCTTCACATATCGCTTTCAACAAAACAATTAAATGTTTTGTTAAAATATTGACGGAAATTTGTTTTAATTAAGAACAATTCGGGGATTTTTTACAACAATAAAAAGTTTTTGTAGAAAAAACTTCACTTCAAATTTTTCGAACATGATTTTGAAAAGGAATTTTATTTTATTCACTTTAAATAGTTTTAATATACTTCTCCTGAAAAAAAAATTATTTTTACTTATTGTTCACATTTATAAAGAAACGTCAACTTCCCCATTGTGAGATTGTGTTTTGCGATTCACAATAATTTACGTGCGGATAGTCGTCAAATCATCGTACCTCTATATCTACCTTTAAAGCATCCCAGATACCTGCAGATTTGGATGAACACATTTTGCGGATACCCTTTGATGATAACAAGGACAATCCGACAAAGACGTATGTACAATTCCAGTTAATTTTTTTTGTTCAGATATATTTCCCAGCACAATTGGCGAGTGTGGCGCCTGGAATGAAATCTATTTAAAGTAAACGTACCACGCAGAGCTACCTCAGTAGGACATCAGTACCATATCGACAATTTTCGATAACCTTTATGGTTTGAAAAGCGATTCTAAAGAATTCCCTATTCTTCAATAACGGCCATGTCCTGCTGTTGGTGATTATTCAACGTCCACCAAATTGTACCCACACACCAAATAAAGTAAAGTAAATCGATTTCAAAAAAAACTAAAAAAAAAAATATTTTTTTCAAAGAAAAGAAAAATCACCATCAATTTTTCAACTCAATGCACATCTCGTCTATTTAATGATTCTATCGTTGCCGTTGTAAAGCCAGCGAGATGATGGTGCTGAACAACCATCATCTATAGAAGAGATAGAACCAGCAACGTCATTCCGAGAGGCGCATGTGGCCAGATCAATCAATCAGCCGCGCATTGCTGCTGACATTGAGGTAGGCCCAGGTGAGAAAGGCATTTGTCAAAGATGCAATAAAAATATTTAAATTACCGATGAGCATTTGGAAACGCCCTCGCACCTTTCCATAACCATTTATCCGCATCTATATGTGAGACCGGTAGTTGGGAATAATGCAACAAAGAGAATTACACGCATCAAAGGAGGCATCATCGCATCGCCTGATGGTGTGATGTGATGTTTCCAGAAGAATGGTTTGGGTGATGTTTGTTCTTTTGTGTTGAGATGGGTGATGATGACTTTTTGGAAACTATAATGTTATTTAGATTGTGGACAAATAAAGGGTGCTTCTTTTGGGATTTTTTTTCTTTTCAGGAGAATTTTTAAGTCCCAAGGCGATTTACTTCTTAATAATCCTGAAATTGTAATCTAGCCTAATGGCTTTAAAACGTTTGCGGGCGTTCTTTTAGAATTAAAAAGATATCAATTATGGAAGGGGATACAGTATTCAAACTGGGCACTTTAATTTGAATTTTGCTTAGTTATGATTGTAGAATGTTGTTTGTATGATATGAGAGTAGATGGTCATAACCGAAAGCGTAGAAGATTGAGATAGAATGTCGTTTGATTTGTGGTTCATCTGTATCTCTTCAACTAATAAGGATATCATTTTAAAGATTTTAGGCCAAGTTCTAGAATTTCTTGCCAAAATGTTGCTGCGAAGAACATTTCACATTTGTATAGTAAGGCTTAAGAACGAATCTCTGTACTTTACGGTACGACAAAAATTGACTCAAGGTAAACTGGTGAGAATTTCCAGTCCAGTATGTGATCGTCCCATAAGACATGGTTCGTTATCCACATATCGAGAATACCTTTCCTTTTTTATCTTTCCTTCCTTTATCTTTCCTTATTTTATCGTTTCTTTTATAAAAAAAATGTTCACTCGAGGTAACCAGCTGCATTCCTCCCCTTAAAAGTTTCGCCCGTAATACTCGTCTTGCTAGGAATGCACATCAGTTCACCCTTGAGCCCAATTTCGGACGTACCGTGAAATATAGAGTTTCTTTTTTTAGCCGCACAACACGACTTTGGAATGGTTTACCCGGCGAGATTTTCCCTTGCCATTTCAATTTGCAAGCATTCAAAACCAATGTTAATCGACACCTCCTATCTTTCCCCTCCCTATCTTCCTAATTCCCGCGCAGTGTGTTACATTAAAAAGGAAACAAGTAGTCCCTTGTGCGCGCGTTAATTATAAAAAAAAAACCTTGATGCTAAATAGTGGGAAAGGCGCAAGCCACGCTTTAACGACACAAGACAGAATTGAGTTTTTGAAGCATTATTGTCTACATGGCTTTTGTCCTCCTTGACTTTGTGTCATTTTCCAAATCAGCATTGGACAATGGAAAGGAGGTCGATGTTATTTCAACTGATTTTGCAAACTTATCCTTTTTAAACCATACACCCTCAGATTTGAACCGATTCTGTTCTTACTTAAAAAACCGTTTTTTACAGTGTTCGGTTCAGATCCGTCTTATCAAGCAGTTTTTTAGCTTCATCCGGTATTCCCCATAGCACCCACTTAGGTCCTCTCTTCTTCCTTCTTATACTATTAACGACATTGAAATGGTCGTCAAACATTCTTGCATCTCACTGTGCGCAGATGCGACTAACTTTTACAAGATCATTTCTTCAACTGAAGACTCTTTCCATTTCCAACAGAATTTGACAATTTTTTTAATATGGTGCTTCAAAAATATTGCCAAGTGCCAATCAATAACCTTCTCACGTAAACGCATCAAATATCCTCCCCGTCTGTATCTTCTCCACAGTTAACCCATTTCCCTTGTTCGAATGATCCGTGACTGACCTGGATATTATTTACGACCATCAGCTGAATTTTCTCAAACAAATCGATGATATTTATTTAAAAGCCAATTCCGAACTTGGCTTCATGAAACCATGGTCGAAGGAATTTTCAGATCGCTCGTTAACCGATCTCTTGACATATTCTTTGTTCGTCCGCTTCTTGAATCAATAAGTGCACATTGCAAGAATTGAAAGATTACAACGCCCTTTCCTCGGATTTTCTATTCGTGATCTAAATGTGAGTAATCCTTCAATTTTACCTCCATTTCAAGACCGAATCAAATATGTCAACTTGAATACGCTAAAGCATCGAAGAGAAATATTTGACATTCTCTTCATTCACTTGTTACCGTAGCTATTCCATTTTTCTCTATAATAGCCGTCGTAACATAAGAATCTTCGCCTCTTTTATCTCCCCACCCATCGAAACTCTTATGGCTCCATTCCTGCCGACTTCAATAACAGTACTCCTTGACTAAAGCTTCGTCTCCTAAACCTCCCAAACAGTTAACCCAAATCTTAGCTAATAAGTTTCTTAGTTCTTAAGTTAGATTAAGAATTAGCCAAATAAATGGGGGTTTCGCCTCCACCAAAATTAAAAAAATTGTCGGCACACTTTCAGAGTTTCCTGAATTGATCCACAATTCACAATACTCTTATGCTTCATCGATTTGATTTACAAATACTTACGTATAAATAACATTTCGCCCTCTTCCTTGAAAAATAATACTGAAATAAATCGCTGAACTTGCTTCATCGAAATAAAAGAAACCGCATATCTGTATTGTACTATATTTTTAGTTTTATTGTTGTTGTTGTTGTTGCTGTTTTTTATCGCTTCAAATAAGTTTTTTCGATTGGCATTCTTATCTTTAGTAGTATTTAAATAGTCCTTAAAATTATTGTCAATATTTAAGTTGTTATTAATATTCATTTCTTTACTATGGCTATCAATATTTCTAACTCTACTACTACTAATTCTATCATTATTATTGTTAAAATTTAAATTATTATTATTAATATTAGTACTACCACTATAAACGTATTCAGTCATTCTATCATTATTATTATTATTATTATTATACAAGTTTTTTGGCAAGGCAGGTATTGCAAGGTAATTATTTTTATTATTATTATTATTAATATTAGAATTAGAATTAGCATTAGTATTACTATTTTTATTTGAGTATTCGTTTGAAAATTGTTGTTTGAGGCCACTTGTGGCAGTTGATTTTTGTTGTTCGCCGATTTTATCTGTTATACTAGAGTCGGCATTTTTGTTGTGAACATTTTGCGGATGATCGATCTGGATTTGATGGTGCAGATGATGCTGATGAAGATGATGATGCCGATGACGATGTTCTGGATTTTTTGGCGACAGATACACTGGATTCGGTTCTGCTATCGATGACGTACTAATTCTGACTTTTTTCTGCTTGACAGCTTCGTCGTTGTCTTCTTCGTTTTCTTCACGAATATCGGCAGTTTTCCGACGACCTCTGGTTCTTCTACTTGCCGCCAGAGTAGCGACGATATTTAACACCGATGGTGCCAACATTGTCGATGAAGATTTCGCCGATAAATTTGTCGCCGATGATGAAGCGTCATCGGGGTTCTGTATTTGTTTGCGACGTTGGCGTATTTTTTGCTCGCGCTGATGCTGACGGCGACGTGCAACAATACTGCTATTGTTGTGATGATGACGCACCAAAATTTTCGGCTGCACAGATCCGCTGCTGCTATTGTGGTTGTTTTTATTGTGACTTAAATTACTATTGTTAATACTAGTACCGTCGTTGCTTAAAGTACTGTTATGGCCATTATAACTATTAGTTTTATTGATTCGTTGATTATTATTGCGGCGCTTGTGGTGAGTTCGTGTTGTTGTCGTTGTAGCGGCCGTTGATTTTCTTTGGCCTGCTGGAAAATCATTCTGATCGAAATTCTCGGCTTCGATCTTCATGAAATGGAAGCAGGCATCGGTCAGATCCTGCTCGCGTTGCAGCACAACCGGTCTAAAGCGTCGATTGAAACCGACGCGACGCGATCGGTTCACTGCCGAACGGAATTCGAAGTAGCCGCGATCGAGCGACTCGATGAAGTGGCAGCTTTCTTTTGGATTTTTCTGTAAAGATAAGAAAGAAAAAAATAATTTTTAAAAAAGAAAACTTGATTTAAAACGAATATGGAACTTAATTACAGGGAGACTTTTAATCAAAATGTGATTGAAGTTCGTAAATTTTTATGTTTCACCCTCTACGAAATGTCAAAATCATATTTCAACTAGAAACAGCTGTTTCTATTTCTTAAAATTTATTCTGAGAACTTTTAGATGACTTTTGATATTTGACAGGTTAAGAAACTTGTTTTTACTCTACAGAAATGTTATTTTTTTTTCAAAATTTGTGTATTTTTTTGTTTTCCATGTGTTTTGAAAGAATGTTTAACTTAAAATTGTCAAACCTACCATTCCTACAAGTTTCCAGTGTTTGTTGAAGCAAAGATATCGGCCGGCTTCCTTCGAATATAGTGTTATTTTGAAAATGCCTGTAGTTAGGAAATCTCCAATGCTGCCAATTGTAATGTTTTCTGTAAGAAAAAAAAAGAAAAACAAAAAAAATTATTATCAATTAGATTTAAGGAAAGCAAATATAAAAAGCTCAACATTCTCTATCTCTTTCTATTCTGTTTCGAATAGATAGCCAATCTTAGTAACTACTTGACCAAATCTTATACAATTTCTGAATAACAACGATAATAATTAATTAACAAGCAAGATAGTCAACTTTTAATGATAAATTCAATTGTTTATTGTTTTCCGTTCGTACATAATACCTTATTAAAACAGAGAAGAGAAATAAATTTCCGATTTGGTTTCATCGATAAATTGCTAAAAAACAAGAAATCGATTACGACGATTATGGAACTACATCAGAGCCTACAAAATCTCTTATAACTTCCAAACTAATTTTTACTTGATTTTGTTAAAAGAAATTGTAAGAAATTAAAAGCTTCCAGGGATGTTACAAGTCAATCAAAAAGAAACACGATTTTATAAAATATGTAGCGATTACTTTCTGTCCTATTTTCGATAACTTCTCGGTGCCATTTTTTACATTCATATATTTCAATAGCTAAGCTCTTTTCATATAAAGTATCTAGTTATTTATTACTATTACGTTTCAATTTTGTTTGCTATCACACACATCACAGCCTTGTCTACTTAAACGTTGCGCATTTAACTTCAAAAATTGGCTTAACTAGACTTAAGGTGGTCTTGAATTTTATTTTTCTTATAATAAGTCGTGTGGCAAATTGAATTCATTTTGTTTTGTGTGTATCAACGTGTGAACACTTGAAGATGATAAGAATTTTATTTCAAAAAAATATGATTGGCGGCAAAATGTAAACAAAACATTTCGCACAAAAGGTTATTCGAGGCCAAACAAGCGGTGCGGGGATTTTCGACTTAATTGATTTTGAAGGCCTGGCAATATAAAATTCTAGGAAACTAGTGATAGATATTTATCTATTTGTTTTTATTCGTCTTGCGCTTTATTTATATTTCAATTGATTGTTTAAATAGTCGAAAAAATACGCGAATCTTAACCTTCACCTAGTTTGAAAAAATAAAATAAAATTACATTAACTTAAAAAAAACTTTGCAAACATGTTTGACGTATTTAGTTTAATTTATTCATTAAAGGCATACACAGTAAGAAACAAATCTTATAAATTAGTCTTCTGCTAGTTTATACATTATAATAAATGGAAAAAGCTACATCATGTTACATGTTTTTGTCTTTTAAAAAGTTTTAAAAGAAAAATAATAGATGATGAACATATATATGTAATGTACATTTTGTAATTAAAATGTAATAGGATTTATAATACTTTTTAAAACAATATGTGCGTTTTGCCCAAGCATGAACGGTGGGCTCATCAGTTAGACCGTTCATGCTCTTCTAAGACGCACAAAAAAGATCGATGTTTACCGACTCTTAATAAAACCAATTGCAATAAGCAAGCAAAGGTGAATTATATTCATTTAGGGATTTTTGGTTAAAGTTGGGCACCTAAATTTGGTTGTTTTGCTCGTGGACCAGCAAATTCAATAAAAGTATATTGTAACAACAACAACATATTGGAGTAAAGGACACTAAACCTTTTGAATTGAATTTTATTCAACAAAACTCCACAAAAAAAAAACAACAAACAACTAGCAATAGTTGTTGTTGTTACAATATATTTTTACCTTTTTATAACATCCAAAGCCAGCTATTAGCGTTTAGCTGTCATAAGCTGTCCTGCTAATCCAAAATTATTACATTTCAAGAAAAGTTTGCTGTTATAACATCTGTCAACAAAAGTCTTATAGCAATTAAATAGCTTGCGTAATGTGCGCCAAAATTTCTTGTTATTATAGCAGTCTGCAAATAGCTTGGTTATAACCTTTCACTTTAGATGTTATACTTTGATTAATTGTACATCATACAAGAATTTTAAAGTCTTTCTCAAAAGCTTAAGACTACTTTCAGCATTTCTCAGAGGCATTTATGAAATTTTGATTTTAGAGCTTAACAGAAAGTTTTTGTTCGACGACGACTTATTGGATTTCTACAAAATTTTGTATTTGAAAAGACGTGTATTGCCAAACAAAATCTGCTAATTTTGTTGGAACTTTCTGAACTCAACTGAATTTATCATCATCCTGCAGTCATCCTCTAGTAACCTTTCTATTTGCAATAGAATAATAATAATATTATTATTATTTAACAAAAGTAAACAAATTAAAAATATTATGATATTATTTAACAAAAGTAAACAAATCAAAAGTGCGCTACTGAATGTCAAACTGATAAGAATGTATCTGGAGTGGTATTATGGTATTCCGATTGGTTGATATAAATTGAACAATTTACTTATTTTAATATCTTTTTTATCTTTTTAGGGAAGGCGGGTTTTGTTAAGAGTTTTGTAATTAAAATTAGCACATATATCAGTCAATTATAATCCAAAATGACACTGTCAATTTAAATCTTTTATAAGCTTTATAAGGTTTTTGGAATTTCAGGAAATTGCGCAGTAGAAATACATGCGAACTTTTAAGTTATTAAGGGAAAATTCTAAGAAATTAAACATTTATTTATCGGAGGCTTATTTTATCGAAACGATTAATATGAACATATCTCAAGATTTTCCAGGTTCCGAAGATAGCTGAGGAGACATTTGAAATAAATCCATTACATAAAACGGCTAGAATATATTATTTTCAACTACTCAAATGGTACAACATTATTGAAGTACAATTTTTTTTCAGAAACTTTCTTTTATACTTCCATAGGTAAGTAGTAGTGATCTAAGGCTGAATATACAATATACCCAGAAAATAAGGCGATTGAAAGACTAATGAACGCTTTTCACATCTAGCTTTCATCCCAGGCTTAATACACTTCTGTGGTAATTCTTCGATCTTTGCACTTTGCAGAATTTTTCTTTCAAATAGCTACTTCAGGGTTTTTTTCGACGTCAATATGCTGGATATACCAACAACCTTGCTATTTATGGCTAAAAATATCTCTTTTACAAGCGACTGCAAACCTACATACATACCAAGGCATAGTGGAATTCAATAACCACATTACCTTGTCCTTCATTTTCATTCATTCTTTATCGTCACAAATGGATTTATAAAGAAGAAAGCTTAAGAACATATTGATTTCCAATACAATTTTTTGCCTATTCTTTGGAGCTCTTCCAGTTCCAAGTCCAAGCCACGTGGCTTTCTAGGGCGTTACTTATCCAAGGTTATAGCAAATAAATAAAAAGTGTGGTACTATATAAAACTATCATCGATCGATCACCTTTTTTCAAATTAGTCCTCCAATTTCTTAACATATTTTATGCAATTAATTTATTCGGCTAGATAACATTTTGATTTATTTACTTTTTCTTGCAACAGCAAAAGCAAGGTACCAGACAAAAATAAAAACAAAAGATTAATCACCTTATTTTTATGAAATCGAAATTCCACGTCAATTAAATGACATGGCGCCAGTGGCAGCTACATATAACCCATACAGATCATAAAAAAAAAACAACACACCAGAAGAAGATACAATACTTCAGAGATTTCAGACTAAAATACTTGTTTCCTAACATAAAAGTGCATTTCGAAATTTTTTGACAAAGAGGAATTTTTTTTATTTTCTATTTCCAATGCTAAAGCGGCATCAAGAGAGGCTTTAAAAGACAAAACAGATATCAAGAAAAAAAATTGTATAAAAAAAATTAATATAACAGAAGATACATAAACTCTAAGTTATCATCGACAAGTGAATTAACCCAAATTGCGTAGGTTGGGATGAATAATAATTTTTATTCGAAAATGCAGACAAAAAACAACACATTTTTCATATACAAAAGATGACCCTGCGCCAGAAGTCTGACTAACTATGCATTTTTTATTTCAAGAGGCTTAAAAAACGTTTACAAAAAAAAAATAGTCTCGATAAAGAAAATCACATAAAAATGCATTTTTCTAGGAGGATGCCTGATATCAATTCATTTTATTTGTTTTTTATTGGAATTTTTGCTCTTTGAAGAAAATTAAAAGATATAAAGATACTTACGTGCTTTGGATATATCGGCTGCAGATACTCTGCCACCGGGTGTTATATGCAGAGCTTTGTTGTGTGCAGAGCTTTTTAACATTATCACATAGTCTCGTGTCGAACATAGTGCACTGGCAAACATCACCTAGAAAGAAATAAAAAATTAACAAAACAATGAGATACATTGCAGTTAAAAATTCAGTTTTAGGCAATTTCGATGAAAAATATGGAAATGGTTGATGAGCTCATAAAGGAAGGATTTTCTATGAATTTAGATGTTTTTTTAACGCATTTTACATTTTTTTATATAATTCGTTAGAAAATTATGTAAGAAGTATTAAAAAGGCATAATGTTTAACAAACAAGTAAATAATACAATGTTAAAGTTGAAGTTCTAAAAATGTTATATTCATTGATGCAAGTATTAGTCACACAAATATAAATTAAAAATGCAAGAATTTTCGAAATTAACTTATCTTTACTAATTGCGAATTTTTGTTATCAATTGAAAATCTTTGCGTCAACTTGAATAAGTATGCATGTATGGATTTCTTAGAGACTTTAATTAAGTTAAGATACTAGATTGCTATTATCAGTTGGACTTTAAATTTCGATCACAAGCTTTGAGAAAAAATTGATGAGTGACGTCAAACAAAAAATAATTATCTTCTTTTATCTATAAAAATATCTATATAAATAAAAATGAGTGCTTTAAGTTTGCAAAGAAAACGACTAGAAAAAAAATTGAATAGTTCAAATAAGGTTTTTATGAAAAAAAAATTGGAAAAATTTTCCAACATAACGTAAATCACATCAGTTTGTCAACCACATTCATATAAAAATAAAGTTTTTGTATTGTTTTCAACTACAGGAACACGGTTAAGCGCCGCAGTACCACAATGTTCTAAGTTAGGTCCCATATGTGTCACCATAAATACAGCTGACAAGCCCACCAACATCCAAGCAATGAAAACGAAACTGTGTCGATGACTCAATAATATATACGCAATATCCCTTTCACCGGAAATCGCTGCCGGGAGTTTGGAGGATCATATTACCTCAATAAGTGCGAGCTCATCTGATTCAGAACGCAAACAATAGCAACAAGGCATCGATTAGTTTGGCATCAGGCTATGATAACATTAGTTTCAAGCTTTCAGATGACAGACAAAGACAACAACAAAGTATCTTGCTTGTGAATTTCACCAACCTTTTCCTTAATTTATGAGCAGGAGGACAAAGCTTCTTAAGAAACTTCGGAGCTGTACAGGTCTTAACAGAAATCCAATAACGAGGAAATATGTCAAAAACAAATGCTATATAATCAAAATAATGATGCCTGTTCAGCAATCCACACCCAACGGCTTAACGGATTTGGATGATGGTAGATAGATGGATGAGGTGCTGGATTGAAAAATACCCTTGGGAGATTCTTTAATGAGAAATAATACGTGGATGGAGATTTGTTTTGTGTGCTTCTGCCACAACGAATGAGAGAATTTGTGAAGTTTGATAGATGGAAGTGTTATAGGATTCACTATAATACGCAGGCTACTTTTATTCCGGGATATCAAAAAATCAGTTTTCAACTCTTTTTTTTTGAATATTTTTTAAAGAAACCTCAAAGCTGTGAACTCTAGACTTCACAAAAAAAGTTCAGATGAAATCGATGACATCTATGAGTGTCTTGAAGAAGAAATTCCTAGAGTGCCTGATCTCCACTACATCAACAAATGTTTCTTCTATTCAAGAAATCCACTTATTCATCGTATGGACTTTTGAGGGTTCTATACCTTATAGGATTTGTTTTAGTTGTTAAAGATTTACGTGACCCTTGTTTGCATAATTGAAAGAGAAAACACTTTATTATACCGGATGTAAGGTTGATTGTTGCAAAATAAAGCTTTCAAAATGACTGGTCTTCATGGCTGGTTTCTTCTAAATCCATGTATAGAAACTAAATTAATTAAATAAAAATCTGATTCATCTTACTCAGCGGAATTTTTACAAAAATTAAAAAAATAACAAATAATAACAAAGTCATTTTTCACAGCATACGTTTCAAGTCATTTCGACCCTTCAAAATGATTCCATGTCTATTTGAATTCCTCAAAACAGACACAGGTTTATAAAAATGAGTTTTTCGTTTTTTTTTTATATACTAAACAATAAAGATACTATTGAAGTAGTCTCTGATCTGTCCGATTAGTTTAATGTTATTTCGTTGCCAAAATATATTAATGTCATTTCATTATTAGCTTTATATGATAAACACAATTAACAGATAGACAAGACTCTAAAGATATTGTTGATGATTCGGCGAAATGTTGAGTTTAAAGTTCAAAATATGGAGACTTAGTGATACATTTTGAAAAAAAATAGTAGATTTTTTTTTGACTTGGTAACAAGATTGATGCTTTGGTTTCTTTTTAGTTTAAATGTTCTTAGAGGAGTGTACTAGTATTGAGCCACATCAACTTCTTTTAAAGGTCATTAGTTTTAGTCACAAGAACAATGCATACATTAATAATTCTAATGAGTATTGCAGTAAAGTACAGACACTGTACTCTTGAAATAATTTAAATCACCAAAAAACACTTTTCCAGAATAACATCACCTTCCAACTCATATCCGATACTTCAACCGCGAATTCTTATCCTTCAAATGCAACTTCACAGAGATCAATGTTAATTTTTTAATCTTGACTCTCAAACATATTCTATTTACCCGGAAAAAGAATATCATAACCCTCCTAACATTTGTCTAGAGTAAACCCGGAAAACCTTACGATGATGTTCAAAATCAATAGTACACCTTCGGAACTTTCAAACACTATCTGCTCCAACCCAATCGTTTGAAATCAAATTAATTTTTCAAAATCATTTGCATAAAACTTGCATCTCAAAAAAAAAAAAAAAAAAAAAACTAAACCATTGACCTCCATAATTTCACGGCAGCACTAGCGGGCGGACCGGACGATTCGATATCGCCGCTGCGCCGTGCGCCTACGACAACCTAAGCGACGATGTCTGGAAACTACAAATCAATACAGAATTTCCAGGCCGCCGAACAACGCCGACTCGCCGCCTGCACAACAAAAACCTTTTAATAATAGACTTTGTCTATCAATCAAATCAATCAAAAGGTAGATAACCTTCTCACTCAGATACACAACAACAAAATGAAAAACATAATCTCATCAAGTTAAGTCATAAAAGATCATAACCTGCTAAACATGAATTAACTTAACTTCAATTAGACACTGATTAATTGATGCAATCAGTCTCGACTCGAGTCTTGAAGAGTCTCAGTTTCAAGACCTTTTTTAAATTGAATTTATAATAAGCGGTGCGGCGTCAAGGAATTCTCAACGGATTAATGTGAATTCGAAGGATACTGACCTTATTCAAGAATTGTTTTTTCTATGTTCTTACCCCTGTTGTTAATTTACACCCTCTTTTACATGTGCAAAAAAAGGGGAGGGGGGTTGATTCGAAAACATGCAAAATGTATGCTGAAATTGTATACTATAGTCTAAAACGAGGGGAGACTCTTTTTGTGTGTTTTGTTGAAAAGCTTCTTTCAAT
Source organism: Platycheirus rosarum (assembly GCA_963971375.1). Taxonomy (NCBI): domain Eukaryota; kingdom Metazoa; phylum Arthropoda; class Insecta; order Diptera; family Syrphidae; genus Platycheirus; species Platycheirus rosarum. Next base: position 127,433,743 of record OZ020508.1, on the reverse strand, counting down.
GTTACAAAGAAAGTAAATGAGCTTGCTGTAGGGGTTAGCACCCTTCTGTCAAGTGGTAATCCAATCAGACGGACCCGGCATGGTATACCTTGTCACAAAGAACTATACGTTGGTACATCACCCTTCTTCTAGTAAGGAAAGTTATTTCGCATTTAAAGATTTGAACATGCTTTTTGCTTTGTTTGCACCAGAAATCCAGAATTAGCCTGGTTGACGAATCGATGGGAATGCCCTAGCGATGATTTTTTTGACAAAGAAATTGTTAGAATTGTTTAAATGGTAGTTTAAGTTATTTTAATTACTGGGTAACAGGGCCAAACCTTTTTAAAACAAGCTGCTCGTGTTTTTTCCCAAAAAAAAATCTAAAAATGTTCTTTTTACCAAAACTGATTTGTTCAATTCTGGTTCTTAAACATACACAAAGCCTTTGCGGTATCGTGTGTTGTGACCCTAAAACAATTCGATTGGAATCAGTACACTATTAGCATACTGGAGTCAGTAATTGGATGAACTTAAGAGTTGCAAACGGGTGATGTAGCAGGAGTTATTTTAATGCCACCCGCAAAGCGGATTGATAATTAGAGGCGAATTTAAAGGGTGCACTGAGATGTTGATGGACAGATATTTTTAAGTTACTTACACCTTTTTTTCAAGTATGTGGAAATGAAACAAGAAATAGAAAATGTCTCAGAAGTCAATGAATAACTACGAACTTAAGCCCTTGTTATGAAGAAAACGTACCAGATTTAAATAAAAAATACACAATTTTGTTGTTTACCAGTTAAATTCAAAACTGTTGAAAGAAATATCAACACATTTCTTTAGAAACCTATTTCCGTATAAATTTATTATCCATCTGAATTCATTTTCTAGCTTCTAGCAAATACTTGTCTCCCTAGTCAATTTGCATACTTCACCATAATTTCATATTTGCACTTCTAACAACTTCAGTATGAAAACACGAGCCTCAAAATCTGAATTATTAATACCCTGGTTATCAAAATCCCGATTATCACAATTCTGTTATTAAATACGAACAGTGTTGAATTTCGTTTTTTTTTTCTTTTTTTAATGCTGCATTGCTCATTGTATTCAATACTTTTCTTATAAATTCATTCAGTACGAACTTATAATAACATTCAATGAAAGTTTTGACCATTTGCTTAACAATATTGTCTACTATTAACTTTAAGTTGTGAACTACTTTCGTACTATGTCTGTTTTTGTCAGCAGGTATCTTAATTGTGGTATTTTCAGAGTCATACTTTTGATACGATCCCCTTCTTACACAGAAATGCCAGGAAGTTAAATTTTCAGTTTTATTTCCTTTCGGGAAACTACCGTTAATTCGAAGAAAATACAGGAGTGAGACACAAATTCCAAAAATAAAAGTATATTGTCAAACAGGAAGCCACAGCACACCTCAGATAATAATATCAATTTGAAAAATGTGGTATAATAAAGCCTTAAACCTTCAAAAATGACAAAATAATCCGACACATATCCCGACATACACCACCACCACCACCTCCGGTAGCCAGGCGTCCATCCAGCCAATTCTAGTCACTTGAAATGATCCAATATCCATAGAATTATATCGCGCGTGAGTGTGCATATCAATGTCATAAAGGATTACAAAATACAAACAAAATAACCCTCTCTACAGGTGCTGCTCACCGGCTCACAGTAGTACCCGCGGGGGCAAGGACACCTCAGAAATCTGATATCCCAACTATACACCATCGTTGTATGCCACACAATCCGGCTTGGATATTAAAATCAAAGCAGAGGCAGAACGCCGAGCTACGGATATAATAATATCTCAAATTAAAAATGTGCAATTAGTATGTAATTTTAATTAAACTCCAACTCATTAGACTGTGGTCGGTATGGGTTTCACTGTGAATAACGCCAGCAATCAGCACACCGATATATCCGGCTGATGCGGCAGGTGATTCACACAACAATTTGCATTTTTTTCTTCATCGTATTTCTTATATTAAAAGGGATTAAATGAGGTGGAATAAAGCGACGAAAAAAGATAAATTTAACTTACCATCAGTAGAAAAATTATCTTGGCATTGGGCATAAACTGTGGTAACCTAGAAAGATACAAAAAAAATTATCATAAAAATAAATGGTCCATTTAATAAAAACGATAATCTATAGTAAAGGCGGATATCTAAGAGATACATAGATGCATTTAAAAAATACCTACTTATGGACTAATATACATAATATGATCTCAAATGTGAATTAAAGAGAAAAATTAAAAAAATAGTTGTATATTCCTCCTCAAAAAAGGGAATCTCGAATTAATGGTCCAACATTAAAATTACGTACACACAAAAAAAATGCAAGCAAAGTGTGTTATGTCATAAGACTTTTGAGGAAAGAGGAAGACTCTAAAGAAGCTTTGACGGCACAGGCCGTGATTACTGTCGTCATTATCGCACATCAATTTTCTCCATTCTTTGTGTGTAGGTTGGTCTTTTTTTGAGACTTAAAAATGTGCCAAAAAGGTATTCAAGCGCACGAAAACGCTCGTTCCGAGTCACACTTTGAAATTAGAGCCATTTGACAAATGATGTGAACTTTTCGTTCGTTCTAGATGCGTGTGTCTGTCCATACACACGAAGCGGATGGTACTGATGTTAAAGAGCTTAAGTGATGGACCTAGAAGTTTGAGATTTTAAACCCTTTTTTCAGTTGATAAATTTGATTTTAATGGGACTTTTGTCCAAAAGCATAATTGGGGATGATGGGTGTGCTTGTAATTTAATTAAGATACTTAAGGCCAGAGATTGTGTGATTTTAATGGGGAGGGGAGTACTAATGAATCAATTTTGCTGGAAAGGAGATTTTTTTTAATGTAGACATTAAGATTGCTTTTCCTAAGAATTGACAAACAAAAATAAAGTGTCTTCAGCAATAAATTACAATTATGGTTCCAAGCTGAAAACATACTTAATCGAAGAAGGAATGACTATAACTATGTGAAAATGAATCAAGAATTAGAAAATGTCTTAGAAGTCAATGAAAAACTAAAACACATTTTTACTGATGAAATAGTTGATATACATAGTTACATTAAAAGGTATTGAAAAAAATCAAACAATTTCTTTGTAAACCTATTTCCTTATAAATTAACTTTTCATCTGAATCCATCTTCTAACAAATAAATTGTCTCTTAAGTCTAACCATACTTTGCGATAATTTCATTTAGGCACTTCTAACAAGTTGAGTACGAAAACTCGAGTCTCAAAATCCGATTATTAAAATTCTGGCTGGTTTACTGTTGAAAGCTTAAAACTGTGAATGTAATTTCATTTAAAAAATATCTTTTTGTTTGTTCTTGTTGATTCTTACAATATTGTGTACCTTTGGTTTTCATTTTATCTTCAGATTTCTTTTAAGATTCATTTATCTCTGAAGATGAATTTTCGATTTAAATTAGGGTCAGTTTGCAACTGCTTCAGACCCAATTCTGGCGAACTCATGTCGTTGTCTATAGTCGTTTACCTTCAGCTCTTGGGTCAGTCGTACTTTGTACGGATGCAGACCCAAGTATCGGATTCTCCTGCACACACTCAGGTACAGCAACGATATTTTCGGCAGATCTTGTGTTTCGTCAAATTACAGGTGCTGTTTGATCGTTTACTGAAAGAGCTGACTCGAATTTATCCACTAGAATGCGAATAGTCCTTTGACGATTTTAGCGACCGTGAAATGGCTGAAATGCGGAGAACAATTAAATGTTGAACGCCATATTCGTTAATGGTGACAGCCAATTTGACAGTTCGGAAGTCCCTAATTGAAAGACACTAATGGTCTTCATATCGAATTGAATTTCACCAAGGGTAACGGACTTTTTTGAAGTGTTTCGCAAAGTTTACAGACTTTGTTAATTATGAAGGCCCTGGTTAACAGTGTAACCCACTCTGGTACAATAAATTAAAGAAACAAGCGACCACACCAGTTTTCAAGAACTACGAATTAGTAATAAAAACTAGAAAACTAAAAAAAAATCTGTAAAAGAATTTCTAACTTAAAAAGTACTATGTATTCCGGTCTTCCAACACAAAATTAGAAAACGACTAAGATGATGATTCACCAATCCTGACAATAGTTCCCTTTAATTTATGAATACCAAGTCCTTTTCTACTTAAAAAAAAAAATTTAAAACATCAATTTAATCTGACATTGACTGAATTCATTCAATTAACCCCAATTTAAATGCAGTAACCTTTGAATGAATCATCAAACCTCTTTTACCCACTTTAATTCGAATGAAATAAATACCACATTCAAGACAACTCAGAGGGATCAAAAAGGATTCAGTTTCAGTTTGATAAATTTAATGAATTTATATACCGGAAAAGGGTTTAATAAACGTTGAAGCCATTCAAAATGGTAGAGTTGTGTGTTCTAATTGATTCTATTTACTAGCTTTTGACGTCTTTTGAAAGAGATAGGCTTGTTCAGGAAAATTGAATTTTGTGGAAATCCTGCAAACAGCAGCAAATTTCTAAATGTAAAAAAAAAAACTAAAGTAGAAAAAGTCTTTAAATGTACAAGTAATTGAATCCTGATTGGAATACTTTTTCTATTGAATGCTTAGCAAAAGAAAAACCTATCCTATTGTCCAGCTTTCGACCCATTTTTTCTCCAAAGATTTATACCTACATTCCTATCTTCTTTATTTCCGTAACTTTGTCAATTCATTCATTGCTAGTTTGATTCAAGAAAGTGCGTTCTATACATTTACATGCCTGACGATTCCATGAACAAACTCAACGAACCATCACCATCATCATCAAATCCTTTGAAAAGGACATTCAAATTGTGTCTGCAATTTTCGTTGTACTATGCAAAATCGTTATACTCTCCACAGTTTCCGGTTGGTTTTTTCTTCCCTTTCAGTGTTCTTTTTTGTGTGTTTCTTACTTTTTTTGTTTATGTAAGTCAAATAATGCGGTTTAGGAATATCCTTTAGAAATACCCTATACTCGCAAGAAAAATGTAAAAAAACTCCTCACTATATAATCGGAAGTAAATCAAGATTTCTGAACAGGGGTAGAATATGTGTTCCAAGAAGAAGAAGAACAACCAACGACACAGAGAAGGAATAACAAAAAGGATTGCTAATGCATGAGTGTGTATTGAAAACAAAATTTAGCGTTCATGGTGTCAATATTTGATAACGACACAGTAGTTGACAAAAACCTAATATTGTTTCGCTACAGAAACCAAACTAATATACTTGAGCGGATTTTGAGAGAGCCATGTTGAAGACACTTTAATTGTGTTGTTATATGGGATTACTAACACATTTCAAGAGTTATTGAGCAAATTTTGGAAAAAAATATCCTTTTTTCAGGATATGGGGTGATTTTGTTACTTGATATCTTTTTTTCTCAAGTAACCGAAAACTGTCGCAAAAACACATATATATAGGGGATTATGAAAGGGTTGTTTTTGAAGAAGAAGGACACATGTGCTTGGGATGTAAAAGTTCCCCTTATGTATTTTGAAAGCTAGAAATCAAGTTAAATAGATAACGTTGACAGATTTTAATGAAATTTTGGTTTTTGAAATTGAGTTTTTGGTATACTTCTGTATTATCACGGAAACAGTCCAGGCAGACAGGGTTTAGAGTTGAACAAAAAGATTTGTTTACATTTTAAACTGAATGCAAAATGACAGGAAATTTCAGATTTAATAGTTCCAAGATTACTATCCCAAAGTTATTCTGTTCCCTGGAAAAATCTCTGTTTTGTTTAATATTTTTGAAACTTGTAAGTTTATATAAAGAGTAAAATGATGATGAATTCAGAAATACCTGGTCACTGACCCTATTTCCAAATTAAGCCTTCAAATAATTCGATCTACCTTGCAAAGATACCTAGGCCCCATTCTTGTATTTTTCCAATAAAGTCTTACTAAAAGATAAAAACTAATAAAATTTAATGTAATTTTGGCGGACGATCAAATTTTTGTCGCAATTACTTTGCAATATAAATTATCGTTTGATGCCAAGATTAACAGCGAATAAACAATGTAAATACAATCAATTACAAGAAACTTATGAAACTGAAACGTGACCTGAATAAGACACACCCAAGTCAGCATTATTTCGTACGTTTGATACATGTACTGGCATACACTTTGCAGACATGGTGTAGACATCCAAGCTGTCTTCGGGAGGTAGGCTTGCACAGAAATGTGTGCCAGGTTTAATGTTTAATTAATTACAGCAGTCTAAGTATCGATTTGTTTGCTAAACGTTATCAACATAGTAGAAAAAAAATTTTTTTTTTAATATTCTAAAGAGCAGAATACACTAGTTCTCGTTAAAAAAAAGTTTGTTGTAGAAACTGCATTATAAATGAGTCAATAAGACACATTTGTTGTATCAAAGCCATGCGACAATTTTTCTAAAATGTGGGTCAAATATGAGAGAGAGAAATAAAGAAAGCATAAGTAATATTTCTAATATTTAAACGAGAAATTTTAAAGATTTAGCTTAACAAAATATATTCTTTCCATTGCTGACGCAAGAAAAAAATTTTAATTTTTTTTCTCTTATTGGAATTTTATTAGAGAACATCTAGTGCTATTGTTTTATAATTTAAACAAAAAAAAAATATATATTTGTGTATATAAATAAAAAAGAAATAACTAATTAATTAAAATTCCAAAAAAAAAATTAAATCACTGACGTCAAAAGCAAAAGATACACATGTTCTTCTATTTTATTTCTTAATGTTTTATTCATAGAATATCAATTTATTTTTTTTATTAAAAATACTAATGTTTCTTTTATTTTAAACTGATATTTCGTTCATTGAATTTGATAAGCCTGTTGTAAATCATCGCAAGGCTCCCGGAGGTAGTTATACTCTTATTTATTGCCATTCCTTGGGGAACTTGAAATTCAGGTAGAATTTTTGAATATTTTGCATTAAGTGCTTGTTTCATTATAAAGTTATTAATAAAATAATGATAATCATTAATATTGTATAATATTTTTGACAGAAATGAAAATTTATTTGGTACAGCTTTTGGTTGCAAGAATACTACTTAACGAGCTTAATGATGATGGAGGAACATTGTAGAGAAATTATTATTTTTTTTAGTTAATACCAAATCTAATCTCGCTACATTTTTATATATTTAGTCATCATGTCATCTTTTATTTGTTCTTAATTATTCAGCAATTTTTTTTGTTGCATTTACGATAATCTATAAGGTGTTTTTTGGCGACTATTTGACAATTTATTATTACAAAATATTCAACAACAATTTTTTCACATTTTTGTACAAAAATTATTTAATTGCAGTAGCCAGCTTCTTGAACTCATAAAAGTGATCCATAATTCGTTATTGGTTGAACACATTCACTTCAACCACAATGAAGTTGGCTGCGATTCATTTTATTTTCGCTTACTGCGTTCAGCTGTGGCGAATTTTGTTAGGTTTTGGGGACTCTGATTTCAGTTTTTCGTCATAGCCTAAGTCTATTCATTCTTTTTGACTTCAAAGATAATAAAATTCAATTATTTCTCTTTTGATAAGGGTTTGATGTTTGACTATAACCCAGATCGTATCGAATTTAATTTTATTTAAATTGTTTGTTTTATTTATTAGATACTATTTTAACTTTTACCTTTATTTACATTATTTTTAGTTTCATTTAAATTTTTAATTTATTTTATTTTTTATTGTTGTTTATTATGTACATTTAAATTTAATTTTTATTTTTGTTTTCATTTATTTTTATTTTATTTAATTGTTCCTTTTAATTTTTATTTTTATTACGTATTTAATATTTTTACTTTTATTTTACTTAAATATATTTTTTTTTATATATTATTAGATACTATTTTAAACTTTACCTTTATTTTACTTTGACTTTATTTTTAGTTTTTTTTTGTTTTTATTAGAATTGACATTGTGTTAATTCAATTTTTTATTTCATTTAATTCATTTAATTTTTTTTTTTATTTTTTTTTTTGCATTAAGGTACATATTTTAATTTATTTAAATATTCCAAAAAAAATATTAATTTTTACTACGTATTTCTTATTTTTATTTTTGTTTTCTTCAAATATTATTTATAGTTTTGTTTTATATTTATTTTAAATTTAATTATTATTTAAATTTTAACTTTATTATTTTTCATTTTTTTTTTAATTTAACGTTGAAAATTAAAATATTCGAAAGAAATCCAATCCATTCTGATTAAATTTTAAAATTTAAGTGATAAGGTCAAATATCAAACTTCCCTGGAGCCCATTAACGTTTCATGGTATCTATTAATTTTATTTTTAAACCTTTGTGTTTATACATCATTTAAACAAATTTGAAGTGATTCACTTTCAATGAACACAAGACTCATTACTTACGTAGGTATGTTCATGAACTTATACGTAAGGTATTCTCATTAACAATCCCCGAACTAAGCACATAGCGAGCTTTAAAAATGTAAGCTCCAAAGGAATTTTAACGTAATTCAACTAAGGTTGCTGGTAATAACTGAATTTAGCTCTCATATATATATTCCAGCGACATTCTACTATGAAAAGTCAGATAAAGAAATTCCATAGAAATTACCTTCCAAAAAAAAGAAGATAATTGGTTAAAGTATCTACGTATCTACCTAAAGGTGATAATTTTATAAATTTGACAAAATAATCAAATTTTAATTCCTACTAATTAATCAAAAAAAAAAGTTGAAGCACAATTACAACATTCTTCACAAATATCCGGCAGATAGATTCTAAAAATATTTTATGACATTCTTGTGAAGAATGCTATTTTGTAGGTCTCTCCCCCTTTAATTTCGGGTGAATAGAACATTTATTTTAGGCATTCCCGCATTATTATTGTCTTTTGGAAAAAAACCGATAACACAGTTTGAAAGATTAAAATTCTTTCTATTTTTATTTATTTGGCTTAACTTTTTCCAAGTAATAGAATTTACGATTGCAATTTTAAAATAACAGAAATATAATTATTAAAGTGACGCGACAATCTTAATTTATAAATACATACATATATCTGTGTATCTAGATATAGAGTATCTTTGACTTGGCCAACTATAAATTGAATGGTGCAATTCAATGGAATTTTTAATGCAGGTGTTATAGCCCTATGTAGATACAATTTTGTGATAAGGTTACGGATGAAATACGTTTAGACCTCAGGGGAATACCAATTGATTTTGTTCAACGTTGTGGCACGCTTCGAAATGATTTTAAAACAGTTCGTTTTGAGAGGCGGCTTTCGGCGAAAATGGCAAACGCAAAGTCGATGTATGTAAGTTACGTAAGATAGCAATAAACTATTCCTTTAGAGGCTTGATTTGAATATATATGTTCATTCAACACCCCCCTCCTAACCCAGTAACTTAATGAGAAGAAAAAGAAGAACATAAAGATGTGTGCTTGGAATTTAGTAAAGTTAGTATCGATAGTATGAGAAAGATGTCATCTCTGTGAGATGAAAACTACCCGTAGGATACAAAAAGTTTTTGAATCAACTTCAGTTTGTGTCCGTTGGTATCTTAGAATTTTATTTGGGCAACGTGCCAGCTTTTTATTATAGCCTCTCATGTTTCGGTTGTCCTTTTAATATATTTTTGCTGTTTAAAGGATTTTTTGTTGGTTCAAAATAAATACATTGTTCAAGGATACACTGCATGATTTGACTGCATGTTTGTAGTTGCTTAATTTATTTTTTGGGTCAGTTTTTTTTTATATTTAAACAGGTCCGTGAAAGATTGAATTTATAAAATTGGGTCTAGGAGGAAAATTTTTTTACTCATGACCTGACCATGAGTGGAGTTTTTTTTTGCACACTAAAAGGTTTTCTTCTAATGTATTTCTAAAAAAAATATTTTACATGAAATACTGGCCTTACAGAATATTTGGAACAACTTGAATTTGTATATCTTTGAAATTAATCGCCTATAATTCTTTAATCCGAACAGCAATCCGGACAGCTGGTTGCAGTGATATTGCTCAAAATTTCACTTGCGACCTGTGGGTATGGTTTTTCAATTTGAAAGAATGGAAGAGTTCACTCATAAAAGATTTATCGCTTCTAAAGAGCAGGCAACAGGAGAATGTGTTTTTCTAAGTTGCCGACAGTAATGAAACTTTCAGTATAAAGATCTAACACGGATTGTGGTACTTCTGTTATTTTCGAAGTATTTAAAAAAAAAGTGCAAGTTCTGTGAATATGTTAAAAACCAGTGGACCCAAATGCCCACCCTGAGGTTCATCATTTTCACTGCCAATGGGAAAAATAGGAACTATTCTTTAACGAAAATTGTTTGTGATCTTCAAGTGAAATATGCTGGAATTCCACTCAGAAAAATATTACTGTCGTGAAGAAGTATCTAAAGTAATAGGGATCTACAACTTTCTAATGAATTTCACGTCTATTCACGTCTAATTGCTTTATAGATACATATAGATTATAAACATTTTTTGGAGCCATTATTAAAAAAAATAATAATAATATTAATAATTAGTTACCTAGAGTCATTCATTTTAGTAACCAATTCCAATTGTCAACTACTAGATTATAAACTGCTGCTGGCCCAAACTTATAGCGTATCTTTAATAATAAAACTATAGTTGTTTTATAATGGGTTATATGATATGAGCCAATGTATAGCTACCGAACACAAGCAAGGGGGCTATTTCTATCACAGGTAAACAAAATTCTAATCAAATGTCATTATTTTCTTTGTTTTTAATCAAAATAAAGAATAATTTGATACTTTCTGGAAGCTTAACAGGGATCGTATTCAAAATATCAATTTGTTATACTTTGGTATGTCGGGTGTATTTGTCTTGGGGAAATTGTTTTTAGCTTAAAGGATTTACCTACAGAATTTGAAACAATAATTGATCCAAATGTCTCAGACTATTGGTCCATGAATCATAGGATATGATTCCAATAACAGGTCTTTATATCTGTAATTCTATGATGTTTTCATAAGCATCACTGTTAAGCAAAACAGCTTTATTTAATTTCTTGACTTTGCATGAAGTTCGTACACAAAACTTCTAGGATGTCTTTTTAATCTTTGAATTATCTAAAGAGTTTTAAATTTCCTCTTGAAAAATCCATCCGAATTACTCGCAAAGAATAGTCATCAGACTTACCTTGAAATATAGAGATTCTTTTTTTTAGCTGAAGAACACGTTTTTGCTAATTTCTTGTCCTAAGGTTGTAAGTACTACCTGATTACTTCTCTTCATCTTCTTTAACTGACGATTGTTATGATCTCGACTGCGACCAACTGATCTATGTATATTCAGGTGGAGTTTTTAAAACTTTTTCTACAGAAAGCTTATCATTAAAAGCTAAGAAAATGAGTTTCAAAACTATTTCTTTTGGTGGAGTTTTTCGTCGGTTGGAATTTATTCCGATAGTGTTTTTTTATATTAAAAAAAAAACAATAATTCCCACGCTTTTAGTGCATTAAAGATAACAAGCAATTTCATCAAATTAATAAATATGTTTTGCTTGTTTATGTATCTTTATAAACACACTTGTTAAAGATTGTCACCTCTTCTCAAGATAATTTCTTTAGTAGAAATCCCGAAGGCCAAGTAAGCATTTTCGATAACGCCGGCCGCTCTTATCAGCACATTCCATTGTACCCAGGGCAGGTAGGTATACCTCTCCTCCTCCAATTGTTATTGAAATCTCCTTAGAATATATATTTTCAATGAAATATTTAAAAGATTTTACTACTTTTTCAACTCCAATCCAGTTAAATCTAGAATATTTTCTAACCAACAAAATGCTTGCCGAAATCTCAAACTTATCGATCGAGTAAAAAATTGTTTCCTCCTATTTTAATTTAATGTTTTGTTTCACAAATCAGTGCTAAGATATGGAAATGTTTTTGTTATTTTTATTTCTTCAGGTGACTGATAAGAGACGCAAACTAAACATTTATCTAAACCTAATCTAAAGTATCTATCTAATCGAAAATATGTCCGATCATAAGTTTCAAGAACTTTTTCCATACATTACTTGGTATGAGTTGACAGTTGAATATGAATATTTCTGTCTCGCTTCTGAACCATATGGATTACTTGAGAAAAATAAAATTTCATTTTGACGTCTATAGGTAGTATATCTAACTAACCATAAATTTAGCACGTGTTATAGTGATATTCTCAAAATGAGACACTTGACTTGAAAAAAAAAATCGAAAAGTATCTGAACCAGCAGCGCCACAGCAATGCAATTGATCTTGTCCGCGTGTCGCCAGCCAGCGCCGCCGAGAACCATCCTCTTGGGAATTTGCACTCGGTTCACGTATCTTAAATAATGATATAAGTATCTAGATACATGTATATAAATTTATTTATTTATTTATTTTTTAACCATTCTAGACAGGTTGCTGCTCTAAAAGATAAATCTTATCAAATGTTTATTTACGAAAAACCAACAGCAAAAAACGCTCATTGAATGTTAAGGGTTTCCATATATTTTTTTGAACGACTGAACGACCCATCATCCACCCCTTAAGTCTGGGTCTATGGGGTGAAATAACCATCAGGCTCGTATATTATTTTTTCGATTTTATTATCCAATTGGAAATAATAATTATAATTTATTCTTTCCTCTAGCCTTTTGTGTAGGGTTTACACATATACACAATCTCATGAAGAATGTGTAGGTAGGAGAGCACACTTAAGAAAACGAGCTTCAACAGAAACCGAAGAAAAAGAGGTCATTGATTTTACAAGGTTGCTCTGATTTTGATTTTTTTTTCTTTGTAGATTTTGTGTTTCGAAATTCTATAGAAATCGTTGTTGTATTCTAACTCAGTGGGTAGCCAACCATGTTTTTTGTTCTTCTCTCATTCAAACAATAAGACGAGAAGTTGTGGAACACTACCTATAAATACAAGAAGGAAGAGTGGAAGGATCCTTTAGAGGATTCCCAGACCACAAACAGCAATCACAAGAAAAATGGGAGCAAGCACAGCAAAAGTAACGCAGAGTTATAAGCCTTTCTATAGAAATGATATGTATTTTTCTGAAAACCAAATTATATGGTTTGAGGAAAGGCGAAAAAGGTTAGGTTAGGAGCCCAGAAACTTTATTCATCTTCTTGGATAGATAAGACCAGAGCATTTGGCAATTAATTGCATACCTATCAATATAAGTATCAGGTTACCCGCATTTAGAGGAGATAAAAGCTCTCTTGCTTTACAAAAGACTAGAACTGGGATAAAAAGAGGGATAGACATTTTTAGCAAAAACGGATATCTTTCCATCAAATTGTTGTGAAATTTGTTTTTAGAGGGGTTGAGGGGGGATTTTACGGTTCATTATGTCTGAAAGATATGGGTCGATTTCTTCGGATAACCCTCATCTTATTTGGAGGAGTCTATAATTTTCGAACTCATTAAACTTTAGGGTCAATGTGAATAAACCAAAATACGATTTTGACAGATAATGTCGTTTGGGTGTGTGGTAAGGCTAGTTAAAGAGAGGTATTTATCTTAATCATATTATTAATGGATGAAAATAAGCTTGGAAATCTAGAGATAATTTGAGGAATGATAGAACGTTCCAGTGACATTTTAAGGCAGATACAGTCATGTCCAAATAAAACTGTTTAAATTATGTATTTTTTTTTAAGTTTAATAATAAAACTCAAAGATTTCTTTAATGAATAAATTTTTTTTTCACCGCGGTAGTTCAGGCAAATATCAGAAAGTAATTCCAAGACATCAATATATTTACAACCATTGATAAGTTGGTGAATAAATACCAAGTCATGGCTAATCCGTCTTTAAGATAAAGGTTGGATCACTATTTATTGCAAGAATAAATAGAAAAGGACCTGAATGGCTTCCCTGGGGTACACCAGAGTGAATAGTAAAAGGATTTGGAAGGGACTTTTAAAATTTCACCTGATATGGTTTGTTTTTTTTTTTTTTTTTGGAAGGATGCGATCAGAGCGTTTGAACTTTATTTGTGCAAGAATGTAACATTGTTTTGAAATCGTTTACATGTTGTTCAAATATTATGTTTTTTGAAAGAAAAGACAGACTTTCACAAACGACTTGTTGAAAGAGCTATGGAATACAAGACAATTTGGAAAACATCTTATGTTCTTTCACCAACATTTGATATTATAAAAAAAAAGTTAATTAAAAATTGATAAATCCTTTCAAAATATCCATATATTAAAATATAGCATTTTGTCAGTTTTTTTTTTAATAAATCACTTGGAATTCCAAAGTTTGATCAAGAAGATTTACGAACGCGGCATTTCACCAAACGAGAAAAACACATATATATATATATATATATATTTATATATATATATATATATATATTGCCCTTATAATACATAAATCCCCTTTTTACGCACGCATGTTAAAAAAAAATAAGAAATTAAGAAATATTTGTGATAACCCTAATCTGAATCAAAGCTCATTTTTTCCCTCTTTACGCACCTTGGTATGTATAGTTCACCAATAGCTACTTATATGATAGATATCATCAAGCCTGATCGACAAGTTAACCACTAGAGTGTGTTATTAACAAGTAGGTATACTGATAAATTCTTATCATTTAAAAAAAAGTGTGCCGATGACTTGTTAAAAGGTTTAGAAAAAAAAATTTTTTTCAAAAATTTTTTTAAATTCAAAATTCTTTTACTCCTTTACCAACATCAATGATAGTTTGCATACTTTTTAGTCCATCGAAGGAATTGTAGGAAAATAGTCATGGAAAGGGTTTTATTGACCTTTTTAAAGGAAAATTTAGTTTTTCATGGAAACAACGCTGGAAGTATCTTAGATTTCCCGGCAATTTGTCTACTGAAATAATTGTTCGTTTAGGTATGTTGTTTAAGCCAATACCTACTTACATTTGTTTCCACGAATGCTTTCAAGGATTGGTAATATTTTTAGAGTATACAGCAAAAAATTTTTTGACGATACCCACATTATATCGTCAAATGCCTTTTTACTTGCGATTATAGGGACTGTGAGGCAAGTTTAGGATTCGTGAATATAAAAAAAAATCGAGATAACAATAAAACATGACATTGCAATCATAGAGAAGTCTAAAAAAAGTGATCGAGAAAAAATGTCTGTCTGTTTGTCTGTCTGTCTATCTGTCTGTCAGTATACATATATAACGAGCTGCAGCCTAACCGGCTTAAGCGATTATCTTAAAACTTGGTGTGTGTGATTATTTTGGCATTCCCCAGAGGGGAAATTGAAATTTTATTTGTAGGCCTAAAAATAACGGTACATGCCATATGACCGTTTAGGAAAAGCTTATTTTTCTCGAAAACGGCTCCAACGATTTTGATAAATTTTTTTGAGAATTTCTTGTTAGTACGTGCGACTTAGTCGTGCTCATTTTTTTAAAAATGCTCAGTAATGAAAATAATTACTTTGTTTTTGAAGCTGCCTACATTTCTGAAAAATTCCTGAAGGGATTTGGTTTAAACTTCAATGAAAAAGTCGTTTAAAGCCCTATAAAAACATATATGTAGGTAGAAAGAAAAAAAACTTATTGGTGTTTTTATTAAAATGATTTTAAACTCAGACCCAGTTGTGCGAAAACAGAATTGAGTTAAAAAAATCCGGAATTTTCTTTCTGCTTTCTGCTGTTGAACAAAAATAAACGGCAAGGAAATTCTTTGAAATTTAAAGGAAGACAAAATATATATATTTCATAAAAAACAAATTTAATTTTCTTCCTTAAAACTATTTTGTTTTAAATTGCCTTTATTAACAATGTTTACTTTAAGAGTACCTTCCCAAAAAACTGATTTTAGTATTTTTTAAATACCTTGATTTATGTTTTAAAACTGATTTTTCAAAAGGTTTCCTAAGCGCAATGGTATGATATTTGAACTACCTATATTTTATTTTTATTTATTTGGTACGATTTGTTTTATACTAACTCATATTTAATTCAAAATCTGCAAGTTTGTATGTATTATCAGTTTCTAACAAACTACCCATAGTTGGTTTCAAAAAAAGCTTAAAAACCCTACTCGTACCTACTTTGTTGTTTTGCTACTTTTCATAACTTCAAGCTATGTTTTCACCTCTCACTTCACTTTCTCAACCTCTTTCCCCAAAAAACAGACATTTGTTGTCTAAAAAAAATCTACACTCTAAACTTTATATCTTGTAGGAAGTAGGTAAGAAGGCATAACGTTTTGAAAACTCAGGTGTTAGAAAGGTACATAGTTGCCTATTCTCTCGCATAACTCTGCCTCCTTCTGTTACCTATTTACCTACTGTTTCAAAAATTCCTACTCAGCAAATATTTATTTAGGTTGAAATACCAAAACACATCATTCGACATGGGGATTTCCCAAAAATAAAAAAAAAAACTCTTAGCTATTTAGAACAAAACGCTGTTGTTTCATAACCAAATAAATAGATTTTTTAATACAAAAAAAAAAAAAATTTCAACTTGTTCCGTCTGTTTTTAGAGACATAAAGAAACCACTTTGATGGAAACCCTAAGAAAAAAAGACGACAATGAATTTTGTACACACATAAAACTGAGTAGATCACATGCTAAAAAAGGTACAAGGAAACTCCCAACCCTTCCGTGCACCCCTTTATTTTTCAACCCCTTTGATAGCAAAAAAATAGTTTGGAAAAATATCTGTTTTACACTTCACGTGTTTTTTATATAATTTTTTACTCTTTTTTATAAACTACCTAATTATCGCTGACAGATGAGCCATTTATAAAAAAATTATTATTTATTTAAAAAAAAATTATTTTTAACTTACATCGTATCTTTTTGACCTCATTGTACCCTCATTTAGGTTTTGGTATATTTATATTCCAATAGCTGGTTGATGTACCATTTGAAGTATTTATATTTATTGGCCAATAAGAATATTTATATTTGTTATAGAATAATTGTTTTATATAGCACTTGCACTTTTTAAAATTTTAAATTAAGACAAAAAAAATATTTTTTTTCCAACAAATTCGATTTTTTTTTTGTTTTAAATTATAAAAATATTGCAAGAAAACAGGAACTTTTTTTACAATTTTATTTCTTATTCCACTTTCACTTTTTTTTAATTAAAAAAATATATAAATTTCTAATTTCCTTTCCATCAACACTTTTAACACAAACTGTATTTTTTGTTAAATAAAAGAAAAATTAATATTTTGCGAGAATAATTAACATAACAGATTTTTTAAATTAACAAAAAAAAAGTTTAACTTAAAAATCTTATAACGATCACCGATAATTGTGATTTCAATTAAAAAACAAGAATAAAAAAGTTTCTCTTGCGCGATGGTCTTAACTTAAACCAACTTAAAAAAAAAACAAAAATCAATCTATCTTCCAAAAACTAGATACAATTAATTTTTTTGTCACCTGGAACAGTTCTCATTTAACACACGACGATGTTTAACCAACGGTAGGCGCTATGAAACTGACTTCAATCCACAACGGGAAAATGGTTTAAACTTAAAGATACAAACAAAATAATCCGTATTCCGAAAATCGAACGGAATGGAAGAACAATTCGAAAAAATGTTCAGAGCTGTCTACAAAAGACGGGCGGCGGCAAAGGCAAACGTATGAATGTGAAAACGACCAAAAAGCAAACGAAATAGTATCTTGTATCTACGACCTACGGCGGCGTTGACGACAGCAGAGAGTCAAGCGTGGATCTGTTCTATCCTCCCCTACGGACTGATGGGTTATGCTTTAGCTTGGCCATAGGAACCTTCATTTTACCGCAGCAATCTTCTACACACAGTTATGATAAAAAAAAATTATAGGTTTCTGAGTGGGAGCGAGAGAACGGCGCGCACGTACAAAGTACAATACAATCGGCGCAAACATGAAGTGAAGATGAAGATATATGTCTAAACTAACACATAGACAAAAAGACAACAACAAAATGGGAGTTATTGCTCTCTTCTAGGGAAAAGAAATCTAGTTTTCGATGTCAATTCTTTCTCTTGCTGTTTTTTTTTTTTTTTGTTTTCCGTTTGAATTTGCCCACCTAACTGTGCACGAACTGGGGGTAGCGTAGAAATCGCAAGAATCCCACTTCCCAGTTCCCACAGAGAAAGAATCATTAAGAAATTCCTTCATCTTCATCCCTTGTCGCACACATAGGCACTTTACACCGGCATCTTGACCTAGCGGCGAATATTTTCTCTTTTATCAAAAGGGGTTGAAAAAATAGATAGATTTTTGATGTATGTTTCGAGCATGTTTGAATAATACTTGTTCGTTTGTGGATTCCATTTTTTTAAGAAAATTGAGTTCGAAATCATACTTGTTGCGATTTAAGGTTTGATTTCAGTTCATTTTCGAAGGTTTGTAAAAGTTTGGTATTTTTCATAACCATCATCGGTATGACTCAGCTAAGATTTTTTGAGTGAAAAAGGAGAATTGTGTGAGCAATTGAAATTTAGTTCACAATAGCAAACATAAATTAAATGTTTATTGTTTTTTGTTATAATTTCGTTAAGAGCGATATGATATTTATAACCCCGTTTGGTACAGAAGGTCCTTATGGTTTTCAATGACGATGAATTTGTCTTATTTGAACAGGGGAACTGAAGATATCGCTTCCGAGAGAAGCCCGACTAAAGAAAGATTCTTATTCTAATGATGTTATCATCACCAATATTTTTTCTGCTTTAGGGACAAAATACATCATTGTGTTTTCGACGCAATAAACTCCACAAGATTTCTTAGTCCCCATGATACTGCTGTCAAGATTAGAATTTAATAAGCTTAACATACGTTGCCGTTGAATATCCACATTCGAAGAGCAAGTGTGTGAGTCCAAAAAAAGCTGGGTATACTGTCGTTAGCGACAGAAGATCATTTATAAAAATTATAAAGAGAATCCGAGACAGAACGGAGCCCTGAGGCACATCGACATTTATGTTAAAGGTATCCAATATAACTTGTATTACCCCATCCGAAAGGTAATATCTAACCCAGCGAAGGAGGAAAAAGGCTCCCAGACTATCGAAAACTTTTGAAATATCATGTACAATAATCTTACTTGCTTTTAAACGATGTAAGGATCTCACTCTTCGGTTAGATAAACCATCACATCACCAGTGGATCTATTGCCACGAAAGCCGTAATGCCGGTCACTACCACTAGGAACTGGACTGCCAAGAGTGGTTTACCCCCGGGCCCGTAGTTCTCACAGGGACACGTAAATTACTATAAAAATTACTTTTTCTGGAAAACTGCATATTTTTTAAAGGCGGATGCCTGTTTAGGGTTACCAACGGGCCCGAATATTCTCCCGGCGGCCCTGGAGAAGTAGAATAGGTTTTTTTTTATAATTAACGCGCGCACAAGGGACTATTTATTTCCCTTTTAATGTAGAACACACTGCGCGGGCATTAGGAAGATAGGGAGGGGAGAGATAGGAGGTGTCGATTAACATTGGTTTTGAAAGTTTGCAGATCAAAATGGCAAGGGAAAATCGCGCCGGGTAAACTATTCCAAATTCGTGTTGTTCGGCTAAAAAAAGAATCTCTATATTTCACGGTACGTCCGAAATTGGGCTCAAGGGTGAACTGATGGGCATTCCTAGCAAGACGAGTATTACGAGCGACACTTTTAAGGGGAGGAATGCAGCTGGCTACCTCGAGTGAAATTTGTTTATAAAAGAAACGATAAAATAAGGAAAAACATGAAACATTGCGTCGGTGTTTGAGAGGGGCAATTGTTTCAGCGGCAGTTTTGGAAGCATTAAACTCCACACGATTCCTATTACCCCATTTGACAATGCTGTATAAATCGGAGTTTAATGAGCTTGACATACGGTACCGTTGCAATTGTACGTCCGAAGGCGAAGGACGTGAATTATCGAACGAATATGAAAAGCTGAGGGTAGAGTCGTCAGCAAAACAGTTAAGTGGATTAAAAGTAACAGACAGAAGATCATTTATAAAAATGAGGAAAAGAGTCGGAGACAGAACAAAGCCCTGGGGTACACCAGCATTTATTTTGTGGGAATCAGACTTGAATCCGTCCAATACAACTTGTATTGAACGGTCCAGAAGATTGCTTCTAATCCAACGACTAAGAGTATCACCAATCCGAAAAGCACTCATTTTCGATAAGAGAGCTTCAGGCCAAACTCTATCAAATGTCCTGGAGATATCAAGAGCAATAATCTTACTTTCACCAAAGCGATGTAAAGATCACCAGTGGAACGGTTGCTGCGGAAGCCATACTGACGGTCATGGAGAAGCTTACGATCTTTGAGATATTCCTTCAGCTGACGGTTAATCAGTGTTTCCATGACCTTGGAAAGAAGGGATGTTAGTGCTATGGGTCAGTAGGAGGAGGGGGGGATGGGTCACCTTTCTTAGGGACAGGCTAGACAAATGCTGTTTTCCATCTTCTAGGAAAGATTCCAGAAGAGTAGGAGCGATGGAAAACCTTACGCAGTGGCTTTGCCAGTGTGCGTGGAAGAACACCTCTTCAGAAGAATCGGGGGTATACCATCCGGGCCAGCGGATTTGTCTTTATCGAGATCTTTGAGAACTCTTGCTACTGTACGAGTGCGGAAAAAAATATGTCCCATGGAAAAATTTACATTCTCAAGTACAGGAGGGGCAACGTTGCTGTTAGGCAGCGTGGAGCTAGCAGCGAAATGGGCGTCGAGCAAGTTTGCCTTCTCTGAAGAGTAAACAATTGGTTTGTTATTGTCGATGAGCGTTGGAACCGAATATGTTGAGGAGGACACTACAGAATTTTTTGCCGGTATTTTGGTCATGTAAAAATTTGGTTCTTTCAATAACGGAGTTGCATGAGTTCCTTGCTTGTTTGTGCTTTTTCCGATTTTCCTCTATAGGGTTGGCTTTTTAGGATCGGAAACTTACTTCTTTGAGCCTGATACCTTCTTTACACACAGAATTAAACCAGGACTTGTCTTTAGGCTTGATGCTTTTTCCTCTTAGGAATAAAAGCACGCATCCCTAGAACAATCACATTTGTGATCATTTCAGCACTGGCATCAATGTCACTATCGAGAAAACATAGTGACCAGTTAAAGTTTCGGAAAAAAATATTCAGGCCGTCTTGTATTGCAACACGGTCCTGGTGGGAAGTTTTTCTTTAACTGGATGGATGGAGGATGAGAAATAAGCTGAAATGACACAATGGTCTGAAGTGCCAAATGGAAAAGTTACAATAATGGTATATTTATCAGGGTGAGAAGTAAGAAACAAGTCAAGAGTATGGGCGGCTTGCCCAGCAACATCTGGTATACGCGATCAGTTACATCAGGGTAAGGTGATGTAACCCGGTAAAGAGCTCGACATACCTTCGGGTGTTGTCTGACCAGAATAGCGGAACTAATTGGAATTATGTACATTAAAATCGCCCACAATAAGGATTTCAGTGCGAGGACAAAGGAAAACAATTTTCAAGATGGAATCAGACAGCGCATCAAACTCGTTACAAGTCGAATTACTGGCGAGATTTGGACTCCTGTAAATAAAACAATAATAAATGACATGCTTGCGGAAGTGAATTCGAGCCATATAAAGTTAAAGTCCGTGTTGGAAAATTGCCCATATTGGGGAAGGCTCTGGCAAGCCTTATTATTCATAACATAGACCACGAAACCATGATTGGAAAAGAGTAATGGCACCAAGCTATACCCATGTAGAGCAAATTCTGATAAATCAGTATTTACTCCAACCTGAGTTTCACTTAATTCCAAAACAACTGGCCTGTATTGAACAGTGTAGACCTACAAGGTGGATAAAATTAAGCAGTTGCTTTTCTAACGTAGAAGAACACCAAATTTGGTGTTAGGAATTTCTCATATTTTTTTACAAATTACCAATAATTCTTACTTCCATTGACACATCTTAGTATTTTTAAGCTTAAATTTTAAAAATAAATAAGTATTGTTGATAAGGAAATAATTTAGTATGTTGAATATTGGCGTTACAGGTCTTCCAGACTCAGTAGGCTTTTCTTTAACAATAGAAATATTAATATACCTCTTTAACACTCATAACTCTTTGCAACTCGAATTAAACCATGCATTTTCTTTGAGTCTGATTCTTTAAACCCTATTTGAGATAAAAGTTCCCATTCCTTTGAGAATGATTTTTGTGATCATATCTGCGATGGAGCCTATCAATAAAGTGACCAATTTGGCTTTTTCATATACTGGCAAATGGGTCTTTTATGAACTCTGTCCCTAACTGTAATATTTTGGTATGTGAAAATGAGTAGATATGACACAATGGTCAGCTGTTGCTAGGGGCAATAATACACTTATAGTGTAAGGTGGTGTCAATATTTAACTTCCTTAAAGAATTAAATTGGCATTAAAGAAAATTGCATTGTCTTAAAAATAATTTATTTACATAACTGAAAATAATTGGTGCAGATAGAATATAAAATAAAACAACACAAAATTAAATATGCCCACCAATCTTTAATTATTATTATTTTTTTCTAAGAAAATATAAATTTATGAGAGTGTCAACGCCATCGTGACAGAATGTCGGCCGCACGACGAATTCCAAAATTTTATGATCGACACAACTCGGAAACATGCCATTAAGTAATTAATTCAGTCATCACTCAAATATTTGCGTTGATATTAATTTTCAATTTATTTTCTTTTTTATTTATATAAACGCATCGAAATTCACTCTTTGCTAACAGACATAATTATGATTGTACATTCTTGGATCTTAGGGTTTTTACGATTCTTGAACTTAAATGTTGTTTACTTTTTTCAGCTAGTTTTGGTCGGAAGATTTGATTTATGTCTCGGCGTCTATTACGAAGAATTTATTTAAAATTGTTGTGAAGAACCAAATGATGAATGAGGAGTGTGTTGAATCTATTTAATTTTACTTTAGGAAGAACTTCAACACAACAATAACATCAAGACAACAAAATCATCAATTTGCAATATTTCCACAGAGAAGATGTATTTTAGGTTTCTTTGACTTCTAAGAATTTTTTTCTTTTACAGCAAAGATATGTTGCAAGCCATTATTGAATAAACATACAAATCTTATTTTTATATTTAATTAAATAATTAACATCTATCTTGATGGCCAGAGTTAAGACGGCCCTAATGATAGCGTTACATCCGATCTGAGTTTGAGTGGAAAATTTATATTCTAACTCCATTCACTGCCACTTAACTAGTCTTCCCAAAGAATATAGACTTTAAACAGTTTACTCAACAAGAAAATAACACGTCGATACAATGATTTATGTCCACCGCCTCCGCTTCTAAAGTAAATATAATTAATAAAGTATGTAACTATACACTATAAAGAAGTAGGATGACAATTATTTGAATACATTTTGACAAACATAAATCGATGATACCGACAAGTCACGTAGATGAAAATTAAGGAGTACATCTCCGCTGCATAAACTTGTTGGCTTTTCTGATCCTTTATTTATTTTATTTATTTATTTTATATTTTAGAAATTCTTCAAATAAAAACAATACCACATACTAGCCCCATACCCTAGGCGTTGTTCGGTGATATGAGAAAATTATTATTTCGGCAATTAATTCCAACCTAGCGCATATAAGAAACAAAACAAATAAAACAATGTCATTAAAATCCATTTTACGGAAAATTTAATTTTTCTCCAAAAAGGCGCCAACGATTTTGACATAAAATATTGAGAGTATTTTTTTAGATACTATTATTATTTTATTAAACCAAATTTACCGGAAAAGTCTATTATCTAACGGTGCCTTTCATAACTCGGATTTTTTAATTTTCGACTTTCTCGGGTCATTGAATATTTATAAAATTGTATATCAGAAAAGATCTAGATTGACAAATTAATTTTGTTTACCAAAATGTTAAATATATATTTTTTTTATAATAATTTTTAATTATTTTTTTTAATTTTCAATGTTTTTAAAACTAATCAACACATTTAATTTTAAATTTTAAGATTACCTGTATATAAAAAAAAACTCTAAAAAGCTGCGTTCTTGAGAAAAAAAATCGAAAAACTAAAAACACAAAAACCGGATTTAATTAAAATCAGTCTAACAATTTTCGAAAACTTTTTTCATAAATATGTTATTATATTAGACGTGTAATTGCGTACTCGATTATCAATAAAAACCGTAAAGCGTTGTAGTTTTGACAATTTTTATTGTTACTTGTTTCTTTCAAAAATCTATCCATCCAATGTGATTAGATACCTATGAATATAAGAGTAAGTACTTGCGACCCAGGGTTTTTTTTTGCAGTTGTTAGTGCTTGCGGAGTCGAATTTTTTCCTACGAATCTATACATTACTTTTATGGTAGCACTTAAAAACGGTAAAAAAATCGAAAGCGGAAAATTCACAGCTAAGTGTGAATTTAATGAAAATTTGCATAATTTTCAGATGTGGGCGTTATTGCGACCTAAAAAAACATAAGACACACAAAAGTTCAATATTTTTCCATAAAAGTGTAGGAAATCCTGCAAACTTTTTGGTTGTCGTCAAATATTTACCTTTCTTTGTATATAATTGCCTTTGCATTAGATATTAACGTCTTGCTCTTAAATATAGTGGTATGCAAAAACGGTATTAAAATTGCCATTACCGGAGCCAAATTATCGTCAACAACCTAGCGTACACACGTAGGCGCTGATGAAGACAGCGTTTCGACGCAGATGTCATGCTCTGGTAATAATGACTTTTTTAAGGCTTGTCACTAAACACTAAACAACTTGACATTGAAATATTATTTTTGTTGGTTTAAGAAAATAAATTGCACGACTGGATCGCAAGTTCTTGCTCAAATGTGCGGTCACTTTGTAGAATAAATTTAAAGAAAATTAAAGTGAAAATCAAAGCATTTACTCGATTTTTGTGACTTTTGATTGTTCGAATAAAGTACGTTAAATTGTATTGGGTGAACAAGTTTAAACGCCATTTTATTTCTTTAGGAAATGTTAAAAAGTTTTTTTTTTTATAAAAATTCTTGGAGCCGTTTTCGAGAAAAATAACCTTTTACATAACGGTTATATGACAGGTACCGTTAATTTTTGAGCTAAAAAAAAAATTAAAAAATTCCTCTGTAGAATGTCAAAATAACCTTAAGTTCAAAATTTGAAGACGATTGGCCCAACGGTTTAGGCTGCAGTCCAATATACACCCGTACAGACAGACAGACAGACAGACGGACAGAATTTTGCCAGTAACTCAAATATGTTTCTCTATCATCGTAATATCATGTTTGATTGTTATCTCAAAATTTTTAATCTGCACGAATGCATAACTTGTAGTACCTATAATGAACATCAGCAGACTCAAGAGAAAAACTGAAGCTAAAATGTAATCAAAATTTCACTTAGGTTTCCTTTTCTGGCCCAATTCAAGAGGCCATATAATATGTAACTCCAATTTCTACAAAAGCTTAACTTTCTTCGTCCTAAGGACAAACAACGTGCAATAAATTATTACTCCTGTCTGTGAAAGGAATGCTGTTAACATTGTATGCTTTCCAAGTACCTTTAACATTATTCGCTACATGGAATTCTGGGATGGTGGTCCATGGCCTTCAGCCAAAAATATTTTCTCACACCATATGCGTACATGACCAGTCAATCAGCAAAAATAACAAGTAATGCGTTTCAGAGTTACAAAAAAAAACCAACAACCATAACCTTAAATGCCACAAGGGACGACTACGACGACAAACAAGCCGTGACGGAGTCGATTCGATTTGACACGCAAGAAAATGAGACTTTTTTGCCGCAGTTAAGAAAGAACAAGTGGCCAAGGAAGGAGCTGTGCGTATTGCTCACTTTGTTCATCCGTTCGGGGCGTGACCAAAACCTTGTTATTCACCTTAAGTCCGAGTTCCGCGAAATACCATTTATCCGAACTCTGCATTGCTGCACCACCACTCTTGACTGATCGTGTCATTATGATTTGGCCGCAACAATAGTTTTTTATATCTGCCACAGGCCTGTGACTCGATTGGTGGATATATGAACGCTGGAACTGGACGCACAATAACCACACACAGAAGGTACATGTTTGGAAAATATTTTTAATTGAAAGTTTTCAATGTTCTCGATCGGGTTTTTTATTCATACTGGGAGGAGTGTTTAATGCACGGAAGGCTTTATAAAGAGGCTGAGCTTAATGTTGCGTGAAAAAGTCTAAGGATTTGTTTTTTCATTGTTTTTATAACAACTTAGCTTGTGTGGAGCTCAAATCAAGTTTTTTGAGAAGACCGAAAAAATACATTTTATAATAAAAAAATTACCAGAAAATATATGTTTCTTTTTTTCATAATTTAAAAAACGAGACGTTTTTTTTGTAGCTTTATTGACCATTTAGCCCTCAGCAATTAGAAAACGTATGGTGTCCTTAAAGCTTTGCTTGCTTTTAAAAAACGTATTTTCTTTGTTTAGGACAGCAACAGATTTCGTTTATCCTAATTTTCTCGGTAACTAATGTTCAATAGTGATATTCTTTGGAAAACCTATGCAGAAGCTAGATATATGCAACTTAGCGCGTTATTCTTTGGTTCACTTCTTTAGAGGTGAATAGGACCCTTTTTTAAAAAAAAAATATTAAATTAAGTTCTCACTTCAAATTTTAATTTAAAGAACGGCTTAATGGTCTACATGGTCTAATTGAACGTTTAACGTATCTCAATGACAAAGTTGCTAGAAAAAATTAACTGAGAACACGACCAATAACTTTTAGGCAATTATTAGATATTTAACCTGAATAGGTTTAATTAAAAAATTTTAAGTTTTTTTTCAATTCTTAAAAAATTATTACAGTGTTTAGCTAATTAAGGATTCTAATGATCCTCATTTGTTGGTCAAAATCAAGATGTGTAGTAGAAGAAGCAGTATCTCTGAACTGAAACCACAGTACTTGCTACCGAAGAAGTATACTCAACTGTGTTGAACACTCTGGACTGGAGCGGATGTTCTCCAAGATTATTTTTCCAGTTGCCTCTTTTTTGGGTTTTCCTTTCCTTTCAGTGGAGTGCCAGTTATCGTACAGAAATTTGTCACCAATCCTCTTCAGACTGAAATAATATTTCGGCGATCATATTTCGTCTAAAGACAACTTTTCACAGTTTTACTATGTGGTCAACTGTCTTCCTGAATCAGCTTTTAAATGGCATTCATCACTGTTCTCGTCCATGTATGAAAATATCACTTGTATGGCCTCGTCCAGACTCTGCGAATGACGGAATCCTCTTTTCTGCGCTGACTGCCTAGGAAGTTTTTACCATCCATCTATGTAAAAACTTCCAAGGCACTTTTGTTGATAATTAGCATTGACGGCCATTTGGAAATTGGCTGATGCATTCTTCTACTTTCTTTCCCCATTCCCCATTTAATTTCAATATAAATTTCGGTTAGAGTCCTTTGACCTGAGCTTTACACTTTTCCAAAGGAAACTTTGTCTGTTTAGCTCTGAAGTCATTCTCACCACTTACTTCTAAAATAAAATAATGAGCACTATTATTTTTTTCTTTTAAAAATTGTTAATTAGCTTATATAACTTGAAATGAATAAAAAAAATAATATAAAATTAAAAAAAAAAAAAAAAATTTTTTTCAAATCATATGGAAACATACTTAAAAATCCATTTGAATTTATTTCCTGGTTGCTATAATTGGCGCCTAAATCACTTATATTGGCTTACTTTAAAAACTAAAAAAAATACTTCCGACCTTTTTCACCTAACCCCAATCTTTAATACCTGTCGACTGGACTACTATTGTTATTTATTAAAGAGGTGCTGTAATTTGTTCAAAACAAGAGTTCTTCTTAATTCTCAGAAATCCAAATGAGTCACTTGCTTTATTCCTGAAAAGTATGGCGCCAGATTTTGAGAGTTAAAAAAAAGTTTAAAACACTCTTATGATACTGGTTAATTTAGTTGTTATTTGTAATCCATTATCATAAGTTTGTCAAAAATAAAAAAAATATCATGATCAGGAAACATGTGTCATGAATTGTTAGCAAAAATAAAGCTTAAAGTTCGTCACAAAAAATTAGCACTAAATAATAAGGGTTTGCCCTCTTCTAGTTACAAAATCACAAAATTTATGACTTTCCTCATAAAACTATTAAATAATTTTCTCGCATTTTTGATTTACGATCATTGGGCCAAGTTTTTTCACTTGAGGTCCTACCCCTTCAACAAAAAAAATGCGCAATTTTATAAAAAAAAAACCTATTTCGATATCAAATTGAGTGTACACAACATAATTTTAATTGGAAAACTGTTCGTATAAAATCATAATTCGATTGCCTCGCGTAACATCAAATTTATTTCACATAAATTGTCGGCACAACTATGCGCAAGCCAATACGTTGGAATGCTTGAAGCGCTTCGCTTTGATCTCCCTTAACCACTTTATTTTTGGCTGTTGTGGTGTCACTTATATGCATGCGCTGGTTTCATAATGGACACACCTAACCATCTCCATTTTGTGGACATCGTTTAAGGTGCTGATTGGACTGTGTGGCTGCACAAAATTGTTGTCGTCTTTAGATGAAATTAACACCGCAACCAGCAAGGAGGTTAACCAGGGTCTTCTTCTGCTCCTTTAACAGGTTATTAATGTCCCAGTCGATTTGGTGACACGATGGTCATCGCCTTGACACTCCTTAATGAAGGTGCATGTAAATCATGCACCATGCTTCAGTGGGGAGTGCATTTGTAATCGATGGTTTCGAAGTTTTCTTTTTTTCTTACAACAAAGTTCAGACGGAACTCTGGATAGCGGGCGAGATGGCAACAAAGGAAGCAAAACTTACACAACGCCTTGCAATAAATTTTCAAATTGACCAAGTTTTGTTTTTCATTTTTGTGAAAAGTTTTTGGTTTGAAAATTTTATTTTTCTTTGCAACAAGAAAAGAGTTTGGGTGATTTTTTTTTAAGTTGGGCGCCAGGAGATACGCCGCGACGTTTGAAAATAGATGAAAAAAAGATTTTTTAAGGATTCAAAACTAAAAAAAGTTACTTTCAGATCACCAACCCTGCTTCCACCATCACCGGATATGTTTTTCTCCACAAGTCGTTTGCTGTTGTCAATTTCAACGTTGGAAATACATTATAGTTTGGAAAGTCAATGGAGGAGGGGATGTTGCCTTATTTATTTTGCACCCACAAAAGTATGGAATGTTCTTACTTTAAAAGTAAGGGGTTAACAACCTTTGTCGATATTAAATTAAAATTTTAAAACATATGATTTCTGGTAGTTTTTTGGAACCGTTTCTACGCAGTGTATCAACATGTTCGAGTAATCCTGAGTTTGAAAATACAAATTTATAGCTGCTAATACCTATTCTAATTTCATCGATACCAATTGCCCTAGTTGCTGCAACTTGCCCTGTTTTCCTTTCACTTGTTTTATGGCACCAAAGATTGCTTTTTTCTATCATAGCCCCACTGCTAAAGAATCCAACCCGCACCATGAACATAATGGACTTCAACTTCAACTCACAAAAACGGATAGAAACTTCCATAATCTTCCAAATACCTTCGCAAATGATAATTCCACATGCCACATCGTAACGTTCCTTGTCTCAATGGCACGCAGCATAATGAAGTCAGACTCTAAAATGCTGTGGAGTAGTCTCGATACCGACAGACTTAGTGTGTGCAGACAGCAGGACATTGCAATCGCGCAATAAATTGTCAATTTGTTCGGGTCATTAGTTTCGGAATCGTACGAACCATCAAGTCGTGAGCTTTTTGTGGCACACATTACGCATGGCTGGCGGCCTTTTTTCCCATTAGTCTCCAATGGGTGACGATCATGCTGGATATTTTTCTTCATTCCAATATTGGGGCAGATACAACCTCATCGTCTGGTGTCATGCGGCGGCGCGGTGGTCGTCATCGGCTATTCGATGCTAATTTCTGGGAATTAGCACAATGGCCATACTCGCATAGAAGAGATCCCTCTGTGGACAGCAAACTGGTTGGCCTGACCGAATTCTGTGTGTTATGCTGATTGCTCCTTTGGCCCAGGTGGTCAATATAAGAACTCTCGCAGTTGCAATAAATTTATCACTGTCAAATCGGACAGATCGGGATTGAAGTTTCGCCTGACATTTAGGGTGATCCCTGAACCGGCGATGTCGGCGAGTCATGGGACCGGTATGCCGCTACCGACTAACAAGATGTCCCAATTTGAAGTACTTGGGGCGAAATGATTGCATGGGACGCAAATTAATATGCGCATATGATCGCGAGATGAACACGCACGCGGAACTTGACTTTTCAGCAGCTAGCATCGCCAACAACGCGCTCGAATGTACCCGGTAATTTTTCCATCGACTTCAGAGTGTTTCTCCTGCCTGTGTCTGGAGGCTGAAGGCAGTTTTATGCATACACGCAGAGTAAGCACAGAGTGATTGCTGCGGTGAGTTATGTTTCAGTCGGGGTAGAAATCGTGCGGTCCGCTTGTCGAGCTCCGAATGAGTCGCAAGTACGTGTCTCGTTGGCGGACGGATGATGGGCGATGCAATGGTAGACCCACCAATGCCACGATATAGACTGCTAGCACGTATCTTGCTGCTCTGCACCTGTAATGAATGTTTTGATTTATGCGCACGATCAGCAGCATCATGGAGTTGGTGGTGGTTTAGGTGGAAGACGCAGAATCACTGCCTACTTTCTCTCTCTCTCCACAAACCACCAGATTGTCCGGAGTGCGCGCTGCGATCACTGATAATTGGATGAAGCATATACACGCCAAACGATTGCGGGCATTATGACGCATGGATGGCTGCTGCACTGCTGCTGTGGATGCAGTTGCAGCTCCATCGTGCAAACATCTTCGGGGAAAATGGTAATGGGGCCCTCTTTAATTTTAAGGACAAACTCATATATGCGCTTGCTGGTTTAATAATAGGCATTGCGCATTTCAATTATCTACGTGGATACAGTGTTTATGTGAAAGGCGGTCGCTTTTATAATATCTAAATGGTTTGTAACTAGTTATTTTGATGCGAGCAGTTTGCTCTGGATCTTTGGGTGATGAGTCATTAGGGTAACATGGCAAAGTGGAGGGCAATTTGTCGGCTTAAACGAGGGATCAATGGAAATTGTTTAACCTTTTTGGCATGCAGAGAGAGAGAATCATGGGAGTTATGTTTTGTTTTTGTTATGGAGAAGCAAATGTTTGAGCAGGGGGATGATGAAAATAGAGTTTGCCATCATAGATTACCATTAATGATAGGAAAGTAATGAAATCGATATGAAACAAAAGAGCTGAGTTGCAACCTTGAAAATCAATTAACTGTCATTATTCGAGGTAAAGCAAAACAACAGTTATCCTTGTTTAGTTATAGTGTAAAGTTTAAGAGGGATTTAAGGTATTCAACCTATTTTCTTGAAATGATGTTTAAGATCTAATAAAATATTTTACATTGTTCAGTTTCCCCCACAATCATGCTTATTTACCATCATACTTTGTATCATCAAAGTACCACAAAATATGGCAATTGATCCAATGTTCCGATATTCCTTGAACACAACACTGTTCTTCTTAATATCGAATCCCATAAACACACAACCCTCATGCCTTTGAATTCACTCTCAAACAAATTTTGTGTGATGAAATTTCGCTCAAAAATTACATCAAGAAATCCACTTCACCAAGCATGCTGCATGCCCCTTTATCAACAGCTCGTCAGATATTTATGCCAAAAAGCAGAAGCAAAACAAAGGTAATATAAAACAACAAGAAAAAAAACAAACCACAACCAAATAATGGGAACAATGCAAAGGGGTGTCAATGCCAACCCGAAAACAGGACATCATCATCACATTGAACACTGAAGTAGATTTCTTTTTCTGGCCACATGGTTAAGAACCCTTCATAAGTCTGGGATCTCACATTCTTGCAAACACACAGAATTGCTCCTGTTCAAAGTCTCATTTCCGAATGCTTTGGCATGTTCCATTTAGCTTCCAGCTCATGAATTCCTTTGCCTTTTTATTTATTTATTTATTTTTTGTTCTTTTTTTATTATTAAAGTGCGGTGAGGAAGGATATACATCAGACTCTTCGTCTCCAGAATATCTTTACATAACACAGCATCCTTGAAATGTGAGCTGCAAGAGGAGCAAAAGAAAAAGCAGATAAACGTTTAACAGCAAAGCATATCCTGGACCACCCTTCCATTCCATTCAATCAGAATTCAGGAATTATTCAATTTTTTTTGGATTGGATTTTGTTCTCTTATCCTGGACACCCCCTGGCTGTTGTACACACTCTGTTGAAAACCGATTCATTTGGAAAGAATGACCAAAAAAGAACCCCTGCTACTGCTAGTGCTCCTTATTTTATGTCCTTGCAGGATAGGATGCACACCATGAGGGCGGAAAGGATAACCCCGAATGTAGTACTCTAAAGGGTGGCTTGTAATTTGTCTTCGAATTTAAATCAATTTGATTGCACAAAATTGTTGTGTTGTGTGTTGCATGCCAGATAAACGAAGAGTCAATATTTAGATTGTTTCATTTTTTTCATTTTTGGTTTGGTGTAATGGCCGACTGACTGGCGTGAGGATTCAATTTAGATGTCTGTAAAGCTAGGGATATGGTAATGACAGGAAAACAATGTTGGCTGAAGGTGGAGTTAATGTGCTATGAAAGCTGATAAATAATTCGGTTGCAAGGCAATCGGGAGTAAATTTCACGCTCGTTAAACCAAAAATTTAAAAAGAACTCGGTGTCTCCATTCTACCAGGTAAGCAATAAAAATCTATATTGGGTTATGGCCAAAAGTGTAGTAAAACGCTGTCTTTTATTTTTTTTTCTTCCATGTCCAGGGCAACAAAAAAGCCTGATATCTCTTCCTGTGTGTCTGATAACTCAGTTGGAAACAAGGATTTCCTTGATTTCTTCAACCTGAGGACTTAGTGGGGTATGGAGCATTTTGTTGGAGAACACATTTGGATACCCTTTTTGTTTCAATGAAATTCTGTAAATTAAAAATTAAAATCCGTCTTCATGTCTCGTATGGTTACAGTATTAATATATGGCTTTTCAAAAAACAAATTCGATTACACTGTGACACTTTGACAGGACACTACCAAAAAAAATTAATCCAATAAAGTCGCACAGTTTGCATTCAAATTCAATAAAATGGCGCTAGTCATCGTTCCCATAACCGCATGTGGATCGCTCTTAATTGCTTGCTGATTAAACGCGCTGATTACGTTTCCAGGAAAAAGTAAAAAAAAAATAATTCACATACACATTATTCGAGAAAAAATTAAATCCACAATTAGCCAGCTAATTGGTGGACAATGTGCACCCATTTCGATATAAATTTCAACTTTGGACATGATGAGGGTCATCAACCACATGTTTTAATTTACTTATTTCAAAGCGTTTATTTTTTTGCAAATTTTTTTGCCGAACGACGGCAGTGCAAGTGAAAAAAAAATATTTCAATTAATGAATCAACAATTTGCGGGGCCATCGGTTGTCTTTATTTGAAGTTTTGTGGTAGGTATTCAAAAGTTGAGTTTTGCCTTTTTAATTTTTAAATCGATTAATCGTATTGCACGTGATTTGTTGGTGTGTAAAACAATTTTTTTAACTATTCTTTTAGTTTTTACTATACAAGTCAACTTAATTTTCTACGTATTTTTTAATTAAAAAACAGTGTAACGTTGATTGATGAACTGTCGAGCCACCATTTCTAAAAACCCATTTAAAAAAATATAAAAAAACTTTGCTTATTTCATTCAAAAACGGCTATTTAGAACACAATGATAATTCCAACTGATGAAGTTTTTTAAGCCATAAAAGCGAAAATTCTACGAAAGAGTATAAATGGCGGTTATTGATTCTCCTAAATGAATTTTGATTACTACCAATCTTATAACAAAACTCCTTCAAAGATAGAGAATATTCTAAAAATAACGATATTTTTTAGAATATTCTCTAAATTGTTTAAAGCAATTTTTCTTTCGGATCTATTAACAACAATTTAAACTTTTCGCATAAAGCATCCCTTACAAAAAAGCTTATTTTGAAATTACGCAACGCCATAATATTTATTCAAGGAAGACGCCCTTATGCTTTTGTCTCTATAAAGACAACGCGATCAGGGATAACATTTCGACACACTTCAATGCACCGCATAATATTGTTGTCAATCGACCGTCATTTATCTTCCCCTAATTCCGGAAATGACAGCATTGTTGCTTCGCAGGATATGTGTTCTCTGCTTACCCAGCTACACACATGACAAATGCACCGAATCATGGTTTATTCACTCCAACTATAAATATACCCTCACTCATCCACGTGTTACTTTTTTGGGACAAATTAATAAAAATTGAAAAAAAAACTCCTTCAATGATGCAGAACATTTTAAATGACAAAAAAATATTTAACAAACAAAACGTTTCATTCATTTAATTCAAACAGGTCAACAGACACGTGAAATGTCGTCTCACACCCAAAACCATGATCGTGAGAGGAGCATTTCAGGATATTTAATTGAATTCCTTTTCCATTCCAATTCCAGCCCGTTCGAGATGGCAATCATTCCAACACAATAACCGTCCGAACAAATAAAACCCATAATTGGCAGGCGCGAACGATTCCAAGGAATTCTTCATCCCAACCTCACTCACCATCCAGATCCAACCCCTGACCACACTATGACTCCCCCGGCGACATGCCACACTGCGTGCGAATGACCATTCTCGGAAAGTTCATAAAATCACCATAAATCACAGATTTCCAATAATTTTTTTTTGGTTTCTCATTTCGTGGGTCTCGCAAAAACCCATATCGACCCAAGGGCAATGCTGTTAAAGTGACCGTTCGGTTGCTCCTTGAAAAAGACTGAGAAAAGGAGGGCAACTCCTCCCTGGAAACCATGTCTTTCATCGCAGATAATTCTCTGACACTTGGGGTTTGTTTGTTTATTCCATTTGTTCAGATGTCCGCCCACTGCCCAAAAAATATAAACCTATATACAGGTCAGGACAGCAAAGCTTGTATAAGGACCATTCAGGCGAAACATTGATTCCGATGCGATCGTGTGTAGATGAGTTTTTTTTTAGGCGAGGTCGTAATGGTTTTATCCCGTTCGTCGCGGTGCTGCGTCGTCGTCGTCGTCTTCGTCGACAGTGCGAATCGGTTTTTTAATTAAAAAAATTCACAGCCCATTGTGTGTTAGGCTTAAAAGGAGGTGCGATATGAGGAGCAGGAATCAGCCACCTAAGTATTGCCAAAACCGAAAAGATGACCAAAGCCAGAAATGCAATTAATTGAGTTAAGACTCTATGCTGCCCCTTAACACCTCAACAATGCAAAAGACACTGTGAGTGTGGTTTCGAAGTTGCAATGTGAACGATCCTTGCAGGAGTTAAATGTAAATATTTTCGTGAAGATTTTAGGATAAGCGGGAGGTGTTTTGTTTACATTTCTAAGGAAGTTTTAATTTGGCAAACTTGTATTGGTCTTATCGTTTTAAGATTAAATAAATCGGGATCTTGATGGACTTATCAATTAGGTTTAGTCTGAGTTATGGTATGTATACGTAAATCACACAACTTCTAACAAGAAAAAAACTAAAAGGAAACAAAGTACTCATTTCTTCCTTTAAGTTTTTTGACTGACATCTTTTAATATTTTTGTCAAGACTTTAAGAATTGAAATTGATTATATCTTAAGAATTCACTATTTGTATGGTGCTCCTTAGGCCACAATACAAATGGCAACTTTAGACGTTGCCCTTATTTACTTTGTTTTCCCTAAAATATAGGCAACCCTACTCCTTGCCTCACGCTAAAAAGTATTTTTCAAACATTTTGGCTGTGTTTTTCAGATTCAGTATAGAACATAAATTGCAATTTTTTTTTTATTTCTCTTTATCACTTTGGTGCCATTATAGGGAGCGGTGAGGTAGTATGTGCATGTGTTTGTGAAATGATCCTTACAAGAACTCCACATCTACAGTCAACGTGCATTGAATATTTTGTTTTCATTGCGAACAAGGATAACATCTAAATCCAAAGGATTACTTCAAGGTAGTTACTTTGGGGTAAATAAACTCTAAATTTATTTATATCCATTCTTACCTACGAAGGGAACAGACTTTTTGGCGTCATTAGTCTATATCCGGACATTTAAATCTAAAAAAGAAGAGAACAAGGATCTTAATTCAGAGCAAATGTGTTTCGGAATGGTTTTGTTGGGTTTATTATTCTTCATGTAATATTGTGTCTTAGTTGTTGGAAAAAAGTCAATGTACTATATTATAAGAAAGAACTTTTCGCCATTTGAGCTGGCTGACGAAGTTTTTTTTTATAATTAACGCGCGCACAAGGGACTATTTCTTTCCCTTTTAATGTAACACACTGCGCGGGCATTAGGAAGATAGGGAGGGGAGAGATAGGAGGTGTCGATTAACATTGGTTTTGAATGCTTGCAAATTGAATTGGCAGGAAAAATCTCGCCGGGTAAACGTAATCGTTAAAAATAAAGTTAGACGATAATTTTGATCCAGCAGACAAACTCTATATTAACTTAGTTATAATCAAATTATATGTTACAACTTTTTTAAGACATTGGGGACATTGGAGTACACAACCTATAGCCTATTTAATACGTGCAAAATACTTTTACGTTTAAGAAAAAAAACCGAAGAGGCATGGCAATTTACTACTGTTAAATGCAAATAAAAAAAAAATTTACAATTTTTGTAAAGTCAAAGTTATTACCTATAACCTTGCCCAGGACAGCACAGAATTTGCAGTTTTTAGCTTCAATAAAATTTCGTTTGTTTTAGCTGTTGTTTATTTACATATACCAAACTAATAGCTGCGTGTCCGTGGCTTTGCTTGCGTTAGCTTCAAGTACAGACATCGTATTTTTATTCTTTAAAACAAAATAAGCAATATGTTTCGTAACATACCTTTCATTTAACGCGCCATTTATTGTGCGGTAGCAGTACAAAATATATAAATTAATTGTCCACGTTAACAAATTTTTATATACACAGGGATGTTTTATACGTCTTAGAGTATGACCAGAGGAAAATATTTATTTTGGGAACAATTTATAAATAATCAAAACCTTTTGAGAAATATTTAAAAAACTAAAAGGATTCTTCGTTTTTACTTGCGGTTATAGGGACCATAAGGCAAGTTTAGGATTCGTGTATATACAAAAAATGAGATAAGAATCAAACATGACACTATGGGCAGCAGCGGTGCAGTAGATAAGATGTTTGCTAGCCAAGCGAGAGATCCTAAGTTCGACTCTCAGTTTGGGG
Organism: Platycheirus rosarum; assembly: GCA_963971375.1. Taxonomy (NCBI): domain Eukaryota; kingdom Metazoa; phylum Arthropoda; class Insecta; order Diptera; family Syrphidae; genus Platycheirus; species Platycheirus rosarum. The sequence continues at coordinate 127,396,392 of OZ020508.1, read as the reverse complement.
AGCAATTTTTCTCCAATGATTTTGATGAACATTTTTTTTAAATTTTTTTTTTTTTTTTTTTTATAGCAGTCTATTAACGGTACTATTATAGGTACCTTTTACATAACAGTTTTTTTAATTTCCGACTTTCTCGGTAACGGCTGAATGCATTTCAATAAAATTGTATATTTAAAAAGATCTAAGTATCCAAATTAATTCAAACATTCAAACATTTTGAAAAATTACTTTTTTTTATTTTTAATTAATTAATTTTTTTTTTAAATTCAATATTTTTAAAACTTATCAAAAAAAATATTTAAAATTTCAAAATCAAGTGTAAATAAATAAACAAAAAAATAAATAAAATAAATAAACTGCATAACAAATTACAAACGATTTTTTTTCAAAAAACTAAAAAGAAAAACAGGATTTTTTCAAAACCGGTCCTACAATTACTTATATACCATTTATTCAGCGCCGGATTTAGCTTTTTTGGGCCCTAGCCCTAAAAGTAAATGGTGCCCCCTATTTATATTTTCTTTTATATTGTCATATTTATTTACATATAAAAAAAGAGAAAAAAAACACACTGTAGTGAATTCATTTAAACAAAAACAATTTTATTTATAATGATAATTACAAAAATATGTTTCACATATTTTGTTCAGGCTTATTGTGAAATATTGTTTTCTGGATTTCTTAGTAGCGAAGTCTTTTATAATTTCATCAAAATCAAAAGTGAAGTAAATTACTCTCAATGTAAAGCAAAGATAGGGGCATCAAGTCTTTCCTGCGTCATCATTGTTCGACAAGGACTTTTTAAACGCTTTAATTGATAGAATGATCTTTCCGCGGAGCAATTTGTCACCATCGAACTTAAAAAAAATGTAATGCCGTGTCTACGTTTGGAAAAGCTGATGTTATTTTTTCTTCTTACATTACTTTATATAAATTAGCTTGATTAAAAATTTTAAAATTATTTCCATTTTTATGCGTTATAAAACGATGGAACTGCACAAATTCTTCAACAAGTCCGGAATTTAAATTTTCAGAATATTTTGACACCAAACACTGGGCACAGGCTTTAACATCAATTTTATGATTGCTTGTGCAGAGAAAATCAAATCCTCCAGAAATTTCGCTGTAGATCTTGCCTGTGGAATCCATTCGCATTTGCAATTTATCGATAATAATATAAAAAGTGTTTATTCGAAAATATTCCTTTGGGCCCAAATGAACTTCGGGAGTATTACCATTGTTATCCATTTTTTTTCGAATGCGTTCTCGTGTAACCGTGTAGTTTATTCATGTTGTCCTGCAGATCACCAGCTTCCCTTCGAGCATCTTCTATAAGTGTATTATCTTCAGACATATCCTTTAAATTAAAAAATCTAATAGTTTATTATATGATTTAATTATTGCAGAAGTAGATGCAGCATTAACTTCCCAACGTCTATCTAAAAGAGATTTAAACAATTTATCATTTTGAAGAGCAGATTTTAAAGTTTCCCATCTACACAAAATATATTGCAACAACAAAAACTATTGCTAGTTGTTTGTTGTTATTTTTTTGTGGAGTTTTTCTTGAATTAAATTCAATAAAAAGGTTTTGTGTCCTTTACTCCAAAAAGTGTGCGTTTCGCCTTTTCCACAAAAAAATAACAACAAACAACTAGCAATAGTTTATGTTGTTGCAATATATTTTGTATTGACTTTGCTGGTGCACGTGCAAAACACACAGATTTAGGTGCATAACTTTAACCAAAGTTCCCTAAAAGAAATATAATTCACTATTGCTTTCTGCAATGTGTTTTATGTAGAGTCGATAATCATCGACCTATTTTGTGCGTCTTAGAAGAGCATGAACGGTCTAACCGTTCATGCTTGGGCGAAACGCACACTTTTTGGAGTAAAGGACACAAAACCTTTTTATTGAATTTAGTTTCCCATCTAATCTACTACTTGATGCAGAAATCAAAAAATTTAAAGCGATTGTAGGACAGAAAAAAATCAACTGCGAAGAACGTTAAAAAAACATTCAATAGGTTGACCATATTTAACAAAGCGTATAACAATACTCAATTGATCCACAGGCAAGCTAAAATATCCATAAATATTTATTTGGTGAATGATTTCTTCGCGAAATTTTTTGGCCATTATCTCTATCAATTCTTCATTTATAGTTTTGGACAGATACGAAGTTGCTCCTGAACCAGGATGTCCGAATTTCGAAATATGAGTGGCCAAGAAATTATCAAACTTTGCTATTAATTCGATAAGACCCATCAAGCTGCATTTATTTGACTAACCAAATTTTTTCTTCAGAACCTCTAAATGCTAGACCACGTTCAGATAATTTGCAAAAAACATCAACCACCCTCTTAAGTATATATTTCCAGTATGAACACGACTATTGCATTTGTTTTTCCAAATCTGTCTGATTTCCGAAGCAGGATTTAAGTATAATGCAATCCATCCTCTTTATGACTGAGATTTTTCATGATTATGTATTGAACAAGAACTTTTCCAATCAGGACAATCAGGAAAACCTTCACGATTTATAAAAGTTAAACCTGGCCTATTGTGATCACAAAATAGCTTACAATAAAAGCAGAACAATGGTCCTGTTGAGAGGGAATATAAAACCCATTTACGTTGATAGGTCTCACCATTTGCTTATTACCAATAAAATATGAGGACTGACAAACTCTAGTTTTTCCTTCTCATCGTTCATCGAGATTTAAAAAATGGACCATCATTGATTATTGCATTTACTAGGTCCAGAGGCGATCCAATATTCAATATCATCTGCTGAAAACTTAGTCCGTAGCGCAGGATCAGGATTTTTATTTACATCATCATCTTCCACTGTTCCGCTGTTCGATCCAGAAGAAACATCAACTTCACTTTCATGAGTAGCTTGATAATCGTTATTCGATGCATCACCGGAAATTAATGACTCACTTGGTATTTCTCCTACAGAATCAGAACCCTCACAATTATGTTTGAAATCTTTTGGTTTTTTGTCAAAGATTTTTGCTCCTTTTGTTCTTGTTCTTTAGCTAGCTCCCGTTTTTGAGCTCCACTTAACTGAGTTCGTTTCATTGTGCCTAGTCAAATGAATTACGAAGAAATAGGATTTGGTAGATACTCGTACATTTCTTCGCATCGAATGTTTCTACTACTTAAATTCGATCGTTAAATTTATGAAAATATACGACACAACAAACTTAAAATAATATCGAGCCAAATCACTATTCCACTACCAAAGTTCACTATTATTATTTAATAGTGCGAATTAAGAGTTAATACTAGACAAGCGCATAAAATTGTGTCAGCCAAAATTTTCACATTTTCCAAATTTTTAAACTTTGATGTTAATTGAGATTCTGTTCCTTCATTGTGTGTAGTTTTATTTTATGGTGCCCCTCTGTTGTGATGCCCTAGGCCTGGGCCTTGTTGGCCTAAGGGTAAATCCAAGGCTGCATTAATTCTATATTATATACTTTTTATTACATACATTTTTTTCTTAAATTCTCTGTTAATTAAGACGTGTGATGGCATACTTCATTTTTACTAAAATTCGTTAAGTATTGTGGTTTTTATACTTTTTATAAGTTCAAACTGTGTTATTTTTAACGTAAATGTTAATTGTTTTTGTCAAAGATGTAATTGGGAACATAAGAGCAAGTACGTGCGACCCAGTCGTGCTAGTTTTTGTTTTAGTTTTAGCTCGTCCTTAAATGGTGGGTATGTGAACGTGGCTTAAAGTAAAAAGTAAGAATACGCCATCTGTTGTAGAGTAGAAGTAGGGAGCTACGCAAACACAATGTATGACGCAGATTTGAGAAAAATAAATAAAAATGTTCTTCTGTGGTCATTTTACTAAATTTTATATTAGTTTTATGTTAAAAAATTGAATTGTTCTATATTTTTGTCAGGTTAATATTTTATTAATTAAGAAAAGATTTTTTCAAATCGGTGTTATGGTTCTCGCGTGATGCGCACAGAGCATGTAATTTTGTTATATAATATATGAGATTGAATAATTTTGTGATAGCCTGTATTTGGTTCATGATTGTTGTTGTGCTTTATTGTCAGCTATTGAGCGACTGTTTTTCGACATTCATCTTAACGATGGCCCATCGTGAAGTGTTCTCCGGGAAGTTAAAATGTTGATTCTACTTTCTTTGGAAATTGATACTCGTCGCTTAAGAAAAAGATGGCTAATAATATATACTAGATGCTTTAAAATGCAAATGGCGGCAACTGTTAATTTAGTTTTGATATTTGTCAATTAAACAAAAAAATAATACAAACCGACAAGACATTGCATATAAAATAAATTGCACGACTGGATGACACGTATTTGCTTTTATGTGCGGCCACAGTATCGAATAAAATTTGAAAAATATTGAGGGAATTTCAAAATTTTTATTTGATTTGTGTGACTTTTGATTGTTCGAAAAAAGTACGTAAAATAATTTTCAACGGAATAATTTAAACGCAATTTTATTTCTTTGTAAAAAAAGTGTGATTTTTTTCTAAAAATTGTTTTTAAATAAAACGATTTTCTAACAACTTTTTTTTTAAATTAAAAAAAATAATTCAAGAATGCAAACTTGACACAAAAATAATCTATGTTTAAAAACAAATATTAAAAAAAATTCATCCACCCGTTTTAAAAATATGTATAATGATTTGAAAAAAAAAATGTTTTTATTTAAAAAAAAAAAGAAAAAAACTGGTCTAATGGGAGGTACCGTTTTTATGCTTACCATCTTCAATACCTTTTTTCACCAAAACATAACCCAGGCCTACACCACACTGATTTTTACTTGCGATTATAGGGACTATAAGGCAAGTTTAGGATTCGTGAATATAAAAAAAAATTGAGATAACAATGAAACATGACATTACGATCATAGAGAAGTCTAAAAAAGTGATCGAGAAAAAATGTCTGTCTGTCTCTGTCTGTCTGTCAGTATGTATAACGAGCTGCAGCCTAAACGGCTTAGGCTATTATTTTCAAACTTGGTATGTGTGATTCTTTTGGCATTCCCCAGAGAGGAAATTGAGATTTTATGTTTAGGCCCAAAAAATAACGGTACCTGCCATATGACCGTTTAGGAAAAGTTTATTTTTCTCGAAAACGGCTCCAACGATCATGTTTGATTGTCATCTGATTTTTTTTAATATTCACGAATCCTAAACTTGCCTTATTGTCACTATAACCGCAAGTAAAAAGGAATTTGGATTTAAAGATTTGAAGCTTTCGGAACACCGATCTAAATCTTATGACCAAATAATAAAATTTTCACAAGAACTGCAGACTTCTATTTTATTGAATTGAAGAAACCATTTCATGGAAATATACATAAGTTTTTTGAAATCAAATAATCTTTTATTAACTTTAAAGTCTGCTTAAACCCTTTAAGTACTTTCGCTTGCAAAAATATTTGCAAATACATTTTGTTCTATTGTCCATACCATACCTCCCTTTCCAATCAATATACATCTGTACAAGCCATTAAACCTGGCACAGTTGGTAATTAAAATATCCATCTAACAGATAAATCCTATCAATTTATTTAGCCATTCCCACCCATATAAACAGACACAGAGACAACTATCATCCCAGAACACAAATTCCTGACTTTATTGGCAATGACAGTCAAATAGGGACATCATGCATCGCTTGTGGCTCTGGCTTCGTCAAAACAAGTTCAAATCCCTGCCAAGTGCAATGTCCCAGGGGATGACTGAAATTTTAATTACAAAAATCCCTACAGGACTATTATAATCCATTGCTATATCACCTGAGCGCACATTGGATCGAGAGGTAGGTTACGTATCTGACAACACTTGTACTTGTATACAACGTGTGCCAGAGATTGAGGGGGATTTCTCCAGTCAACTAATTTATAAAGTGTTTTTTCTTTTTTCTGAAAGGTATAAAATGTTTTTTAAACATCAACAAATAAATTGTAATACCTAAGATTAAAATAACAGGAAAATTGTTTCTACATTCAGCTACTGTTAGTAATAAATTGAGAAAATAAAAAAAAAAAAAAATTCTGCAAAATCGGTAGCCACCGAGTCCAAATATCGACCTATGACATCCTATACCTATGACATCATACAAAATTATCAAAATTGATCCAGGTGTTATGCAGGAGAAAATTTACGAACATACAACACTGCAAATATTATTTACAAACGAATTTCATTTTTTTTTGAAAAAAAAACACTTGCCTCTTAAAATTCACCCAACAATATCCCCTCAAAAACACTTTGCTCCTAGGATTTGCACAATAGATCGAATTGCACTGCCATTATACAATCGTCTTTCGTTCCCGCTGTCTCGTCCACCATCGCCATACAAATGTCGACAATCATTTGTTACCGAGTCAATTTGTGCGCCAGGAGCAGCAGCTAACCTATCCTGACTCCAGAGCCCGTAATAATCTCCAGAGGCTATGGAGTCAAATAAGCCAAAGGCTCCAGATACCTTACACTTTCTCCTTCCTCTATAATATCGCTTTGTTGTTGTTGTTTTTGTTGTACATGTCATTGTCGCGCGCTTACAAATAACTTAATTCTGTACAGATGATGCTATCGCCGGCGAGAACCACCGCCTGGAGCACGAGAAAGGGCATCCATGAGCAAAATAATTGTCATGCTGCTCGTGCAGTGTAGTTGCACACGGAATATACCTGTATCTGCATATTTATCTATATCGATTGTAGCAAGTGTATGTTTTTTTATGCAAATTGTGTAGCACAACTCTAGGTACTTCTCTGTCATCCGGTTGGACGTGAATTGAATATGGCTCAGATGCTCTTTTTTTAGTATTTTAAGAACGCGTGTGTTGTCTGTCTACTTTGCAGAAAAAGAAGATCTGTGCCGCGGGCACAGTTACCTTAGAGATTATAATCGTCACTTTTATTGCAAAGGTAATTTATACTTTTGCCCAGTTTAATTTTTTTTGCCTTTTTTAGGTCCATCCTGGGAGGATATCTACGGCAGTAGGTGGAAGTCGTTGTCGACCAAATGGTTTCATCGTGTGTCCTATTTGTGGGCTCCACAGTTGAACGCATTGCGCCGAGTTATATTCATATATGTGTGTGAATATGGGGCCAATGGGAATTTAATGGACCGGCATAGTGGAAGGATGCTAACACGCAAAGACGGCAGGAGATGCACATTTAATTTATTGACTTCGAATGGAAAAATGCGCATTTTTGTCTGCGGACTGAGAATTCGATGAATGGCAGCAAATATGCATTTAGATTTGGCGAAACAAATTTAATTATTTATTTCATGTTATTCTTATTTAGATAACAGGATCGTTGGGTGATGGATGTTCTCAACATAATTATATTTTCAAAGGTGACAGTACCGAAACCATATCACAGGTAATAGTAAACAACTCTGTGGATTATTTAATAAAGTATTTTTTTAAACTGCTTAATCCTTACAAACTACTTTTAAGTCAAAATTAACAGTCTTAGAAAGAAAACAACTTAATAATCAGCTTTCAAACAAGACTATGACACTAAAGTCAAAAATAAAGTTTGTACATCAGTTCTTTCGTTTTTACATTCGTTTGTTTTACTCTCCACATTATAATTAAGGTTTAGCATTCAACATGTGGATTTTATTTTTGATGTAAGCATACATAAAGGCGAATATATTCCTAAATATCTCTCCACTATCATAATCTTATTGGAGGCGCGTCCTTCATTCTTACAGCCAAAAGAGAAAAATCACTTTCGCTTTCCTTGCGCAACAAAAAAAAATGTTATTTACCTTTGTCAAGCCCGTTCGCACCCCGCATCGTTTCTCATAAAGAAAACATAAAGCAGCACCCATGCTATACACCACCCTGAGAGCCATTGCAGACTGTGCACGGATGGGATAACTGAAATCGAAAACGAAACCTTCGGTATCTTACTTAACCCTGTTGTGTGCGCCTTAAAAAATCCAATTAATTACGGTGTCCGAATGCCGGCATTTCCAGAAATAGCAACTTTTCTTGCATCTTATACTCCTGCAAAGCAGTGTGTTCAAAATTGACTATTCGAAAAGCTATACTTCCAAAGGATATGGCAGGGCACGTCTGTGGTAACAATTGTGCCTGTTTCCATGATCCAAGTTAATAATTTTGTTAATTGGTCGATTCTTTGACCATTTACCATGGTTGCGCCAGCTTAAATGCTTAAGCCACACGCTCATCCTTCTGCGAAGATCTAGTGAAATTGCCATTATCATTGAGAGTCGTAATCATTTTAACGCACTCAATGGATATTGTGCTACGCTGCCGCATGCGCACCTAGCGATTTTTCCGACTCCGCGTGTAATGCTTATTGTCTTGCAACTTCGTGTGCATTGGATGTAATGGAGCCAGACTTACTTAAAGAAGATGACCATTATGGGAGGGCATCTCGTTTAGTTTTTTAATTAAAATGTTTATTCGCCTTTGGGTCGAGTAGTCCATGAAGAAGCATCTTGCTATGAGAATACATTATTATTGTGGAGTGGGTTCCTTAAGGCTTCAGAGTGCATAATCGACATTTTTTTGTTTAATTGCAAATGTTAATGAGGCAATGGCTCATAATTTCGACGGATTTTTGTTCAGCTCTTTGCAATAAATTGGAGAAACTAAAACTACGAACAAAATCGAAGGCGGTACTTTAATTTGGTCAATTTGTCATGTCCTCAGGGAACCGTATTTTCTTTAAATGTGGGTCACTGTGGTAAAGGATTTCAATGCAAATTTGGTAAGGAGAAGATTGGTATGTATGGTAGTACTTCTGATGAGCACACTGTTACTGGGGTTTTCTTTGTTCACTTTTTGTTAATTTACTAAACGAAACGTTTGACAAACGATTTATTTCACGAATGGACCTAAATACTTATTCATTACTTAGAATTAAGAGCTTGATGGGAGCCAGGGCCGGATTTAAAGGTCTGGATGTGGAGGCCTCCCTGGCTCATGATTTTTTTCAGTTGAGTATTTCAATAATTAACCGCGAAAACAAAAATTATGTAAAGCTAAATGGCATTCAATGCTGAGTAGAAATAGCTTTGATTGACAGTTCAAAGCCTATTTTTAATAATGTCTCTTTTGAATTCAACGAATGATTTCACCCGATGGACAAGAGTTAGAACCTGCTTTCCAATTAAATAAAGAGAATAACCAAAACATTAACCAACGGTGGAGCAAGTTCAGCCTTCTGACGCAGCGATTTGATGCTGGTCTGGATTGATTTCCAAGTGCTTCTTGTCAGCCTTATAACCCATAAATGATGAGTCACGCAGAGCTTAAGATACTGGATGACTTACTCATCGATTGGCTTAGTCATATACACGATCTCAAATCCTAGTTTCTTAACTCTAAAATAGGCCGAGTTGCCAACTTAATCTCTCGATTCTCTAGTGATGAAGTAGACGTGTTTCTATGGTTCTCCTTTACGCGGCTTACATATTCAGCCAATGAGCCGTAATCATCTCCAGACGCCGATGTGTATAATCGAAGGAAGTTGGCAATCTTGGCGCAATTTTTGCTATACTTATGGACACTCAGTTTTAGGTTTTTGGCTGAACTGATCGTAGAACTTCTTGTGGTTCTCCTTGACCTCACTCAGCTCCTCAAACAACTCCATGCATTTCTCAACCAAAGTTGTACAAATGACTTTCAGAACTTTGAAAGAGGTGTTCAAAGGGAGATCTTCGAAATCAACACCCCTTATGAAATTCAAGTACTCTGAAATGAGATACTCGCAATTGTTATGGTGACACACGGCGCACGTATACAACTTTGATGTTGTTTCGCTTCTTGTTTTTTTTAAAAAGAACTCGACGTGGAATACGGGTACGGAATTAAAGCTGACCCTCCATAGAAAAAAGCTTCACAGCCAAATGAGTATTACTTTAATAGTCTTTTTTTTTTCTTATGGCCTTCCTTATCAGCATCTACATCTTCCCTTACTTCTCCAATGTTTGGCTTATTAGTCTCCATTATCTTCTCTTTATCGTCTTTGTCACTTAATTCCTGGTCGCGTTCCTCTTAAACGACAATTTAATTGGATATCCAATAAACTGAGAGTGTTTGTTGACAATCTCTTTGATTTTGCTCTTTCCCAAATAATCAGTCTGGTCTTCCTTGATATATCTTGATATCACGTCCTAGAGGCTCAGAGTTATCACGGCGAACAGTGAACGAGCCTCCGTGGCTGATTTCCCAACGTATTGTTCAGCATCATCAAACTAACCAATCATACTCATACCAGCACCAGCTTGAAGGACTTCCATGATGTTTCTCGCCGTAGTCCACTATGGAAGCCCAGGGCTGTAATCCTGTCTGCCCTCACATTAATCACTGTTGCAGTTTAAATTCCACGGACTAAAAAATACAACCTGTTTTACTCCAAAGCTTATGTGAAAATGGAACTCCCAGAAATAGACGTAACCATTTTCTCAAAACTCCTGAAATCCTTATTTGTTTCATAATTGTTTCTAAAATGATTCTCAAACATTTCTTTGATTTGGGCTCGATTTACTTAAAAATTCAAAATTTTGTATCTATTCCGCTAGCAGAAAAAAACTATAAAAAGTAATCAATCTTTCTGGAAGGACAAAAGTCACTTTTGAGGAAAAACCGTCAACTTATATCTGTCCTTTTGTTTTCCTCCTCTTTTGAATAACATAATCGCACTTTTGTGTCTGTGTAGAATTCTGTTTTTTTTAAGATGAAACAACTAACTGTTTAATATGCGTAGCAAATCGCCAATTTTAATTTGGCAAAGGTCGCCATCGCTATTTCGGTTTGCCTAAAGGACCAATTGCCCACACGATGCGGTGGCGATTCCATGTCCAGAGCTGTCTTAAGTGATGTAATTTTTTTCGATTTTAACTTTGGTCCATTGCTGCTGCGGCGGCATGGTGGTAATTTTCATTCTTCGGACGCATGTCTGTCCATTAAAGCCAAACAGATCGACAGCGATAAATTATTATAATTACAATGCGATTTACGATGTTTATGCGATAAGATGTCTGATCTTGGATCATGGCACGTCCCGTCGGTCGTGGCGGCATGGCGGCACGGCAGCAAACGTTTTTTGGCTGCTGTTGAGCTGGATATGGTTCATCTGATGGATGTTAACTTGGAAAATGAAAGTTTGGTAATTCTGATGGTTAAAAAAATGGAAGTTTAGTATTAGTGGTGTAAGCTTTCTTAATTGTTCGCTTTACATCGAATAGTATAACCAAAGCTCTAGAATCTTTCCAAAGTCTACATGAATGTTATATCTTGGGAACATAGACGGACTAGTTTGATGTGATAGGAACTATTTAAGTAATGTATGACAAGCGTAAAATTCAACCTCAGACCGAGTCAAGACACATTAATAATCAACTAATTGAGAAGGACCTTTATCCGGAAAATGCAATGGATCCACTGAGATCCAGGCTGATATCGTAACATCAATCATTGAAGTGTCACTTTACAAACTTTCGTTTACCTTCAACCCTTAGCTTCCATCCAAAATATGGATATCCTCATTTCTACACCCCTTTGCCACGCCAAATACCGATAAAAACCCATAATTTAGTCATAAATTGTCAATTTCTTAGGTTGCATTAATACCAACAACAAAATTATAGTTATTATCGCAATTCGGCTATATAGAAAGTGCCTCGGGCCCATTATTTCCGAAAATACTCAATACTTAGTAAAATCTCGGTCAGATCCAAGCTACATTCTTCACTTCTCGCCTGCCAATCGATACACTCTACAGAGAGAAAGACCAATTCGCGTTTCGAATATAGGGTTCAGTTCCAGCCACGCCATCATGCGGTGAGATAATTGCGTTGTCTCAGCGACGTAATTATTCATGGACAATAAATTTGTACGTCGGTTGGTGTGCAAGTGGCAGCAAGGCAGCATTCAGCGCCCTATCTGGCTGAACGAAGAATATATGCTCTCAGCCAACAGTTCAAGTAACAACAAACACAACAACAAAACTCTGGCTAACATGGACATTGATTTAAATAACAGCTATTAAGGATAATCGAGCGACCAGTGGTCGATGAGATTTATATTCGATTCGCGCAAAGATTCGTGTGAAATGGAATTTGAAAGTGGCCAACCCGCCAACCCTCCAACCACCACAATGCAACAAAGTTAAACTCCTCATATCATTAATACGGAAATGTTACCTGTTAGTTTAGTAATAAATTGTGGCGAATCTAATGTGTGCGCAGCATCGTCCGTCGTCGGTGTAATTCTTCTATGAAAGTAGCGCACTGATCCTGAGGCTGGCTCACCTCTCTGGGCCAATCTATCCGACAGATAAATCTGAAAACACGCCGATACGCCACCATCACCGCGCCTCATGTTTTAAGGTGTTGCAATGGCTGTTCTTTCTCACTTGGACTGCGCACAGACATGATAGAAGTGGTGTTTAATAGTCTCATAGCTCCGGAGTAACCTTCACCTCTTGTTGAAGCCATAAGCCTTAAAGGGGTACAGAATGAACAACAATTTGTACCGCCTGCCGTTTACTAATTACTGATTTCGGTATCATCGTGCAGTTTAAAAGAAAATTAGATGTAAACGTATGTGGCATTTGATTAGGAGTTTGAAATTGAGTTATGATCTTCATCGATGAGAATATACATATTTGTTAAATTCAATATTTTCCACAGCGAAGCCAAATGAGCAACTGTTAAATCTGACTTTGATTTGATGTAAATTAAGCTTTTATTCATCATTACCTAGTCAAAATGATAGATCAGAATTCAGTTATTTCTCACTTTGTCGAGTTACTCTAATGAATAAGTATAATTTACAGCAATTTTTCACTCTAAACTTCTATAAAATTTTAAATATTTAAATATAAAAATAACACATTAACACATCATATCAAACTGGCAGTTATTTCAAATTTGAAATTCAAATACCGCTAGAGTGCAATAATTAACCAGCCAGGCAGCCATGTTGTATATTTTGTCTATAGTCATTCTCTGATTCTCATTCATTGTCTTACTTTCAGCCTATCATCACGTATTCTCACATTTTGTATTCAATTAAGGATCGAAATTAAATATTTTGACGTACAATTTATTTGTTATAATTGTATGTACTTATGTAAATAATTAAGTTAAAAGTTTTGTTAATACTGTAAACTCAAGATACGCAGCTTTTTAAGAAGGAATCCTCGAGTGAAAAAGTTCAAGTTTCACAAAAAATACACCACAACTCCAAGGATAAATGAATTGCCTGTTTGCCGAATGGAAAATGTGACACTTATGGGCAGCACAAGTCAAATGATTACCTTATTAGTCGCTGTCGCATCGGATTTGTTACTCTATACGGTCAAGATAGCAACCCCAGGGACATCCTTATTCATATATGTCTCTCTATTTGCTGAATCCTTATGCCAGCAAGTTTATCCATGCAGACACACCGGAGGATTGTAACACCTCCCTCGCTCGTGTGACACAATTTGTCATATTGTAATTACAGATGATTCGAAAGATTGTCCCATGAGAATGCGAACGATATCTTTCTATCTTTTCTTAGAAATATAGTTGCATGTATCGTCTTCGGTCGTTGCATACAAACCTACCTATAGGCATCCTGCATCCCAAGGAGTAATGGAATAAAAATGTAGCTTCTTTTCGAACATTACACACAAAAGGAATGCAGACGACGATGACGACGACGACGATTGCATGCAATCCCATTGCATTGGCTTCAGCCAGTCTGGGTGGCTTACCGGGTTATTGATGGGTCTATACCAAGACGACGACGACCGGCAAGCAAGACGATGACGACAATATCCTGTGCGAGCTAAAAATACATTTATCTGCCACATGAATTCGAAAAATAATTTAAATTCATTGCTCTTCTGCGAAATGTGAAAATGTGATTATTTGTTAGCCAAAAACAGCAGAACACATACACAAACCAACACAAATGCACACCAAGTGGTATCATCACGAGAAAAAACTGCGGTGAAAAGTTTCACACAGGACAAAACCATGCGACGACGAGGACGATGATGGCGCCATAGGTTTTATCGATGATAGAAGTTGAGATTGAGACCTTTTTTCAATAAAATCATCTCTTTTGATATAGTGTTGTTCTATGGCTGTCATCCTTTGGATCGGTCATTGTTGATCCGTAAGATGAACGTAATTGCTTTTAAATAGATTATATAATTCTTTTTTTGTTTTTAGTCTGAGACTTTACCAAGCCCATGTATAACCGCGCCATCGTTGGTCCTTTTTGGCGCACCCGTGACTTTATCCATTTTATTCATCCTTTTAATGGCTTCGAATTGGGTGTGTGTGTTGCGAGTTTCCTTTTTCCGGGAAACTCGCAATTCCAGCTATGTATATATGGATTCGAGCGCAACCTCAACAAGGAAGTTCAACGTCCTCTTTTTTGGGTGACCTGTAGTTGTGTCTTTGTGGCGCCAGTTGTGGGAGTGGATTGATGCATAAGGCTTATGCAACTTGCATGCATATAATAATGCACATACGAATAGTTCGTCAGTGATGGTGGTATAAATTTCACATTCGCTCCGAGCAAAAGAGGAGGTGTCAAGAATGTATTTTAAAATGGGAAATCAAGAACTAGTCGTCATGAGAGTTTGAAAAACTCTTGTTTTTTGGTTTTACGCCCAAATGTTGTGTGATTTAAACTATTTGAACGAACAGTTCAATTGCAAGATATTTCCACCAACATGGACGAAAATTAACTCCTTAAGAAATTCACTACTAGAACATCAAGCCAAAAATAAGCCCATAAGTCATTCTGAGCAAATGCCCGTTTTAAATACACTTCGTCCGTTATTTTCGTCGATGATGTCGACTGGATTTGGTTGGGCTTGATATTTTTTTTTTTTTCAAATTTTAATATCCCTTGACTTTTGCCACCTTTACATAATCTTTTGATTTCAATCTGAATTCGAATCCAATTTCCAGTACTTCATGCTTCTGAGGTTTTTTTTTGTGTGTGCACGTTGTGGTAATAAAGAATCAAATATTGAATTTTGGTCAGCATCAGATGGTATTTTTATCCATATGGAAGCTCTGCCTACTCCTAAAAGATCGAAATGATAGTAGTTTTCAATCTCCGCCCACTAATAAGATACAAATCTGTATTAGCAATAAGAGCCAACGGAAAAGAGCAGTAAAAATTAATGTGTGGCGTCTCCGTGGACTTTGTTGTGCATTATAGAAGTGTTAAAGGTAACACTCGCTTCTCCACAGCAGTGTGGTCTACTTGGGATAGATTGAGAAATCGGGATTTGTTTTTATATCGAATGTTTTCTCACCCTTCCCGGCAATACCCACATGTATTTTCTTAGCTGAGTGCAACTGACAATGAGTTATAGCAATAATCGATTACTGTTCTGGTGCTTGTTTTAATTTTTTTTATCAATAAATGAAATCCGAATGAATTCCTTGAAAAGACCCAAGCATACATATGTGTTTATACTGTAATGTTGATATTCCGGTCAAGAAGATTTTTTATAGTTTTTTCAACCAGTAAGTGACTATTTGTTGCTTGTAAATTTGATTTATTTCGCTGTATTTATGTTGTATAAATATTCGTGTTTGGAAAATGTCACCATCAATTGTCTGCCTCTAATGAAAAAGTATAACATGTGGTCATCCCTTAGGTGAATTTCAAAGGATGAATCCAATGTCAACTTAAATTAATCAATTTCTGTCTTGACTTCCTAATGAGCCATTTTATATCTGATATGTATAAAGACCTTTACTCTCTCTCTCTCTCTCTCTCTCTCTCTCACTCACTTTACTGTACCAATTTATAAATTAGCCTTAAGTATGTGACATTTACTTTTCAAGAATAAAGTCAGTCTTAAGCTGAAACTGGTCTGATACATTTCAATATCTTTTGTATTCCCAAATAGATTTCGCATGTCCTTAATTCCCATGTAATTTCGTATACATCTTCAGCTACACCCATATAAACAAATCCTTACAAAGATTCAATTAATTGCTTATAAATGTAACCGATTAGAAAAGAGGAAACGCAAAAAAACACACTGCACTGCTCTCCATGAAATCTATTTTTCTGTTTAATTTTAATTTAACTTTAATAATTTTATAGCAAATCGAAGTTGTCCTTTGTTTTTATCAATTTAAAACAAAACTATTTTTATCTCCCTCAAGAGTTGGATATTGTGTACATATATTACACATTCATATGTTTGTGTACAGTAAATTGTTTCCAATCAATTTACTTGGATGTTGAGAAAGAATATGTTGCCTTCCATCAGCCAGGACTAATGGATATTTTGAAGTGTGGTCATGCTGGCAATTGTGCCAGAAGAGCTTTCACAGTTGGATTGGTTCTATATGGTAAAGTGCACTGACAAGAGGGTTAATGGGTGAAGAATTGATTGCTCTAATTAGCTAGATGTCCAAATAAATGGCTAACTAGAAAAGTTGGCAGAAAATCCGCTTTTTTATCGACAGCGATGAGGCTCATTTCTGGTTGAATGGCTACGTAAATGAGCAAAATTGCCGCATTTGGAGTGAAGAGCAACCAGAAGCCGTTCAAGAACTGCCCATGCATCCCGAAAAATGCACTGTTTGGTGTGGTTTGTACGCTGGTGGAATCATTGGACCGTATTTTTTCAAAGATGCTGTTGGACGCAACGTTACGGTGAATGAACCGAACACTGATTTTGGTAATAAAATTCAATGATTTGCAAGCGTTGCTCGTTAGTAAGTCTATTCATGATGAAATGTCAAAGCATACTGAGCATCTTTCTCTTTGACACCATGTCTGAAATCCCGCGTGATCTGTCAAATACTAATGCATGAAAATCCTAACCTCAAAAAAATCACCCGTTATTTGTATCGCTAATAATTTATGTTTACTTTGAAGATACTAGAGAGAATTGTTGACAAAAAATTAAGCTTTTCTAAGAGAAAATGGATTTTAGCTTTGAGCTTTTTTATGTGACAACTAATGAACGAATAAATTAAAATGCATACAATATCGAAAAACAACCCGGCCGGCGTGGCGCCACTTAGTAATCAAATCAGCCTTATTAACTTCTTACAAAATAAGCTATCTGCTTGTTAAGCGACCAACGGGTGATTAACAATATCAAATATCTCCCTGCGAAAGTCCCGTCAAAATCGGGACCTAAATAAGGATTTTCAAAAAAAAACGACTCCAGCGCCACCTAGAAGTAATTTAAATAACCTTACTTAATCCTTACAATATCAGCTTTCTGCCTGTGAAAATCCCGTCAAAATCGGTCCATAAATAAAAAAAAAATTAAACACCAGCGCAGCGCCACCTAGTGGGTAATTTATTTAGCCAGTTACTCCCTAGAGCGTCAGAAATTTGTTAGTGAAAGTCCCGTTAAAATCGGTGCAGCCGTTCCCGAGATTACCCGGAACAAACACACAGAAAGACAGACAGCCAGACAAAAAATTTAAAAAGTGTGTGTTTGTTATAAGTAATGTATATACTTTCATATGCATTTTTTTAATATCTGTTATTTTGGTATTAAAAACAGACACTTCATTTTTATTTATGTGAATAGATATAGATGTATAGATTTATTGAGAAAACTTTAAAATTATTCATTTGTACAAACGATAAAATTTTGTACAGAATGGTCTTTCTTACAATAAAACTTGGTAGTTGTATTAGCTAGCTGCTCTCGTCATTCATCATAATTGGATTGATTGTTTCTTCCGTATCTGTTAAGATGATACGAATACTCTCCGCCTTTTTTATTAGAATAAGAATTATTGGGTCTATCTGATCTGCTTGGATACGACGATGACGTGCTACGTTGATAATAAGAATCTTGCGGATCATAACTATCTCTTTGTTGGAAATTATTGTGATTTCTCCAGTTTGTGTTATTATCTCTTTGTTGGAAATTATTGAAATTCCCCCGACTTGGCTTAGGATATCTATGTTTGAAATTATTCAACTTGCTTTCATCAGGCAATAATGATGTGTCTCCTGTTAGATGATTTCGATAACTGACTCGTTCTATAGCATGACCGCGAGCTTCTTCCACACCTGAAATTAAGAGAATGTGGTTAAAAACAATTTGAATGTTGTAAGTGGAAAAGTTTTTGTTTTTTTTTTTCAAGTTTAGACCTCCGCTCTTTTGTTTAAGTAGACCAACATTTTAATGATGAACAAATAAAATGTTATTAAGAAATGTGTGCTCGTTTTGCTAAGAAATAACCGCATTATCATTTCTTTCAACCAAACATCATCTCTTGACTCCACCTGTATGTCAAACTTCAAAAAAATTTGCATAATTATAAAGATTTTTCGAATTTTATAAAAGTAACTAAGTTTATAACTCTAATTCCTGACAACCTAAAGAAATTATTTGATGCTCAAACTACAGTTCTCGATCCTAATGCAAAGGAAATAATTAATGTACTGTGGCAAATTTTTATTGAGGGACTTTTGTAACTTTCTTAATTTACATAACACTACAAAAGCCTTTTCAAATCTGAAGACAAGAGCATTTGTGAGCTTTAAAATCATTTGTGTTGTACTTTCTAAAATCACCTTCTTTACTTTATCCTTTAACCACTTGACGCTCGCCTTACATAAATAAAACAAAAATTCCCAGGATTGCCAAAGATTCAGATCATTTATTAAACTTTCTGTATTATGTTACTTGATCAAACTTTAACTAAGTCTGATAACGATCTAATGGTAAAATCGTTTTGTTATTCGATGCCTAACTTAATCCTGGCCGAGAAAGGACAATGAATTTTCTACACAACTATTAAACTTAGTTAATAAAAAAACTTACATTTTATAGCCTCTTTCGGATCCATTTTCAGCTCAGATATCATGAAACTGGAAATCAGATATCCAGTTCTGTTTACACCATGCGTACAATGGACTCCAATCAGTTTACCTGTAAGAAAACCAAACAAAAATCATGCACAAATTAAATGATTTCCAGTCGAAGATCTGAAGTTTTCAAAAGAATGTAAAGAATTATGATCTATTGTGATCAAACTTTGCACTAAAAAAAAATAAACTTTCTTTTAGACGGGTGCACAATTCCTTCCCAAATAGATAGTCATCTTTAAATAAGCCGCATCTCTTAGCTAAACACGACTATCTATTCCATGACGAGGACGCGACAACATTATCACGATCTGTTTAAAGTCATGGTAAGGACTAAGAAGACACACAGAAGAATGGAAAGGCCAACAAATTATAACACCACTCATCTTGCCACAAAAACAGCCAGCACCCGCGCACTATCTCTTGAAACACAAATTATTTAGCGAGAAGGATAGATTATGTTTTTGGATGCAGTGCATCTATACAGTTTTTTTTTTTTTTTTTTTGTATCTACAACAAGAATCTTAGCGCCTGGTGCTTGAGTTGGTTATGATCTGGCGTTGAATTCGTGTGGAGCATTTGTTAACCTGCAACAAGATTCTTATCTAAGTTATGCTCTCTGAGACTTGATTTCATTTCATTTTACCAAGCACAGAGAAGAATCGAGGAACTTCAGACGAGAAAAGAAGAAAATATGTTACCGTACTAATTGAATTGATGCCGTTGCTTTGGTGGCGTGGGGGAGACTCTGGAGTAGGTATCTCCATATACGCAAAATTGGATTTGTTATAGTTTGCGTGATGGATTATCCTTATATTATAGTTGTTAACTCAGTCGTTGTACATCGGATCGCGCATAAGAATTGAAGCAGAGTGTAGACAAGACAACTACATTCTTGGCTGAAAAAGATAAAAGGCTTCCGAAGGGCAGCAAAAAATAATCCACCAATGATTTCTTCCTTAAACTCCCATATGACTTGCACTATTCTTCAGTGTTGCGTCTTGTGTGCATAGTTCTTACGCACTCATTTATCCTTTCGAATTCATCATTTGAGTGTATACCTCTTAATGGAAGTACCTTTCCATAATGTCCATTTTAATTCAACTCAAATCAGACAACCAACTGCGTAAAACAATAATAAAAGTCAGTTCATTTGGCATAAATTTTCCAACTTTTAACTGCAACAACAACTGTCAGCATTAAGGCCAGCCCAACCATGTCTGTAAAAAATAATCCTCCTCAAAACATTCTATAGTGCGTTTATTTATACTCTATGCGAGTTTCTCGCGATGATGTACAAATTGCAATTACAGATCAATAAATTTGTCCGGATTACCACTAGTTGAACATAAGCCGGGCTTTCGTGTATCTATGTTAAGGAGTTATATAGCAGACTCAAAACCTTCTTCGCCTAGCCCAAGGTTTTGGTTCTACTATATAGCAAGATTTGGCAAGCCCGTAGGAACTTCTGCCGCCAAAGTGGCAGATTATAGTACTGGTTTTATGTATTATTGTTAATAGGGTGCAGTTGGTTTGCGGTTTTGTATAGAACGTAGATCTGAATGTTTGAAAATATTTTTTTTCTCCTTTATACTTTTTATCTGACGTTATGATGTTGAAATCTGACAAATCACGAAATGCACATAAGTATATCTTTGAATCCAAAGCAACATCATACTTTATCCTTTAGGTCTCTCATGTTCAGATAGACACCTGACAATAATTGTATTGCCGTCGATAATGCTTTTCCGATAAACGATAAAGTAGCCAGATAGACAAAATTGCAAATTGTACAATTGTCAGTTTTTGAAACTTGTACATAGTTTGCTGATGATCTTTTCTAAAGAAAATTTTGTTTCAAACTTAACTTGCATACAAAAAATAGGGTAATGCAAAATCTGTTTCGATCTTCTGCAGCCTGGTTGTTTGTCTTCCTCGTGATATCTACTTATACTTCTCATACTGCTGGGCGCTGTTAATTTCTTTTTTGCGGCCTAAAACTATTGAGCCAATAAATTTTGATTGCACGCGCGCGCGCACCACTTTCGGAACAGACAACACAGCTCAGAACGTCAGATGAACAAGAACTCAGCGGTAAAGCTGGTGATGGTGGCGGCGGCATTTAGCTAGCGGCACAACAGCAGCCCAGACATCGCCTGGGCTGGTGGTTATGGGACTTAATGGTTGCGGTGCCCTTGCCAATTCTGTGCCTTATGATCGCAAGAGGCAAAAGTGGATTCTGTGCGGTCTAGATACTAGAAGGATTGTCCACAACATGACGGATTTCTCGGTTTGCCCTGGCAGTCGGCTAATTTATTGCTTGTGTTTTCGCATCTTTTTTAAAGTGACTTGACTTGTTATTGTACTGGTTGTTGTTTGTTAAGTTTTTAATATGCCTACGAGTCGGCTGTTGTTGTGGTTTGCATCTTCGAACAGCAGCTCCATCACTGAAACTGAACTTGAGAACACTTAAAAGAGGTTAAACTGGTGCATTAAGTGTGCTTTATGACTGTGGGAGGTGGGACATAAAATGTCTTCCTCTTTTTCTAAAACATTAAAATCATACCGCAAAACTTCGATATGAAAGAATTCAATATAGACCAACAATAAACAAGAAAAGAAAAAATAAAGTTTGGTATATTACTACTTACTGTTATTGGCATTTTCTTGTAGGTAGTTTTTAACCGTCCTATTGAACCTGAAATTTTAAACAGAAAGCAATTTGTTAGTTCAACAAGGCTTTGTTTAATTTGAATTAGTATCGAGTTAGTGTAGTTTTAATTGGAGAGCAAACAAGTAGAAGCAGTTAGACGGTTTCATAGGCAACTTTCGAGCATAAGTTATTATGTTGCGCTTAATAATAACAGGACCACAGGACGGGTTTTTATGACAATTTTTGTGTTTTCCTTCATAATAGTCAATTAGGCTTATGGATGGAACTTCAACATGTTGGCTTTATTTTCTAATTTGTTTGTTATCTTTTTTTAAATATTTATAAGGTAGTTATTTTTTATTAACTTTGTAGTTCGATTTTTTTCTTTTTTTTATTGATTACCTTTCTATACAGTTTTGTGGAGGTATTTCTCGTCCTGGAATCATTAATTTATTGTACTCTAAACCTTTTTTCTGGAAAAACTGAAAGAAAAAAAGGATTTTTTTGGACCATAAAGTAAAATTTAAAGTGCCTACAGTTGGATCATAGTAGCGGTTGGTGTTAGTCAAATCGATTATCATTCCCAGGTCTGGAATTTTGTTCAGAAGTGATGAGATACTTAACTGTAACTCTGGCGGCACTGATTCAACAACATCCTGTAAAAAGAATAATATTAAAAGTAAGATATTATGTACCAATTGCTTATAGTTCTCTATATGTACTAATATTATAAAGAAATTGTAGCGTTTAGCCCGAGTACTGGGATAGAAGACATATTCATTCCAAAGTACAAAGGCCACATATTAAAAACACAAAAACAAGTTTCAAACAACAACAGTCATAGTCAATATAAAAATTAAAGAGTTTACCAAGCAAAGCCACCACATTTAGCCATTTAACCGGTCAAGTTGCCAGCATTATACAAAAAGAAGCTGTTGCGTGGGCTTCAGTAGTTTTGGATAATTTTGTACAGGTACATTTTTTGACAGACAGACATATGATTTCCACACTTCTAGATTATATTGTTGGCGAAAAATAATGCAAAATTGTATGGCTGATGCACAGGAATGGTTGAGAGTATAAGTCACTAGGCCTTGGCTCCTTAAAGAGCTGTCGCGCCAATCAATTTATTTATTTATTTTAAAGAAATTTTGAAGGCTTACTCCTGAGATTCATTTGACTTCTAGTAAAAAGTGATAGTAAATGTGTTTTCCAAAAAAAAAAACTTGAGTTAAAAAAATGTAATTAGTCTTATGTTCTTACAAAACCAAATCTCGGGTTTGAGAGGAAATTTCTCATTTTAATTTGAGTTGAGAATTTGCTAGTATTTCAGTTGACCATAGTATTAATCTCTGACAGAATTACCGGACTTGTTTTTGTTTCTACCTTAATTTTATTATTATTGGCAAACTTGACTTTTTTCTAATTGGAATGCTTAATTTACCGCCTAAACCACAACTGTAAACGCACATTCAATCAATGTTACAAGGGCAACATCGGTTGCGTCGTAAGGCCTTTTCGTTATTATTCTTTAAAGAGTTTTCAGAATATGTACATGCTTTTATACAGCTCTTGAGATAAAAAAGCTCAAGTTTAGGGGTTCAATAAGCGATTAGTTAGGCAATGCAATGAGGTCGTTGGCCGAAGTTTTCGGAATCATTTGAACTTTTTACGGACTCACGTAGAATATAGAATATAATAGGCTGAATTCTCATTGTGGTTTTTGGGAATGAATGTTCCATTTCCGGCATTTTCTTTCAACCTCTTCTGCTATTTTCATTGCTTGCTTTAATATTTGGTTCCTGAGTTTTTGGTCAAATGTATGTTTAGCCAAAGGTAGGAACGAGAGTGATGAATAAGGTTATGACATGGTCTCCCTTTTCGGCATCAAACGGTACTTGTTAAAGGGGACTTAGCAAGTTAGCATAGATTTTTCAAGAGATGGACTCCTTTGAAAATAAAATTTATAAGTAAACAATTAGATGTTTAAAACTTTTCATTATCTTAGCATTCAATTTTAAAATCATGTTAAAATAATCTAGATAAAACTTCCATAAAATCCTTGTTCTTCTTTTTGCGAAGGTATTAACTGTCAAATGAACTATTATAGCTTTCCGCTCCCGAAGTAAAAAAAAAATACAGTGCTCTTGTTCAAAAGCAATCTTATAGTCACCGACAACAACTTGAATAGAGTCCTCCCAGTTTTTTAACTTTCAAATTTATTGCCCTTACAATAATTTGCATAAGATGGAACCTCTTGCTAACGAGGTCACTAAGGATGTCTGACAAACTAGGTTATCCACCGCCACAGCATTTAAAGACCAGTTTCATGGCAAGCATCATCTGACGTCTTGTTTACAATTCCGACTAACCAGAATCCCTTCCTGTAATCCAATGAAAAAGCCAGATGCCAGATGCCAGACGCCATCGCCAATCGTACGGACGACGGCGGCAATAATCGTGTATATTAGCTGTCATCATTGCAAATCAATTCAAATCAAATTAAAAGCGAAAATTGTAGCTGTATGAGTTTTATTGGCATTCTGCCATAATCAAATTGTCCCACAAGGAAGAAATGATGTCGGCACAACGGTACACAGCGTACTCGGTGCACTGTCACATTGAGTACCTATCCCCAGATGCTTCTTCTCTCCAATAACTGCACAGACACGGGCACTAATAAAACTGAGCACTTTGTATTAATTGGTGGGAATTGGAAATTTCACACATGCAATCAAATTGTTCACCGCCGAGCTGCAGGAACTTAATTAGTGAATGTTGGCAAAATAGCTTTGGGCCTTTGGGCCGGTCCCGGCATTGCATCTGAATGGCGAATTTTAATAGCTTCGAAGAAAGAGAATGAAAACTAAGAGTATTCTAAGTTAGTTAGATTTTTCATAGCTTCTGTTCATTGATTCTGGCCATCTGGTGGTGATGGCGGAAAAAGGAACCTGAATATTGGACATGTGACATGCGTCTATGTATCTACATACATATGTATGTACATAAGAGACATTTTGTTTAATGTCATTATCTTGCGTAAAATTTGACGGGAGAAAAATTGTAATAAATTAAGCAATTTAATGTTCTTGTGGTAGCAAATGTGACGAGTTGTAGCACAAGCTGTTCTGTCATGTTTGTCATGATGTGGCGGTCAAAACAGAAGTGCAACCAAGAGTATTTATTGGAATGTGGTAGGCATGAGATATTGCATGCATTTTATTGTTCCTAGCTGAGGAATTTCAGCAATGGGTAGTATGGAATTGCATATACTTTTAAATGTCAACGACCGCTTATGAAGAGAAAATTTATTGAGATTTTGTTTTTTGTTAATTTCTTTGGTTTCTGGTTTGCAAAAAGTTTCGAAATCGTTTAACTTTTTTTGTCAAGCGTTTCTTTTAAAAGTATAAGTAACAACTTTATTTTAAAAGGTAGAATGTACCGGTTTCGGAGAACGAGACCGTTTGACCTAGCGTGACACGACTTTATCTTCTTCCATTGCAAAAAAAGCATATTTAATCAAAATCATCAGTTATTTATGAGAAAATGTAATTGATTTTGCCATTTACAATAACAAACTCTTAAGCTTTAAAGAAATTTAATGAAATATACATATGTTTTTGGTCTGTTCCATATGCTCAATCTCGTTCTGAGCATAGACAAATACTATATATTAAAAAAACGTAATATTGATGACAAAATTTTCACAACAAAAAAAAAGTGCAAGGGATTTTTTTATTTTCATTTTTGTAATGTTTCTCCACACAAACACGTTAATTGAAGGAAATTTATACCTTTTTCGGGCCACCCAACAATATTTCAATTAAATTAAATAATTCAATTTCTTTCTCGATAGTGGTCCTTCGATGATGATGAAAGGAGTGACTTCGATTCGCCTGCGACCTTTTTTGATGGCCATCAATCAAATTTTGTTGATGTTTAAAATTCAGTTGATGTAGAACATCAGCCATTGCGCAACCAAATCAATTTCGTTTATGTTTACATTTTAACCCAGCAATTAAGTAAATTTATGCAAAATGTAAATAAATGTATGCTTTTTGTTTAATAAATTGCAGTAATTACCATCAGGGTGGCCTTCTTGGACCACCAAAGGTGACTAAATTCATGTTGGTTCTTTTTTGAATAATATATGGAATTTATTAAAAGAAAATTACTTTATCACAATATTCATTTAAATAAAGTGTTAAGGGTTTAATAATATGATGGTTAGTGCAAATCGTGCGAATGAAGTTAACCAACAAACATTATTGAAAAAATGTTTGATTAGATCGCTCTCCTATCTATCGCAATGGAAAACACACAAATAAATTTTTTTAGAAATCTATCAAAATCTACGTTATTATGAACAAGAATTAAAGACATTTGAATCCGAGCTAGAAAAAATCCCATATCGCACCTCAAAATGCGGCGAGCCACATCAAATTATATTGAAAATAAAAACAATCAAATCTTGAGTTCATGTGGGAGTGAAATAAAAACGAGTGGCGCCGGTGCACCAACGAATAAGACAATTAAATCACCCGGTCATGTCATGTACCCTTAAGTGAGTACATATAGCCTTCGATAGAGTGCCACAAGTTTTAGCCTCAATTCTCAAAGGGCATCATTCCAGAGGGACAACTCTGCTATTATGTCTTGAAACACGTATAGGTCCGCAGACCAAATTGAATTCTCGGTGATAATTATTGCGTTGTTTTTTTTTAAGGCATGGTTTCTTGGAAACAACACCATGCCACAAGCAAGGCAACTTCTGGGATCTTAATGGCATTTCATGTTGCATTTTCATTAATCGATTCCTGTGCACAGATATCCGGGAGTGTTTTATATGGGAATAGTTGGATTGTGTTTTGCTCGTCCAATGCTGGACTTTATGGTTTTCTTCCGATGGACTTAATAAAACGTACACATAGTACGTAGTCGTGTGTCGTGCGCCACCTACACAACTCATGTGTGGTCGATGACGATGCAATCATTAAGTTAGGTTTTAAAGGAAAGCATTATGGTTAGAAAAATGGTGCCATTGAGATACAAGTTGAAGTTAGTCTGCTGGCTGACAACCTCATTAGACTATGTTTCAATTTTAATTTAAATTTATATTTAAATTTTAATATATTAATTTTAATTTTTTAGTACATTTTAATGTATTATTTATTTCTGCTTAGAAGTGTTAGATTTCAAAAAAGTATTCTGCCAAAACCGAAGATGTTTTGTATAAAGCAGAACCTCAGCCATGAGCTCCTGGACAAAACATATGAGCAGTGCCCTAGCTATGACATTAAAATTGTCCTAGGCGACTTTAACGCCAAGCTAGGGAGAGAAGATGTTTTTGGTGATACTATCGGAAAACACAGCTTGCACGACACCACCTCCGATAACGGATTCAGGCTAATTGACTTTGCTGCGGGGCGAAATATTGTAATAGCAAGTACCAAGTTCCCACACCTCAACATTCACAAAGGGACATGGAGATCCCCTGATCAATCCACTGTCAACCAAATTGACCACATTGCGATCGATGCAAGGCACTAATCCAGTAGGATATCACGACCCACGCCAAGAAGAGGTAATACTGTGAGGAAGTTTAACGTCGGACGACTGCAATCGCAAGAAATCTCCAGATCCTTTTCCGATCGCGTTTCAAATGCCAAAATGCCATCACGGAAGCCGCGACTGAAGTGCTGGGTTTTACACGGCCACCACAACGAAACCCCTGGTTTGATGATGAGTGTCGGCAAGCACACGCAGCTAAACAAAAAGCATACAAGGCGGCACTGCAAAGAAGGACCAGAACAACCCGTGCACTCTACGAGCAGAAGAGGAAAGAGGAACACCGACTTCTCAGAAAGAAAAAAAGGGAACATGAGAACGCGCGATCGAGGAAATGGAGAGCTGTTATTGCAGGAATGAAGTTCGAAAGTTTTACCAAAAGGTACAAAGAAACTGTCAAAAGTACAGAGCTCGAACTGAAGCTTGCAAAGACGATCAAGGGAACATCGTAGTGGAATCGCAGTCGATGCTGAGAATATGGAAAAACCGTTTCTGCAGACTGTATAACAACGATGACAAAACGAATTCCGCTGTCAGGCAGAATGGTCCACTTTATCTGGGCGGAGTAGACCAACAATTCCGACCACCACATCTGGATGAAATAAAGCTAGCTATGTCTAAACTTAAGAGCAACAAAGCCGCCGGAGCCGATGGTCTAGCTGCACGAGCTCTTCAAAGCTGCAGGCGATGACTTGGCTATAAGTACGCACCAACTCATAAGCCAGATATGGTTAGAAGAAAGCATGCCCGATGAATGGAACCTCAGCATAATTTGCCCGATCCTTAAAAAAGGAGACCCTCTGAGCTGCACCAACTATAGGGGTATCAGTCTTCTCAACATCGCCTACAAGATCTTTTCTGCTGTATTGTGTGAACGCCTAAAGCCATTCGTCAACAACCTGATAGGTCCATATCAGTGCGGTTTTAGGCCAGAAAAGTCCACTATCGATCAAATATTAACATTACGGCAGATCATGGAAAAAACTCAAGAACTTCAAATCGATACCCACCACCTTTTCATCGATTTCAAAGCCGCGTACGACAGCATTTATAGAAACGAGTTATATAGAGCAATATGCAGTTTTAACATCCCTGCGAAACTCGTCCGCCTGTGTAAAATGACGATGGAAAACGAACGCTGTTCCGTCAAGGTCGGTAAAGACCTCACCAACACCTTTGAAGTCATAAAAGGATTCAGACAAGGAGATGCGCTGTCATGCGACTTTTTCTACATTATACTTGAAAGAATAGTGCAGAACTCTCACATCAACACCAGAGGCACGATCTTTCAAAAGTCCGTCCAATTACTCGCATACGCCCACGATATTGACATAATCGGAAGAACGCAGCGTGAGTATTGAGACGGAAGCGGCAAAGATGGGTTAAGCAGTCAATGAGGGCAAAACCAAGTATATGCTGTCATCAAGAAGAGACACCCAACATCGACGTCTTGGACAAAACATCACCATAGACAGCTATAACTTGGAGGTAGTTAGGGACTTTGTCTACCTGGGCTCCGCTATCCGGCTGTACAGCGACACAGATCTAGCCAAAAGAGTAAAAATTCAACGTCAACAACGTTCAACAATCGAGTTTATTCGATGCAATCGAGCACTGGCATCACATAATTTGGTTCAATCGATTGTCATCGATTGTATCGACCGCGTTTCCAGCACACAACCTTCAAACTCTGGTTTAAAACAAAAACAGTCGATAAAAAAAAGTTATCGCCTGGAGTAATTTTTTTCTGAAAACAAGAATGAAATCACAACAAAAAATGGGCACGACTGGGTCAAACGTACTTGCTCTTATGTGCATAATTACATTGGAAAGCAAGATCTTTGACAGAAACAAGTAACATTTGCGTTGAAAATAACACAGTTTGAACTTATAAAAAGTATTAAAAACCACAATACTTAACGGTTTTTAGTAAAAATGAAGTATGCCATCACACGTCTTAAATAACAAGGAATTTATGAAAAATGTATTTTGAAAATTGTAGGATGGGTTTTGATAAAATCCTGTTTTTTATTTTGTTTTTTGAAAAAAAAAATATTTTTTTAAATTTTGGTATGCAGTTTTTTAGAATTTATTTAAATACATGTGATTATAAAATTTAAAATAATTTTTTTAAATAGTTTTCAAAATATTGACTTTTCAAAAAAAAAAAAAAAAATTTTAATTAGAAAAAATACTTATTCAAAATTTTGATATTCAGAATTAATTTGGCTACCTAGATCTTCTTAAATATAAAATTTGACAGAAATCCAAAGAGCCGTAACCGAGAAAGCCAAAAATTAAATAACCGTTATATGAAAGGTCCCGTTA
Source organism: Platycheirus rosarum (assembly GCA_963971375.1). Classification (NCBI taxonomy): domain Eukaryota; kingdom Metazoa; phylum Arthropoda; class Insecta; order Diptera; family Syrphidae; genus Platycheirus; species Platycheirus rosarum. Next base: position 127,366,966 of record OZ020508.1, on the reverse strand, counting down.
ATAGACTTTTCCCGTATATGTGGTTCTAATCAAATAATAGCCAATACTATTGGTCACTATGCTTCCTCGATAGTGACATTGATGCCAGTGTTGAAATGATCACAAATGTGATTCTTCTAGGGATGCGTGCTTTTATTCCTAACAGAGTAAAAAGCATCAAGCCTAAAGAAAAATCTTGGTTTAATTCTGAGTGTAAAGAAGCTATCAGGCTCAAAGAAGTAAGTTTCCGATCCTACAAAGCCAACCCTACAGAGGAAAATCGGAAAAAGCACTCATGCAACTCCGTTATTAAAAGAACCAAATTTTTGCATGACCAAAAATGACGGCAAAAAATTTTGGAGTGTCCCAAAGGCAGTAAAATTTGTTGGTCATTTGTAAAAAAATATTAAAAACTCCTCAACATCTTCGGTTCCAACGCTCATCGACAATAACAAACAAATTGTTTGCTCTTCAGAGAAGGCAAACTTGCTCGCCGCCGATTTCGCTGCCAGCTGTACTTGAGAATGTAAATTTTTCCATGGGACAGATTTTTTCCGCACTCGTACAGTAGCAATACAAGTTGTATTGGACGGATCCAAGTCTGATTCCCACAAAAATAAATGCTGGTGTGCCCCAGGGCTCTGTTCTGTCTCCGACTCTTTTCCTCATTTTTATAAATGATCTTCTGTCTGTTACTTCTAATCCACTTAACTGTTTTGCTGACGACTCTACCCTCAGCTTTTCATATTCGTTCGATAATTCACGTCCTTCGCCTTCGGAATAGTGTGGAGTTTAATGCTTCGAAAACTCAATGCTGTCTTCTGTCGTTAAAGCAAAACATACCCCCAATGCCATTGTCCATGAATGGCACTTACATCAAAAAAACCGAAAAGCTCTCAGTACTCGGTATGTGTGTCAACGACGACCTCCGTTGGAATGACTTTATATTTGAAATCGCTAAGAATGCTAGTAGGTGCTTAGGTTTTCTGTATCGGAAGTATGTAAGAAGTATTTTTCCCCATCTGATCTGGCTACAATCTATAAAGCGTTTATACTCCCTAAACTCGAGTATAACTTCCACCTCTGGGCAGGTGCTTCGCAAACAATGCTCCCCTTTTTTGATATAATACAAAATCGAACGTTAAGATTGACAGGAAATAGAACTGCCGCTGAAACAATTGCCCCTCTCGAACACCGACGCAATGTTTCATGTCTCTCCTTATTTATCGTTTCTTTTATAAAAGATGTTCACTCGAAGTAGCCAGCTGCATTCTTCCCCTTAAAAGTTTTTTTCGTAATACTCGTCTCGCGAGGAATGCCCATCAGTTCACCCTTGAGCCCAATTTCGGACGTACCGTGAAATATAGGGATTCTTTTTTTAGCCGAACAACACGAATTTGGAATAGTTTACCCGGCGAGATTTTCCCTTGCCATTTTGATTTGCAAACATTCAAAACCAATGTTAATCGACACCTGATATCTCTCTCCTCTCTATCTTCCTAATGCCCGCGCAGTGTGTTCTACATTAAAAGGGAAACAAATAGTCCTTTCTGCGCGCGTTAATTATAAAAAAAAAAAAAAATCTCAAAAATGTTCATTAAAATCGTTGGAGCCGTTTTCGAGAAAAATAAGATATTCCTAAACGGTCACATGGCAGGTACCGCTATTTTAAGGGCTAAAAATACAATTTCAATTTCCCCTCTGGAGTATGCCAAAATAATCACACACACCTAGTTTGAAGATAATCGCTTAAGCCGTTCAGGCTGCAGCCCGTTATACATACTGACAGACAGACAGACAGACATTTTTTGTCGATCACTTAGACTTCTCTATGATCGTAATGTCATGTTTCATTGTTATCTCTTTTTTTATATTCACGAATCCTTAACTTGCCTTATAGTCCCTATAATCGCAAGTAAAAATGTCTATTGATAGAAAACAGCGAAATTTTGACTACTTTTATGAGTAGTCATCAACGCTTGTCTAAATGCATTCTAAATAAATTGCACGACTGGATCGCACATACTTACTCTTATGTGCGGTCACAGCTTTGAATACAATAAAAACATTAAAGGAACTTCAAAGTTTTTATTCGATTTTTGTGACTTGTGTTTGAAAAAGTACGTAAAAAAGTTTTCAGCAGAAAAATTTAAACGCCATTTTATTTCTTTAGAAAATGTGAAAAAGCTTACTTTTTTTTGTCGTAGAAACGGTTTTTAAATAAAACTGTTTTTATTTAACAACTTTTTTTAAAAAATACAAAAATTCTTTCCTATCTTTCTAATTCTTCTAACTAGTAGTCTAAAAGGCAATGTGACTTACAAACACTTAGTTAAAAATATTATAAAAATATTATAAATAATTCAAGAATGCAAACTTAAACACAAAAATTACTTACATTTAAAAACAAAACTAAAAAAAATTTAAATACCCGTTTTCAAAATATCGATTTTTCAAAAAAAAAACTAATTTAAAAAAAATATTAAAAATACAAAAAAAAGTGATTCAAAAATATTTTTATGTCGAATTGCTTTGGCTGCCTACATGATCCTGAATATCAAATTGTATTGTATTTGGTTGTCGAGAAAGTTGAAGAAAACAAACGGTCCTATGGTGGGGTACATTTTTAGCGCACCAACTTACATTTCTTGTCAACAGTACATATACCAAACCTACAAAAGTGCACTAATTTTTTTTTCATAAAAATTCTTGGAGCCATTTTGAGAAAAATAAGCTTTTATTTAACGGTTATATGACAGGTACCGTTAATATTTAAGCTAAAAAAATTAAAAAAACGTCCTCTGTAAAATGACAAAAAAACCTTAAGTTCTAATTTTGAAAACGGTTGGTACAATCTATTAGACTGTAGTTCAATAGACATCCGTACAGACACATAGTCAGACAGACAGAATTTTGCCAGTAACTCAAATATGTTTCTCTATCATCATAAGATCATGTTTGATTGTTACCTCAAACATTTTAATCTGCACGAATGCATAACTTGCATTTTAGTACCTATAATCGTAAGCAAAAAAGAAAACCAGCCGTTTTCTCTGAGAAAAACTCGCGAAATCACTTAACACGAGGGTTCTCTCCAAAAACAATAACGATCGGAAAAAGTTAATATTTCGTTAATATGAAAGTACATTTTTTAAATCGTTTTTGTTTTTAGATTTGAAGGGACATAAAATACAAGTTCAAAGGAAAGCTAATAACGATGAAGCTTCATTTGAAGGGCAAGGGCAGAGGCCCATACAAGCTAACAAATATTTATTGCCGATTTAGAAGATAGAATAAATTATAAAATGCGATGGCTTCCTCATCTTCACTTTCCGAATAAAAAAATATATTATTCAATGCGAGTTTCAAAATATAGTAAATGAATCTAATTGACATTGTATTTTATACATATGTAGGTCGCAATGACATTTCTAAGTTCAAGTCACGATGAATATTGTGTTAAGTTACGTGCTGCCAAAAAATATTTGTTTCGAGTTCCACGACGATCAACAATCCTCGATTGAATCAAGTTACGTGCCAGAACCCCTGCTTCTAGACGAAACCACGCCAAATTTGTTTTATTTTAACTATGTGTCTATAAGGTTTATTGTCTTTTAGGATGCAGTTGTGTGTTGCACGACACTTGGTAAAATAATAAACCCAATAGAAGGTTGAAAAAAAATGCTACCTAACCTTATCTTGTATAGTAGTGATGCAGTAATCACTACTATTTTCAGTCATGACAGTTTTGGCTAAGTTCAGTTTTCGGTTACCATTGTTGCTATCCAGAGACTATTTGTTGTTTTGTACAAAAAGTCTTGTTTTCTACCCTCCGTTACTTTAAAATATTGGCATTGGGCTAAAGTGAAAACCTCTGTTTCTCAGCTAGATATCTAGTTTCGCACGGGAAAATGATGTTTGGTATATGTCCTTATCCTTATATGGATGCACATCCGAAATCTCTATATCTTTCTATTTTGCAGGTCGTCCGTCTGAGTCATAAACCTGTCTGGACGTTGGAAATTTGTTTCTTTCCCTAAATCTGTGCTGTCCAGTACAGCCCAATAATTTATTTTTCTTTCGAAAACAACCTTAAGCACCACTTCTTACAATGTCAATGCCTCGGTACCGAAAGGACTTGAGTGATCAAGTTTTTAAAATAGGAGACTTGTTTGCCCGGAGTCAATCGTTTCTTGCCCGGGCTTATAATAAGTGATTTACCTTACCTTACCTTAGGTGGCGCTACAGTCCGGGGTATGCCTCAACCAACAAGCTTCTCCAGCCAGGTCGGTCCTTAACTAGCTGCCTTCAGTTACGTGCCGTCCTTCTAGAGTGGATTCAAAGATTTTCCAGGCCGGATCATTGATGTCCATCCGTTCTATATGAACCAGCCATCTGAGACGTTGAATTTTTACTCTTTTGGCTAGGTCTGTGTCGCTATATAGCCGGTACATTCATTGTATTTTCTTCTCCACTCTCCGTTAATGCATACGGGACCAAGAATCACCCGGAGAATCGTCCGCTTTTGACAAGGTCCATGGGCTACTGACAGCACGCTGTGTTCATCCCATCAGGCGAACTTATGCTTATATGTGAATGTTATGGGTATCGATTTCAATATACTGCATTTCCTAGTATATACATTTGTTTAAGGGGGCTTTTCTGGACTACACCCAAACTGGCATGGATTGCTTAGATTATTGGTTCGTGAGTTTAAGGAAAGATGTGGTATGGGATGTTAAAAAAAATATATACCGTAATTTGCCAGTACAGAGGTTTTTTTACTTAATTGATCATATAAGCAATGTTAGGACTCTGTTTTAAGCGTGGTTTCTTTCGACCATATCTTTTAAAGGAGCTATAGGTACTCACTTGCGGCTTTCTACAGTTCGACAGGTAGGCCATTAGGCCATTTACCGATTACTGGCCAACGTCATCCAGTTTCACACCCCAAGGCTTCGGGCGTCCTGGTATACGAAAACCTTTCAATGTAAGCATAGTCTGTAATGATTTTTTGTACTATAAAAAGAACTGCAACAGATTTTCCGAGATGATTATTCTTCGCTCATAACAGCTAGGTGCCCAGCCCACCGGAGTCCACCGAGCTATATCTTCACCGGAGTCGTCTTTCCACTTAGTTTTTATGATAAGGTTTTTGGATTTGAGAAGAAGTCTGATATACAGTATAATTAAAAATAATGTGCTGTTTAATCAAGATCATTCCTTAAGCAAAAGCAGCAAACTCAAATAAAAATCTTAGCTCAAATCATTTAAATATTATAAAGCCAATATGGCTTACGCTGGTCGTTAAAATAACATCGGTGCAGTTGTATAGCATTAATGTACGTTTAGCCATGCCACTCTATTGTAAAAGTGCATCGAAAATACATTTCCAATATCCCTTTTGAAAGAAAAATCAGATTCAATGTTCTTATAAGAACGCTAGACAGTCTGTGAGAAAACAGCAATAGTTTCCTAAAATGACGACAGATAAAGTTTAAAGTCATTTCGGCCAGCCAGTAAGACAGCTTAAAGATCCATCATTTTAAACTGTACTGGGACTCAAGGCTTAGCCCCAGCATCCATTAAATGCCAATGCAATATTTAAACTTTTAACTGAAATGGAGTATGTTATGTGTATGTACTTACGTTTCTCAAAGGAACCTTGAACGCAATAAATCGTGTTCCTTTTATAATTTGTCCTACGGGTGTGTAGTCAAGCCACCTGAAACAAATAAAAAACGATTATTTACAAGAAAAAGATATTGTAAATAGGACAGACAAAATTATTATGGAATTTCCAAGTACTTTTGTTTTAAGTGAATTTATTTATGTGTATTTTTATTAGCAACCAAGAAAATTGCAAGGAACAACAATGCCCGAGTTGACGTGTTGTTTTAGATCATGAACAGATTTATTAATTATTGTTAGAACAGACCTGTCTGGTATCTTGGGAGGCATAATGAGATTTATGTTATTATATATATTAAGAATCTATATAAAAATAGTTTACATATAAGTATCTTGTACGAAACGAAATATAGAAAATAAATATACTGAATTTTCACAAAATCAAAAGCGCCTTTATTTCACGTTTTATAAGAAGTAGCTTGCTGCTGGCTTATCAATTTTGACATTTACCCATGTCGTGTGTTCAGGAATATGACTTTCGGAGCTCTTCGAACTATGAGAACAATACCTTTTTCGGACTTGAATTGTGGACGTATTATATATGGACTAGTAGTTGCCTTCCTCAACTTGGTTCCATTTTAGTCTCAGTTATTTTGGGCGACACTAGCCTCGTCCTGAGTACACTAGCGGGAAAAAAATTAAACCTCAATTTTGACATTTCATCCAGTAATCCCAGACTTTGGCAGCAGGTTTTCCCACGTTGGCATGTTAAAATTTCAAGTTCGTAAAATCTTTAGAACCTAAACTTTGTTGCGATTTTGGATTGTCATCCTGCAAACTTAAAAAAAAGCCTTAAGATGTGTCCACACCAAAGAAACTTTTTTTTTAAACATTTCAGAAACATGTAAAAAACCTTTCAGAAATGTTTTTTAAATGTTTCTGAAATGTTTATTTAAGTCTGGACGCTTTGCAAAACATTTCTGAAATGTCTATCTGTTTCCAATTCCAAACGGAAATCTTTCTTTATTTTCATGCTTTTATTTAGTATATAGTTGACAGGTTTTGTTGTTTTTAATTGTGTGTGTTTTGATCATAATGACAAAACGCGACGCTATTATTGCTCTTTCTTACATCATGAAGTGCAGAACTGGATACATAAAATGGGAAACATAAACATTTAAGAAATGTTTCAGAAATTTCTGAAATGTTTCTGAAATGATTTTTAAGCAAAGATAAGACATTTCAGAAATGTTTTTTAAACAAATGTTTTTTTTGGTGTAGACACACCCTTATAGTTTTCACAAGGAATAGGTCTCAACCTCTTTAAGAATCTTTTGTCAGGATTTTTTTAACTTTGTCTTATCATTATTAATGAACAAATAGTTAGAAAAAAGAAATAAAAAGGAACGTTGGTCTTAAAAGACAAATTGCCTTTTAGAACGCAACTGGAATTTGGACGCATGTAGTTTGAAAAATAAGAATGGTAGGAAAAATTAGAAAACACATTATATCTACTGCCTTAGTAGTGTTTTATTTGATCATAATTAATTAGTTTCTTTTAAAATCTTAATAAAATCAGAAATATTTGAAGAGATTTGAAAATAAACTAAAACCCCTTTTTTATACGAGATTTAAAAAAATCCTTTTTTTTCCTTCTAGTGCTTTTAGCTTGTCTTAGGCACAAACCAATAAAAAGGGAAGTTGTCCACGATCTAAAAAAACAAGAGGCAAAATACCAAAGATGTCGCACACTTCTATGGATGGAATTCAAAATTGTCAGTTATGTTTTTCCGGTAAATGCGACTTTTTGAATTTTTGATGTCGCGAGCTTCTATGTCAACATTTTAAGTTGTTATTTATTTTTTCCTGAAGTGGGTTCAGGAGAGCTAGCCTCGCATTCTCAATTTTGGCGAGATTTTTTTTTACAATTGTTGTATAAAGCTGACATTAGACTAGCAGTCCATATATAATACGTCCATGATGAAGGGATATAATAAATAATTATTATTTAAATAATGGTGAATTTACATCATGTATTTGCAATATTTTGATCTGCAAATTTCACGAAAAACAAATAGGGACCATTGTGAAAACTGAACACTTAACTTGCATTTCTTTTTTTTACTCAGAGCTCGATCGATGAGCTTGGAAAATAATTATCGAGCAACAAAACGGATTTTGGGTATCCGAAATTGAAAATCCGGGAAAAATGTAAACTCGGCCTCTATGTTTCAAATAATTAAAAATGTATTGCTGTTTTCTCGTGATATTTTTTTTATGTTTATATTTTAAATTTATTTCTTATTTTATACTTCAAATATTTTTAATTAAATTGTGATAAATTAATGCCAATGTTTTTCCTTTAATAATGAAAAAGTAATCCTTTTGACGAAATAAATGTTTTATTGTAATTTAATATCACTGCTGTAGCAGACACATCCCTTCATGGATAAAACGAGAACAAGAAGAAAACATAAGTAAGTATAATGAAAGAGACAGATAGATAGATAGATAGTTCTAAATCTAAAGCCGTGTTGAAATGTTATTATTTGTTTTTTATAGTAACAACAGCCAATAATTGCTAAATATTTTAAATGTAAGACCATAACAATATTGTAAGTCTTAAAATGCCTGTAATGTAATTGCAAGAAATATTCCCATAGAATTAAATAAATTTCAGATTTATGAAAACTCCCTTGAAGAAGTCAAAAAGTCTGAGGAAACGTTTGGAGAAAATATGGAATAAAATTGTTTTATTTGCATAAGAAGAAATTTTACCAAAAAATCCTGGCAACAAAAATAAAATTCGTAAAAGCAAAGAATTAGTCGAAAAAAACTATTAACTCGTATATAGAACCTATAGTAGTATCATGAGGCAGCTTCTAGTTAAGCGAGGTAGAGCCGCAACGTCGCTGTAATAGCTTTTTCTGTCAACACGATATACATTTGTATGGGTTTTGGAGAGTAGAAAGAAATATAATGATGACAGAGTAGGTTGTATAGTTTGTTTGAAAAAAAGTCTTAGAACGAGTACAAGAATAGGCAGAAATAATGAATAATAAGTACGAGTGAAAGGTTCAAAACGTGACACTAGACCACATGGTATGGCAGAGTAAGGGAAACAAAAATTAATGGATTTCCTTTTGATTTTTCGTAAACAAACCAAGATTGTGCGTCTTCGATTATTTTTTGGATTTTGCATTTTTCAAGAATTTTTGTCATTTCTGTATTTTCTGTATTTCTTATACCGAGATCAACAACCAATATTGCCATATTCGGATCCGACTGTTTAAAGTTTTAATATAAATATTGTTCAATCTCGAACGTTAGTTAAATATAAAACTGGTGCCAGTTGGTACTATGTTGTTGGTACAATAGTATTTTGGTACTAGATTTTTAGTACTTAGTACTAGAATTTTTTACAATCGTAGTTTCGCTACTATATTTAGTACTATATTTAGTACTATATTTAGTAATTGGTAGTAGATTAAGTACTATATTTTGTAGTTAGTAGTAGATTAAGTACTATATTTAGTAGTTAGTTGTAGATTTAGTGCTAGATTTTTTACGTGATAAGTTCAGATACTCTAAAGCAATAATATAGGTACAAATATCCGCAAACAATGTGTTGTTTGTAAAATAAGTAACTAGGTAGGTACTTCAACTCAAAATAATTTTTGCAGATTAAAAAAAAATATATATTAATCAAACATGGTAACCATTCAAAATTGTACAAAAAAAAACCAAACCAATAATCAAATTTCAGCAAAAATCGTTAAAATGGTACATTTCATCCTGTTGCCGTATCTAAAAAAAATCTTCCAAGGAAGCAATAAAAACTCCTCACATACCTGTCTAAATTTTTATCTTTCATTCTCTCATTATCGCTTATTCTAAAGAAAATGGTAATGAAATAACATTAAGAAGTGTTCATAGTTTGTTTCCTTCTGACTGCTATTACTTTATATACATCTTTGTCGTTCTGTCTTTTTCTAACATTGCATATGTGTTGAGAAAAACTTTAGGGAGATGTAGACGCACTAGATGGCGCTAGTTTTCGGACTCGGATGGTAGTACTATAGGTTCTATATACAGAAAGTTTTAAAAAATGTATGATTTACAATTTCGTAATTTAAGTACAAACATGTTCAGTGTCATCTGGGCATAACAAAGAGTTTGAGGATATCTGAACTTAGAACAGCTGATTTATAGCAAAACGTCACTTAACACTAAACATCAGAAATTTTATTTGTTTCAAAAATATTTTTGCAAATTATTCCATTGAAATGGATAATCATTCAATTTCAACAATAGATACCATGTTGATTTCGAACTTTCTTTACACGTGTCGATGTTGTCTTGCCAGTAATATTGAACTTAAACCGATTTTTAATTCCATCGGCAGTATTCCACAAGCAATTTTTCTATTTACAGCAGTGATGGTAAGAAGTGTAGTATAGCCAATCTTTAGCGATAAGATACCGTAAGAGTAGACTAGGCAAAACTCTCGTAGCACATTTTAGTTGTATAAGAAAACTATGGATTGGTTTTATTGAGTGACCCGTTAACCAGAATGCTTTCTGATTATTGACGCGAGAATATAAGAAAAGAATTTATTCCTTTTTTATTTAATTTAAAATTACTGATTTCACTACTTTTTTTTAATAATAATAACCGTTTTTTGTGCGTTTTAAGTTTGAAGAAAACGACAGTCTTCCAAATACAATATGCACCGTTTGCGTAGATCATCTTAATAAATGCATACATTTCAAGCAAAAAGTTGAAACGACAGACTTGCTGTTGCGGAAGTATTTGATTGACTCTACTAAGGAGAAAGGTATGCCCCTGCCCCTGCTTAATGATTGAATAGTCAAATGAAAAATTGCTTCAAGGTACTCAAAGATCTAAGGATAGCCTTAAAGACCATGACTATGCTTTACCAAATCTAATTTCGTATGATGTGGATATAGAATCTCATAATGGCGACATGTTTGAAAAAGATTATAACAAAAAGGTGCCCTTAATCTGTCTCAGACGTAAGTTTCTGCGCCATAATACTATACTCTACTCAAGTTATAATATTTGCAGCAGAAGAAAACTTATTCTGTTGCAATCACTGTGGTAAAAAGTTCTCGCAAAAGACCACCTTTGTTAATCACCTAATCTGTCATACACCAATACGCACATCGAATTTGAACTCAACCAGCTTTATCTGCTCAAATTGCCTAGACAATTTCGCTTCAGCAAAAGACCTCGTAGTACACAGTTCGCTACATGACGTTTCAAATGGATTCATCTGCAAGTCATGTCATAAGACCTTTTCCAGTATGTCTCTTTTGTATGCAAAAAACGAAGAAAGCTAACTTGTTTTCTCATTTATTTTAGCGTTTTATAAACTAAAGCGACACGTACCTTCGCATTTTGATGAAAAGCCATTTAAATGCCAAAAATGTGAAATGAGATTTGTAGAGATAGCATCTCTTACCAGGCATTTCCGAGTACACACCGAACAAAAAATTGAAATTATGCATCCTTGTTCAGTTTGCCAGAAGAACTTTCCCAATCGATATAGCCTTAAGGTTCACAATCGTTCACATACTGGTGAACGTCCTTGGAGATGTTCCATTTGCGGCAAAAGATTCACTGATGTACGTCTTTTGAATTCCCATAGAAGACTGCACGTGGACGCCAAACCATACCAATGCGAACAGTGTAATAAAAAGTAAGTTTTGAAAATACACGAAAGAAAGATTTCCATTTATCCTGCCACAGTTTCAGACATCGCTCGAGTTTGGTGACACATATGCAGACCCATGCCAGCAAAACTCGACCGTATCGCTGTGACAAATGCAAAAAAGCTTACAAACAATCCTGGAGCCTGCAAATACACAAGCGATCACATGTTATTGACAAGAAGCCCTTTCTCTGTGAGCAATGTTCTCAAATGTTCACATCTAGTTCATCACTGGAAGATCATCTGCAGTGGCATAGCAAGAAAGTTGAATCTGACAACAGTGATTCAACAAAAGAACCACCTTCAGAATTTTTCCAGTGCAACGAATGTTCCGCACAGTTTTCATCGTCTTTGGATCTAATAACCCATCGAAAGCTCACTCATGCCCTCCGCCATGAATGTGATACGTGTTTTGGTAAATGGAAAACCATCGAAGAGTTGGTGCAACATAAATGCGATGAAGTGTTGAAGGTTTCCGATGAACCGACACCCGATGAGATGATAATGTTGCCCAATGGAGAAATACAAGATTGCAATACAATTGTCAATACATTGTTGGCTTCGGTGGCAGAACGATCTCCGACAAAACAACCAAACAAAAAGGCTTAAAGGTACTAGATACGTTCGATAAACTTAAAAAAGAAAACCGAAATTGTTATTTTGTTTAATTGTTTTAAATTAATTGATCTATTATTATAATTTCATTATTATCTAAAGCATGTATGCACACTCTCTTTGGTTCTATGCTCTATCCTCTCTACTGGAATTTATTTTACGCTCGAAAACTGCAAAACACCATATTCTCCGGTAGTCATCCAATCGGGTTTTATTTTATTTAAATTATCAGCGACTCCCTCTTTGAGTCCGCAAATTAAATCGGCTTTGACGGTGCGTAAAGCACATACATTGGTCGGTTGGAAACCTATGATTAACACAAATATTAATAAAACTGAAAGTTATTACTATAAACAAACCTCTTAAACATGTTTTGAAGTCTTCTGTATAATCCCATGTAAAATCGCCAATTAGTTTTCTGTAGTTGAGATCTCCTTTGAATATTGCCAAATGGGATTCGGCAAGCTTGTTGTATAGATTCTCATTTATTTCTTTCATTCTAAAGAGAATAATAGGAATGAATTGAAAATTAAATTGTTCAGCACCTTTTTACCTATAATATTCATATGGACTGGTCCAAAACCATTCTGCTGGAGAAATTTCGAATTTTCCATCCTGCAAAAAATTGAACCACTTTTCACCAACTGCTCGCAAAACTGTTGATGTTGGATGATTTCTCAAATGATCCAATGTCCAGAGGAAATCTTGTGGCGTTACATCTGATATAAACCAAGGAATGGCTTTTAGGTGGAAACGAATTTTTGTGGCTAGATTCTTATCGATTATGTAATCAGCTACAAGAAGATCGGTGAACAATTCGAAACCGGAATTATCTTGAACGAAATCAATTATGCGCGATTCTTGTTGTATTGGTTTAGATATGCAGTTCCATATTTGTGTGGTGTCATCGACTAAGATATTCGGATTCAGTGAATCAACGGAATCGAAGAGATTGCCTGTTTGTTTGATCTCTTTTCCTTCGGATATGGAGAGATCACAACGGTTGCCCCAAAGATTGAGCTGAAAAAAAATAGAAGAGTTAAATAACAACACGCAAAATGTGTATAAGGATCGTATTCCACATAACCGAGTTTTGTTTATATCTTTCCTTTATCAACAACTCTTTAGTTCAAAAACACGTAACTCGGTTAATAAGAAATGAATCCATTTTGAGGAAACAAAAATTTAATTAAAACGCCAGATCGTTAAAAAGCCAATAGCCTGGATAGTATAGTACTGAAAATTGTGTTTTTTTAGGACAAAGATGGCTTTTTTCCAAAAAAGTTTACTTCTGGGGAGTTTTTAAAGCATTTTCTCAAAAATATTGATGATAATGAATCACAATACACTTTCATAAGAACATAAGATGTTTGTGTAGAAGTTCAAAAAAGTTTACAGCGTCAAGCATTTACTTTGATATCAAAATAAGTCGGCCATAAACTTGAAGAAATCTTAACGAGTTTAAAGAAGAATTCGAACAAAAATTAAACTGAATTGATAAATACTATAATCAACTGTATACCTTCAATATGCGAACAAAGAACTTCTCGCTTAGTGGCCCATCACGTGTGCTATTTACGACATTCTCTAGAGCCTCTGTGCAGCATGTCAAAGCGTTTTCCTTTTGCTTTCTAAAGTAATCGTAGTCCTTCATTTTGTTCATGCACTCGAAATACGAACTGACACGGCGATACATATAGCATTCGCCATAGAGCCAACAAATTCTAAAGAACGTATCATTGTCCGCCGTTAGTCCGGCAATGAACTTGTTCCACTCTTCCTTATCGGGTTCTGTAAAGTAAACATTAGGCATACGAAATTCGAATCTATAAGTACTAATATACCGTTGCCAGTGAAGGGTTCTAGTGCCTTATCAGTTTGCAACTGATACTTCAGCTTTGAGATGTTCCCAACGATTTCTTTGATCTCTTCACGAACCTCCTTTCAGAACAACAAGAATGAATAAAAAAAACATATTCAAACTCTAATTAGAATCTTACCTCTCCTCTCTGTTGGGCAATATCATCTTTATCACGCGAAAGATTATCAAGAATTTGAGTTAGAATCACAGGTAAACGTTCACGTAATGTATAATAAGCGAAACTTCTATAAATGGCATGCAAATAATTTATGTACAAAAAATATAACTCTATATATGTATGAATAATTTGTTGTTTTAAGGAATATGAAACTAAATTTGAACCTCTTGAAACGCCCACGCAACAGAGTGTGCCTTGGAGGCTTTTCATCGACGATGTCGTATTTTTTATCAAAATCAGCAGCCGTTGTCATTGCGAAAGTTTTTTAGTATGATAGTTTATGGTTATTTACAAGATTTGGATTTGTTGATTTATTTGAAACGATATATTCAAGGGCAGACAAGTGAAGATGTGATTGGCAAATACTATTCAATGGGATGACATTCACTGGCGCGAAATAAAAACTAAAATTATATTTATTCATCAACCTACTTCGCGATGAAATGAAAAATCCAGAAAACAAAAACTTAAAGCAAACTGTCAATTTGAACAGCTGTTGACCTAGTGATGCCAAGTATACTCAGTTATTTTAAAGATTACAATGAGCTTTTTTAGGATTGTGAATCACTCATGCAATTTTTGATGGCAAAAGTTTGCTTCTACACGTTGCAATAGTTTTAAGAACATTTTCATCATTTTAATGGATTTTTTGTAAGTTACAAAATTACTTCTCCGATCACAAAGAACATAACTTGCAACTTGTTCCTCTTTTGCATGTAAATAACGTTTTTTAAAATCGATGATATTTAGTAGTTGGATGAATGTGCTGGCATTTTTATCCCGAAAATATAAACGGTTCCTGTGGGAGAGGTTTATATATGATATGATGTATTGCAGGAATTTTGTTTGTAATGCTTCCATGCATCAACGACTCAAAGAATTTGTGAAGTTTTGGTAGATAGAAGAGCTACAAGATTCAGATTCAGGAGAAATCTGAACATTTTTTTAAAGTATCTCTTTTATTCTCACTTTACCATCCTTACCTTAGGTGGCACTGCAGTCCGGATTGAACCTGAGCCTCAACCAACAAGCTTCTTCAGTCAGCTTATGGTCTTTAGCTAGTTGCTTCCAGTTTTGCACGTGAAGTTGGTCAAGGTCCTCTTCTACTTTCGTGCGCATCCTAAGTTTTGGTCTTGCTCTACTGCGCCGTGGAATCTAAGTTGCCTATGCCGTCCGCATCGAGATTAAACATGCCTCTTCACCTCACTGCGGGAGGTATGATAAAGGTTTTATAAATGACACTTCATTTGCCCGAGAATTTCAAATAATCTCGAATTAAGAACGCATATTGGGATGAATGTTGAGATGTCAATAAACTTAACAAAGTTTTGTGGAAAAACAAAGAAAAAACATACGAATTTGTGCAAATTTATCATTTCGATGGAACCTTCGAATTTTACTTCTTCGAAATTCAAATTCACTAAGTTTAAATTCTTTGCTTCGATTAGAAACCAAATTCTAAAACGTTTTTGTCTTATTAAAAAAAAAAAAAAACATTTGACCTTGGTTGACATTGGTTTTTATTTATAGCTTTTTAAAAACTATACAATGGTTACCCTGATCATAAAAGCTTCTTTCAATAACGATGCCCCGCACTTTTTTACAAAGATTCTCCAATTCATTCTCTTCGAAAACATGATAGAACCTCAGAAAAGTCGTCTTTTCAGTGTTCTCTTGTTGCGATTTTAGCTTCCATGGTACAAGAACATCTTGTTCAAGGAATTCAGTGCGATTCGTATGAACCGGTAGTTGAATATCAATTTCCAAACTGATCTTTTGATTTTCCGTTTGAGTTTTTTGTCTTTGTTCGGCTTCGGAAATTTTTCCCTTATTAACAGCTTTATTCTGTCTAAGATAGGATGATTTTTTGGAATCTGCTTTTTGATTTTTAGCCCAAACGTAAATGAGGCCAAGTCCACCGGAACGAAGAACTCTTGCCATTTCGTTTATCGATTGCAGACGACGAGCCTAGAAGATTTTTCATAACCGGGGTGTGATTTATTATTTCTTGTCTCTTACCTTACTCGCCAAATGGTGTATGACTGCAATGCTTATGACTCCATCAGCTGCTGAGGAGCGAATAGGGACACATAGACAGTCGCATTTGAAGACATGCTGTTTGTTTGAAGAGCAGACATTTATCAGACCCGAACTTCTATCGCAACCGATCTAGAATAAATTTGTTTTAAATTAAAATTATTTAAATTCTTGAATACTTACTTGAAGGGTTTCCTTGTTGATGGAAAGATATTTCCCATTTCCACAGCCAATATCAATAATGATTGAGCCTGGTGGGAAGGAGCTTAAAAATTCGGCCACATTAGGCCATGGTGAGTGTCTTGTTTCACTGAAATGACCGACTATCTTTTCGTATATGCTATGAACATTCATTTCTTCGACCTTTTGTGCGAGATTTTCAAGAGGTTCTTTGGATTTTAATGGTATTTCTTGACTATTGCACATAGCAGGATAGCCACAATTGCATGGTCCATTACGAAGTTTTCGAAATGTAAAGGAAGTACGTTTGTTTCGAAGTTGTGTTGTTAGAGTGTTATTTGGCGTCTTGATTACATCCATAACTCGGGGGGTGATGCCATGTGTCCAGTCGTAACGGCACTCCCCAGACAAGATCAACAAAGATCGTCTTGGCAAGAGGACAGATATCCGTTGCTCGTTTCTTCGAAAATCCATGACCACATCACTTTCAAGGGACAAAGATAAGATGGGATCAAGGAAGGCACTGTGAGTATCTACATGTGGAGGGATACCATGACCAGGTTGGTATTGATTCACTGTCAGTTGATCAGGCTTAAACCAGCTTAAAGACGGTTGTTTGTCACCAAGTCTTTGCCAAAGGATATCACATTCATTTGGAATTCCAGTATCTAAAGGTTTTTCTGGGTCAACCAGGTTTGATCCATAGAGGAACTCGTAACCAAAATGTTTAACTGATCGATTTTTCAATGAACCAGCGGGTGGGTAATTGACAGTCTCCAGGAGAATGACCTCTTCTTCTGCTGTGACAAAGTCTGGAATAATTATAGCACCAGGAGGTAGTAACTCGTCGAAAGAATTTTCAATCTCAGGCATTTCATGGAAATATGACAAATAAATAACTGTTGAGTTTTGTCCAAGTTCTGCTCGTCCATGCATTCCTTGGAAGATTTTTTCTGCTTCTTTAACGTCGCCAAACCCAAGGAAGCAGTATGATTTGTTTGGGATCATTGTCAGCTTTGAGACATTGCCATAATTTTGGGTTTCTTCAATAACCGCATCTTCAGTCAAGCCTGTACTAAGTCCAGCATTACAAATGCCTACAAACTAATAAAAAATTGTTCATCTTTTTTACAATTTAAGTCATTTTAAATTAACGTTTTTAAGTACCTTTGTTGGTGCATCAGAAGTTGAAATATTTGTTTCATTAGACACAATTGCACGACACCGGGTTTGCTTTCTTCGTATTTTCTTCTCGGAATTAACAGAAGTCATAGCGTTTTTAATTTTTTATTTAAGAAAATTGCTACTTTCAATGGTAAATAAAAAGTTCAAAATGAATGCAAATGCAAAACAGCGCAAGGTGCCAATTGTCAAATTGACAGCAAAATGGAGTCATCTAAAGAAAAATAAAGTGTCTTTGCAAAATGAATGCATTCAAAAGCGATACAAGATATTTTATAAGTTGTGTTATTTTGTTGGAGAGATAAGAGTATGAGTTTCAATTTACGTTGTTAGATTGACATTAGGTATTAACATTTAAGCAGTTTTAGCGAAAAAAAAATTACCTAAAAAAATTGTTTTAATTTTCATGATAGCTAACCACAAAAAAATCAACTCGAAAAATATCCTGGACGATTTTACCAGTACTTTCGGATGTCCAAAGAAAAATTAAATTTAACTTTTGACTGTTTGAATCGGATCAAAGGGCTAAAACCAAAAACAATAGTACTTAGAAAAGATTTGATCGAAGTGCCTAAATTATTTTTGAGGTTAAATTCAAGCAAACTTTGTTGTTCGCAAGTTTGTGGACTGCGTTCGGATGTCGTAGATTGCGAAGTAGCTTTGAAAGTTCGCTGTCGTAATTTTGTTGGTCGCACGAAAAAAAAAATAATGTGTAAAATTGTGTAATATAAACAGTGTAATAATAAACAGTAACAAAATGCAGTGTTTTTAATTTAAAATTTGTAGAATTAATAATTTAGTCACTTTATCGATCATTACAATTAAAAAATCTAAACTGGTACTTTCTGTAGAAATTGCTTTAAAAAATGTATTTATTTCACTGATGAAAATTTGTTTTATTGAACAGCTGATTGTCATTTAAAAAAAAAATGGAACGTTTCGTTCCAGTGTTTGTGGTTCATTTTTGTACCGTTCCACTCATCAGTAAGAAATTTAGTAAAGCATTATGCATCATTAAAAAAATGTACGGAAAAAAATCCAGTTTTCAGTAGTTTTAACTTACTATGACAGAAATTCATTTCAATGAATGGCTAGTTTTCGTTGCTCGTATTTGCATTGTAAGTATATACACAGCCTAAAGTACTCTCATAGATGTCATTTAGCCTATGGCCAACTTCATGGCTGTGCAGTAACTAAATCTTAATAGTGGAGAGTAGAATATTTACCGACATTGAATACACTTTTGTTATTTGTTCTTATTCTATATGCACACCAATTGACGATTTCAGCGCCAATATGTGCGGCTTGTGCAAAAAATTGTATATACAATTATTTCACAGGATGTGTTTGATTCTCTTTCTCGTCTTATAAATCGATGGCAGGCTACACGTACGAAATAAAATGATTCATGCTGATAAGACTCATGACTGATGCTAACCGCGATACTGTGGTCTTTCAACCAAAATCGATCGCAAATTCCCAAAATAATTCCTCCTCAAATTCAAAAAGAACAAGAAGAGAAAAAGAAATACAAAATAGGCGGAGTTTTGTTAAAGTAGAAAGTAGATGTAGATTGGGGTGGGTGTGTGTGTGGATTTAACGAGAGGGTTTGTGGGCGTTAGTTAACGGGCTGTATGATGGTGTTGCTGCCATCAATGTTTTCTTATGACGTTATCACGTAAAATTATCGTCCGTAAACCGACCTTACAGACAACCATCTCTTTTTCTTGTGACTTCCAGTGTCTTTAATTCTTTGGCTTCTATTATCTTGTTTTGTATTAAAAATCAAAAATGAAGTTAAACTAATAGATTTGCTCCTTTTTTCAATAAAATTCTCAAAATTGGAAGTTTCTTTTGACAGAAATTTTTTTTTTCCTGGGTGAAACTCGCTTCTAATGTCTATTTTGACATGAACATTATTTTGACAGTTGATGTTATCAACAAAAAAATAATATTTACAGTTTCAGTTTTATGATTTAACCTCGGTCGTCTTGGGTCTAAACATATTAAGATATATATACATCCTTAGATAACCAAGCCTAGTTAAAGGAAATTCATGAACAAATTATTTACTATGTCAGTTCTAGCGATTAGGAAATAAATTCAAATGGATATATATATATATATATATAGTTATTTATATTCTCATATGATTTAAAACACAATTACTAAACTTATCGCTGGCAAATCACAAAAGAACAATTTCAATTTATTATTTTTCTGATTGAGTTTACATAATTTTTCGTGCCAACTGATTGTCATTTCATGGCATTCTATATACACGCCTATAGTACTCTCATGGATGTCATTTGGCCTCTGGCCATCTTCACGACTTTCCTGTAACTTTAACTTACTCTTAATAGTGAAGACAAGAACAAGATATTTAATACACTTCTCCTATTTGTTCTTATTCTATACTCATACCAACTGGCGATTTCAGCGCCAATCATTGCGTCTTGTGCAGCAATTAAGATGCTTCATGAGAGTGATATAGGCAGTGAATATACATACAATGCTGGGAGATTCAGTGCAAATTGTAAAAATAATGAGGGATGAAAAGGTAAAAAGTGAAACGGAATTTTGAAAATTACTTCAATTTGAATATTTAAGAGCAAAAATGTGAATATATTTAACTACAATTACTTATTTTTATAAAATTTGTGTTTTAATTAATTTGCTTAAGCGTGAAGTATTGAAGTATTCAATCAATAAAAATATAATTATTTTTATCTAAGACCATGCATTCGCAATAATAAATCAATATTAGATAACAAATTATAAATAGGTAAACAAATCTTATGAAACCGAATCAAAGGAAACAAAAAAACGGCGATATAACCTTGCCAACGATCTAAAGCAATAATTTATGTACACCCAACTCTATATTAAAAAATAAATATAAAATGCAAGCAATATCAAAAGTTATTTTTTAGAGTTTTTCAAGCTTAAATTATTCGCACATTCTCCTATCTTAGTATCTCACAGATACAAATAAAATTTTCAAATTTAATCTGAAAAAAGCTTTTAATGATAAGGGGTGTTTTTTTTCATTTCATTGCTGCTACTTGGTCGACCTCGGACTGTTGCCGGTATCAGTTCCAGTATTCAAAATATGAGATTGTTGCAAACACCTATCTCCCCGAGGCAATAGGTTTAAAAATTCTTATTCAACAATGACGAGCTCAGATCGGGGTTATTTGTTTATTTTTAACGTACAGCATGACCGCGAAGGTTCCAACGTTGACATGCAAAATTTGTCGCGAACTTTTGAAGCGATGGGAGCCGAAGTTAATGTACGAAATGATCCAGATGTAAAGAATATTAGACAAATAATGTCAGAGAGTAAGGAATCTGTATAAACTATAGCCAAAAGCTTAAATTTAAGTTTTGTTTATATATTGCCAGCCGGCATAGCTCTATGGCGGATACGTCATTCATAGTGAAAAAAAATCGGGAACAAAGCAAGTATTTGCCTTGAGCAGTGGTTTGCATTATAGCAAACAAATTGATAATTTATGTTCTTCGCAGCCTTGAGCCTTGTTGTTATGGATACGTTTATTTGATGTGCACAATATTTAAAAAAAAACTTTTAAAATATTATTTAATAGGTTATATTATTACAAAAAAATTATATATTAAATCAGTTTTTTAAAAATATTAAAACAAAATAATTACAAACAAAATGTAAACATGTAAATGACATAAAACTAAATCAATTTAAAAAAAATTAAATTATGCAAAAAAAAACGTGAATTAAAGTAAAGAAAAAAGCTTGTTCACTATGAATATGTACGCCAAGCCCAGCTTTCCCTTTAGCACCACGTTTTATCGCACGTATGCATGGCAGTTTGTAAAAAAAGAACAACAACAAAAATAATTAATTTTGTATTTTGTATGATTTGTGCAAATCATATTTTTATAGCGTTATAATTTTTTTCCAGTTTCGAAAAAAGACTTTACAAACTATCTATATGTAGCTGTTGCTTATTTCTCGCATGGCACCGAAGACGACCTGGTTCGTACTGCATCAAATGCGGAAATAATCAAAGCTCAAAAGACCATATTAATTCCACTGTGTAATATTCCATCCTTGGATGGTAAACTAAAATGGTTAATAATGCAGACTTGCAGAGGTACATATGATTTTGTTAAACAAACGTCCGAAGGACCTGTTTCGGCCATAAAATATCCAAAATATTGCGCAAAGTTTTTTGCTACTTCTCCAGGTGAGTTGTCGTTATTTTAGTGTTGACATCCGACTTATAATGTCAAGTGAATGTCTTAAAAAAATAAAGTCATAATTATTGATTTCCCATTTTTGACATTTCAACAGGCAACAGGGCTTACCGGACAGCAAATGGATCTTTCTTTATAACTTCTCTTTGTCATCGACTTGAAAGTGAATATGAAACTTCGGATATAATATCAATTATGGGCAAAGTAAGGAAAGACGTTGAGAATATTTGTAGGGCAAATCCAAATTTTCCTTATCTTCAAATTCCGGAAGCTGAGGAAAACTTTGCCGGCAAGAAATTTTATGTAACTTCCGGATTTCGATAGTGTTGACCAATATAAAGTATATAAATTCTAAATAATGTGTACATACATATATAAATATTTACATCTTTTCTAAATAGTTAAAATGAAAGTACTACTTGCATATAAGCAAATGTATACTTATTAAAATGCATTCAATTAATTTAAAATCGTATTTAGAAAATACTATACTTTTCTGAATTATGTAATTGAATTTAAATTTTATTAATAAATAATTGCAAAGCATATTTTTCTAACAATAATTTTTTTTAACTTTTTTTAAGAAATCAGAAAAAACGTATTCGTTATATTTTTTTCAAATCTTGCAAAAATAATAAAGAAAAAAGGGTATTTCTATGTTTTTGTAAATTTATTTATGTACGAATGTACGTGTATCCTATTTAGGAGTTAAGAAAGAGTCTTATGTCTTGTACTTTGCTGTAACTCACCACTAGATGACAAAATGAAATTTTGAGTGTGTTCCTTATGGAAACAATATTTTTGTAAGTATATTTGAAGAGAGTAGAGAATTTAAACAAACAAAATTCTCAAAAAATTTAAAAAGGCAAGATTGGTTGTTAAGATGGATAAGGCAAAATACCGGTAAATTTCGACATAATTTTCATTTCTAATAATTCCCCGGCAAATTATTTCAACATAATCTTCATCATCTCCATCACCAAAAAATAAATTAAATTCTTCTCTTGGTTGTCCATTTTTGTTGAATAAAAAAAATTAATTTTTCATTCAACATTCTTTCGTTTGACAGCTGTGACAGTTTACATTTCTATTTATGAGAGAGCTATAAGCTTTATCTGCCTATATCGTTTCTGCTGTATTGTGTTTTTTTTTGTTTTGTAAACATATTTTTAATGTTTTTGACTTGAGGTGCCGTCACAATATGAACAAAATGTACTCTCAGAATGTACTTTCAAAAAAGTTTTCTGAAAGCAACATTTTATAATGTGAAGACCCAAAAAGTACTTTCTTGAAAGCATTTTCTGAAAGTGATTTTCTTTCCTGAAAACGATTTGACAAAAAAAACTTTCAGTGTGAGAGTAGTTCCTAAAAGCGTTTTCAAGAAAGCATATCATTTTCTGAAAGCGGTTTTCGCTTTAAGAAAAGGTTGGTGCAAGTGTTTGAAGAGGTATCTAAAACGCGTAAAAAAATAAAACAAAACAAAAGGTCCAAATGAAAAATTCATTATTGAAATTGTGAGTGTGCTCAACAACATTCGCGAAAGCGCGCATTCAACTAATTTTGGCTGGTCCAATGAACGGAACCAGCCAGACTAGATTTGGCGGAGAGTGAACTGTTTTCCACCACCAGCACATCATCTTCGGAATCCATCCAGTCATGTTATATTCTGCAGCAAACGCTTTTTATTTACATATAAAGCTCTGCAAACCTTTGGAACAATTTCCGTCATTGCTGGTCGAGAAATGCGAAACACTTGAGACAGTGTTATGGCACACGCCATGGTGTATTTTTGTTTTTCAACAAATGGGCGTACTTTGTCACACGAAAAATTGAATTACTCCTCTGAAACGTGAGCAAAATTATGGAAGAACTCGCTTACCTGTGTGTGCAAATCTCTCATGAGTGTTGCTGATTCCCAGCGTGGGGCCGTTTTGTCTGGGGCCTTATTTCGATCCGCCATTCTCAGCACCAAAAACGGTCGCATTCAGATTGACTTAATATTAAACGCATTTTGTGCTATATATGCTGAAAAGTCGGTAGGATGATTTACATAACCGTTAACTTATAAATATCCAATAATTCTTCCTCGAAAAAAATTTCATCAGCGAACTCCATTTTGCAGCTATCTTATTGTGTGTCCACACCAAAGAAACATTTGTTTAAAAAACATTTCTGAAATGTTTCCCATTTGTTTAAAAAACATTTCAGAAATGTTTCCGAAATGTTTTTTTTTCTTTCAGAAACATTTCTGAAATGTTTATTCGTTTTCCATTTTATGTATGCAGTTTTGTACTCTAAGAAATAATAATCATAGCGTCAATTTTTTTCGTCACGAACAAAATACAAACAAATAAAAACAAAAAACCTTTCAACTAGATTAAAATGTTTGAAAAGTAAAAAAAAAGTTTTCTGTTCAGAAGGGGAAACAGAGAAACATTTCAGAAAAGTTTCGCGAAGCGTCCAGACTTAAACAAATATTTGAGAAACATTTAAAAAATATTTCAGAAAGAAAGAAATATTTCTGAAATGTGTTTTAAATGTTTCTAAAATGTTAAAAAAAATGTTTCTTTGGTGTGGATACACCCTTAGATATACAATAAAAGAAACTACGCCCAGAGTGGTAAATCCATGCCCGTTTATACACAAAACACTTTCAGAAAACATATTTGCTTTCATAGTGTGATCAACCAAAACGTTATTTCAGAAATGTTGCTTTCTGGAAAGTAACAAGTCGCTTTCAGAAAGTATTATCCTTTCATAGGGTGACTGCTCCCTAAAAGTACTTTCAATAAAATTTTAAAATTGAAATTTTCGTAACGCTTTCTGAAAATACTTTCTTTTCATTGTGTGACTACACCTTTTAATAGTGATACAAACTTTTTAAGTTATCTTTTCAAAGTATATTTCTTTTGTATGACAATTAAATAAATTAATTTTAAATACATTTTGCTAACACAATATTATTTTTTTTTAATTTCATTGTTCAAAAGTTCTCTTTAGATTCTCGACATCTATCTCAGAACCATATCTCGGTGTAACCGAATTGTCTTCGAATTTGAAAACATTAAATATGTAAACTTTGCCGCGCTTAAATGAACTCATGTTCTTAGGTCTGTTTGTTTGAAAAATACAAAATTGACTGCTACCTCTCAATAGGTTTTTTAACACTAATCGTCAATCGAAATCGACTAATTGCACTGCGACCAAGCAAGATGTGAAATAAAAATAAAAATAAAAATAACAATGTACCTATTTTTTTTACATAGTATCTTATATTTGATGATATGACAGCACCAGTCCCAACTTTGTGTTTTTTATCGATGAAGAACTTCAGTTGACTTTCACCTTGAAAATTGGTAATTTGTTAGAACAAATTAACTCAGATAAATCCACAAGAAAACTCTATCTAAATAAACCGTCCTATAACATAGAAGATAGTTTTGGTGTTACCACCCCTACGGAATGTAAATAGGAAATATGTAAATTGCAACGATTTAAGATATACTATTTTAATAATAAACATACATTATGTACATTTTAAGCTTAAAATAGTGTTTAAGTAAAAAAAAATTAATTTAATTTAAAATATAAATTATTTTTTCTCACAAAAAAAATATTTTATCAATGATAACCTTTTATTATTATTTCATTTCTATTCTAAAAAGTTGTACCTATTTTTTGAAAAAGAAACTTACAAACAAAGTATTTTTATCGAAAACAGCTCCAACGATTTTGATGAACATTTTGAGAGTATTTTGGTAGATATTTTCTATCATTTTATAAAAAAAAAGTTAAATTATAAGAAAAAAAAATAGTTTTTTTTAATTTTCGACTTTTTGTGTCAAATTAATTCTACATACCTATCAACATTTTAAATAATAAAACTATAAGTAAAAAGTAAGATTTTATCAATATTAGAAATGTGTTGGCGCTAAGTGTTGACAATTTGTATAAGTCCAGACCATGTGATTTTTCTACGTAAATTTTACTTGTTTCTTTCAAAGACCTTCCAATGTGATTAGGCAAATAAGAGCAAACACGTGCAACCTAGACGCTCCCACTTTTTTAATATTTTATACAAAGTATAATTTACTTCTAACTGTTTTGAATATAATTGCATAATGGCAACCCTAAATTATGATTGCTTGCATTTCCCAAATGAATCATACTGTAGAATGATTCCAAATGAGTTAACTTATATCTGAGATGTTTGTGGTTCCCCCAAAAAACGTGGATACCACACAAATTGTTGTGTTTTTTTATTTATTTATAGAAAAAACTGAACATATTCGTTTAAAAAACAAGAATTTTATTACCTAAGGAAAACAGAAAAAGCTGATTCAATTTAAGTTTTATATATTTTCTGTCTGCAGTAGGTGGTACGCGTGTCGTACCGGCAAATATTTACAAATAAATTAAATTGAAGTGTTTGTCTGTAATATCTGTCTGTCTGTTTTTCCGGCTAATCTCGGAAACGTTCAAACCGATTTTGACAGGACTTGCTTCTGTTCTAAGAAGTTACAAAGGCTATTTTAATTACCCACTATGTGGCGCTGGTGTCATGTTTTTTGAAAATTCTTATTTATAAACCGATTTGGCTAAAAATCATGCAATATAAAATTTTAATCTTTATGCACTCAAACTCAAGCAGGAGTAGTCGGTCGATCATCATGAAATTTGTCGCACACATGTACCGCTTATGAAAAGATATGCTATATTCTATGATATAACTAACATCCACTGGATGGTGCTGCAGAATAATAACTTGATGGCTTTTTGGTTTTTCTATATGGAGGAATTTAGAAAAACAGCCTGTGAACTTGCCAAACAAAAATCAATTAGCCATTAAATTTGACAGAGAAACACGAATGGCTAAGCCCGATTGGCATCACACAACTTCCTAAAACGGAACACTACGATCTTATTAAGAAAACTGGAAGCAACATCTGCGGCTGGAGCTTAGGGCTTAACCGTATGTATGGATTTTTCACGTTGACGAAATGGGCATTACAACGGTTGCAAAAAAATTTGGGAAAGTTTTGGCAACAAAAAACATATAAAATAAGTAGGATCACTTTCTTCAGTATAGTGCAGACAGCTTTTTATTGTGACAATTTATATGAGCCTGTACCTGA
The DNA here is from genome assembly GCA_963971375.1 of Platycheirus rosarum. Classification (NCBI taxonomy): domain Eukaryota; kingdom Metazoa; phylum Arthropoda; class Insecta; order Diptera; family Syrphidae; genus Platycheirus; species Platycheirus rosarum. The sequence continues at coordinate 127,340,198 of OZ020508.1, read as the reverse complement.
TGGTTCTTATGCCACAAATAATTATTTTTCTTCAGAAAAAATGAAAGCCGAGTTATTGATTATTTTATTCCAATTCCACAGAAATGTTATTATTCATACTTCCATCAATCTAAAGATTTTATTGATAGGATTGCATTTTAACAGTTTTCCTTATCACAAATGTTATCTCCCTGAAAATAAAATGCAACTTTTTTTACCATGATACATCGATTTTACGAGGAAATTTGTTATTTATAAACAATTGAAAGGTAATATCAGACAAGTAATACATAAGTATACAATATCAATGCGAAAATGTTGAAATCGGAAAAGGTACTACTTGGAAATTTTGTAAGCACACAGGAGCAGCTTAGGCAGTTGCGAACCGGCCTATTTCTGCTAAGGATTTTTTGCTGAAGAATATTGCTGGTACAAAAAGAGAAAAATGAAAGCATTGACTCGCAATAAATTAAACTTTAAAACCTGGAAAAACGAAGAAAAAATAGGTAATAAATTACTGTTATTTTATAGGCGTTTATAATAATGTTAACATTTGTTCTATGTTTTTTTCAACAAAATTTCAAATCCAAAAAGATTTCTGCCGCAGACCTGAAGCCACCGATAAATGAAATGTTACCAATAAATTTAGAGTTCTTGACCTTAATTTCCGGGGTTTTCCATTAACAAATCCATATCCGCGGATAAGAGTCATTTTCGGTGACAGTGCTAATAAATATATGATTTTTGGCAATAAGTCGAGACCTCTTCGTCACTATATATAAAGAATCAAGCCACCACCAATACACAAAAAAAAAACTGTTATATTTTTATAATCAGTGCTTTAAACTATTAAAAACCTCTAACATAAGCAATCCGGCCGTGTGAGTTCTTACAGCAAAGTAGTTTATCTTATCATCTGAACAATATTTTATTTCTTTTCTGTATAAACTGTCCACTTTCGTTATAAATGTAATTCAGTCTTTCAAATAAGTAATTTCTCGTTAGATTTCCCTTTTGCCAATTCCTATTCCATACACCAGTGGTAGAAAAAATGAGCTCCTCTTTAACTCCTAGAGGCAAATTGTATATATTTAATCAATTTCAGTTTGACATTCCAAATTTAGAGAAACCCTTAAAAGATAGAATTGGTACTCATGGCGATGTTAAGGTACTAAAAGATACATTTGAAGCAACTTAAAAGTTGCTCCAAGAATATTGCAAATTTGGCACTCATTCATATGTCAAATGATACTTCATTTGTGGGTTAGAGTTTTGAACAAAATAAATATAATTGTATTTTTTCCTAGTTGAAGAAGAAGACTTCTGTTGTTGTTATTACATGTGTTCTGCTTTCTACTCTCTAGTCTGTACCCTGGCTGGTTCTGATATTTTTTTGTTTTTCAGTCTCTGATTTTGGTTGCCTCATTTGTCATTTCCAATTCTACTGAGACTGACTGATTGGTGAAGGGTTACATATTATTGGTAGGGTGATTGCGGTGAGAAGTATTTTTTTGTGGTTCTGTTTTTTTGGTGACAGTTTTTTTTTTTTTTTGGTTTATGGACCATTTTACAGAAAAGGAAGGCGTTTGGTGCCACACTCATGCGAGGAGTTGTATTTTTTTTTTGGAAAAAAGGAAAGGTGGAAAAAAAGCAATAAACTAAGTTATGATGCAAATTGAATTGTTTCTTTTTACGTTTACGTTCATTTCGTTTTCTATGGAAAAAAAGTTATTTTGGTTTGGAGTTTGGAAATAAAATAATTTTTGTGGTGTTTAGTATGAACAATATACATATGAAGGTATACATTTACATATGTACATATATGTAAACTAGATCAAAGATCTTTGACAGACACAAGTAGTATACAACATATACATAGAAGAATAACATGATCTGATTGCGTACGTGAAATTTGGATCCAATGAAAAATGAATACGAAAAATGGCCACACAAAATTATAAGCAAAATAACAATAGCAACAACTTTTTTTTATTTTTTTATTTCAGCGGTTTGGGCTTTTTTTTTACACATTTGTGGATAATTATATGGTCTACTTTTCTTACTTTTGCTCTTCTATACAGGGTGCCCCTTAATTCGTTTTCAAGATTTTAGGACATAATTCTCGGGTATATTCTATTCTCAATTTTTTATATAATTTATCGGGAATTTAAGAAAAGGCTTACTTTGGTTTACCTTGGCCCATGTTAATGATAATTGCACTGTTATTACTAACGATAGAAACTTTGTATAGGACATTATTTTTAAAAGAAATACTAGCCTTTGTAAATGCGTTTAAATAAATTTGATATCTTATCTTAATTTTAAGATATCCAGTTTTTAGCCTGTTCAATTTTTTCTGCCCATGCAAACTTGTTGACCTTGGGTTCAATTTTCTCCAGAAAATAAGTAATGAACATAATATTTTATTTTTTACTTGCGATTTATAGGGACTATAAGGCAAGTTATGCATTCGTAAAAAAAAATTCTAACAATCAAACATGACATTACGATGATAGAGAAGTAAAAGAAAAGTGGGTCCGGAAATTCCGTCTGTCTGTCTGTCTGTCTGTTTGTCTGTCTGTCCGTATCGATATCTACAGCCTAAAGGGTTGGGCCGATTTGATTCAGACTTGGTATATAGTATTTTTAGAGTGCTCTACCCGACAGTTTTTGGAATTGGCATTCTAGCTCCAAAACTAATGGTACCTGTCATATAACTTTTAATGAAAAACTTATTTTTCTCGAAAACGCCTCCTACGATTTTGATAAAACTTTCAGAATCATGTTTTCTATGCAAAATCTATGTTTTAGTTTTAATGGATTTTTCAGAAAAAGTTTTATAACGGTACCTCCCATATGACCGGTTTTTTAAAATCAGACTTTCTCGTTAACTAATTGACGGATTTTGATGAAATTTTCAAAATATGTAGTGTTTTATGATTTGAATAATATTGCTTATTAAAATTTTCAAAAACATTTTTTTTTAATTTTTAATAATTTTTTTTTAAAAATATATTTTGTTTTTAGAATATTTTAAAAACGGATCTAAAGATTTTTTTTTTAATTTTTCTCTTAGTATAAACTATAGTTTTCTTAAAATTTACATACTCAAAAAAAAATTTAAATATGTTTTCGAAAAGTTTTTCAAAAAAACATTTTTTTTTTAAAAATGGTCGAACGATTTTGAAATGAAAAATACATAAAATAGAATACAGCAAAAGAAATAAGATGGCTTACAACATATTTTCCAAAAAACGTTATGAATAGTGTTTTTTTGATTTCATAAAAATTTTTCCCCAACATTTTTTTTTATTTATTTCATATTGCTCGGCTTAGCCCTAGCCATTAGTCAAATAAAAGAAGGTGACAACCTACATACATACTTACGTTATTTTAAAGCATTTCATCATCATAAAAGCACACAGAATAAATAAAGAGCCTATGATAAACACACAAAAACAACTAACAAATAAAAAAAACTATTCGATTACTACTGAATGCAAAATTTTCAAAAGCCACTGTGTTAACTTTTAATATTGTCTCTATACCCACTCGCTTAACAGTAGTTGGAGTGTGTATCTTAATTTTAGTACCTACCTTCCTTCCAACCTTATTATAGGTACCTAATATCCTTAATAAATTCCATTAATACCTACCCACACCATACGATTATCGATCCATCAAACATAATTAAGCTATTTTAATTAATTTGATTTCAAAAAGTAAATTATTGTTATTGAGACCTATATATTTCCTTATACCTAGCATTATTGCCCTACTGCTGATTCCCACGAATCTTTATGCCAGTTGCTCAAGTTTTTCCATACCAAAATGAAAATTGAACTGAAAAAAGTCCTATATATCTTTCTATTAGCAAATTACATTATAATCAGTAAACAACAAGTGGAAAGATAATACACTAAAAAACTGCAAAAGCTAACAATCCTATATATTTATGTGTGTATGCCTTTATCGTGACGCATGTTCGTTCGAGCTTCAAACCACAACGATTCTAAAGAAGTTGGACGTCAAAAAAACATTATGATTAAATCTTTGTCAAAAAGACGCCTGTACCTAAAAAGGATTAGCACACGGGAGCAAGTACGTGCGACCCAGTCGTGCCTTTTATTTTATATTCTGCCCCTTATAACCTCCTATGCTGGGGTCTATCTAGGGTCTGAAGTATGATTAACCAATAAATTCTAAAATTCTCCAATTTTTAATTGCGATCATAGGGACTATAAGCAAGTTTAGGATTGGTGAATATAAAAAATTGAGATAACAATCAAACATGACATTACGATCATAGCGAAGAAAGTAAGTGGCAAACAATTTCTGTCTGTCTGTCAGTATGTATAACGAGCTACAGCCTAAACGGTTTAAGCAATTATCTTCAAATTTGGTTTGTGTGATTCTTTTGGCATTCCCCAGAAGGCCAGAGGGTAAATTTAAATTTAATTTTTAGGCCTTAAAATAACGGTACCTTCTATATGGCCGTTAAGGAAAGCTTATGTTTCATCATTTTGATGAACATTTTTGAGGATTTTTTTGTTGGTATTAGCTCTTATATAATCAGAACCAAATTTACCGAAAAAGTCTATCAAGGGTACATATCATGTAAAGGTTTTTTTTTAATTTTTGGCTTTCTTGGAAGCGGCTTTTTGGATTTCTGTCAAATTTTATATTTGAGAAGATTTAGATAGCCAAATTAATTCTGCATATCAACATTTTGAATATAACTTTTTTGTTCAAATTAAAACTTATTTCTTAATTTTTTTTAAACATGTTTTTTTTAAACTAATAAGAAAAACATTTTAATTTTTATAATCACATGTATATTAATAAAGTCTAAAAAATTGCATACCAAAAATTAAAAAAAATGGTTCAAAAAACAAAAAATAAAAAACAAGAGTTTATCAAAATCCGTCCTAAAATTTTCGAAATACTTTGTTCATAAATTCATTATTATACAAGACGTGTGATGGCATACTCCATATTTACTAAAAACCGTTAAGGGTTGTGGTTTTGACACGATTTATAAGTTTAGAACGTGTTATTTTTGTACGTAAATGTTACTTGTTTCAATCATAGATCTTGCCTTCCAATATGGTTAAGCACATAGGAGCAAGTACGTGCGACCCAGTCGTGCCCATTTTTTTTGTATTGATAGTGTCTTATTCAGCAATCAAGTTTAGGGTTATATTTGCATTTTCTTTTCTTTTTTTTTTGATTTCTTGTAAATCTAAGAATATAGATTCATTTTCCATTATACAATTTGGCCCAAATAAATAAAAAAAAAACTGTCTAGATATTTTATGAAAATTTACAAAAGATCTTCATTCAGACGAAATAAAAAAGATATAGGCCGGCCAACGATGCAATTATCAGATAAAGTTAATAATATGAATATCGTCCGCGAAAATAAAAACCTAAAATCTCATGATGCAATTATCATATCAACTTGAACTAATTTTGCTCTCCAGGTCCAGTTTTTTTTAGGTAGCTAATTGAACATAAAAAAAACAACAAATTCCTAGACACACCATTATGGACTAGGAGAGCAACAGAAAGGACGAACATCACAAAAAACAAAAAAAGGTCATTTCATTTCTAATTATTTCTAGAGCCAGGCCAGAGGCAGGCAGGTTTGTTGTTAGTGTCCATGCCCTGCATATCATTTCTTCGTGGTCGTCGTGTCGTCATCACTCCTGAGGTCTGAGGATCGAAAACAAATAAACGCAAGGAAAAAAGCGCACATTCATATTCTGTGCGATACGAAGACAAGGAATATTTACGCTTTAAAACGTCCATGCTTCTCATCTGAAGTCTGAATGAACCTTTGAGCTTAGAGCAAGGAAAAAAGAGAATTTTATTTGTGCAGAAGTACGTTTACTTGAGTTTTGAGTTCTGGTCTGAGGTACACCCAGCCCATAGAGTAAATATATTATATTATAGTATAGTTACTTATTTATATATAGTTATAGTATAGTTACTCTATGACCCAGCCTTAAGCTGAAAAATAATCAGCGTTTCCATGACATAGAAAGAAGGGACGTAAGTGCAATTGGTTGATAGTTTAGGAACCGATGATGACGCAGAATTTCGAATGTTTTTCACAAAAGACCAAACTATTTTACTTCCTTTGAGACATTGAAGAATTTTTTGACGAATTTTTTGCTCATGTAAGAATTCCGTCTTCCGAATGTGAGCATTGCAGGCCTTCCTAGATTTTTGAAACTTTTTCCGGTCTTCCTCGGGAGTGTTAGCTTTGTAACAACGGAAACTTACATCTTTCAACCTAATAACCTCTTTGCAGCTCACATCGAACCATGAGTTATCCTTCGGTTTTATACTCTTTGACCTATTCGGGATAAAATTTCTCATTCCTAAAAGAACAATATTTGTTACCATATCTGCACTGGAGTCTACGTCACTACCAAGGAAGAAATTATTGAGACCGTCCCAGTGGGCTTTCTCATATTGCCAGACGGTTCTCTTAAGGGTCTTTCCATTAAATGTGTTTTCTTGACAAGAGGAATTTGCAGAAATTACACAATGATCAAATGCGCATAGAAGCGAAAAAACACGAACAGTGTATTTATCCGGATCGGAGTTAAAAAAACAAGTCTAGGGTGTTGGGAGTTTGACCTGTCAGGAACTCGGGTTGGCTCGTCAATGAGCTGAGTTAGTTGGTTGAGCTCAGCAAAAAACTTAACCTACCTTCCTTCGGGTGTTGTCTGGCCAGAATAGCGGAGCCAACTAAGCCAACTAGAAATTTGTACATTGATATCGCCCGTAATAACGATTTCAGTGTTAGGATAATGGGCAACAATTCTCCGGATGGAGTCAGACAGAGCATCAAATTCATTTAAAGTTGACACACTGTCTAAGTTTGGGCTCCTGTATATAAAACAGGTGTGGATGATGAGCTTGTTAACCATGAATTTGAACCACATGAAGTTGAAATATGAGTTAGAACACAGCACAATTGAATTAAGTGGCGCTAGGGAGGAGATATTTACGGAAATGTAATTTTCACAGTAACTTTATAATTGTCATATCAACAGTATTAAATTTAAATGGCTTAATCGATTTTAAAAATGTTGTTGTTTTTTTAACTTGGTTAGCGCCGTTTGAGAAAGAAAATTTTTCAGAAGGACAACTTTTTAAAATTAAAAGCAGTTCTTAAACATGTTTTTAATGGTAATGGATCATCTTTTTCTTGACTTTGTAAGAATTTTCATATTTACTTAGTAAAAAAAGGGCGCTGTTAATTTTGAAAGGAGCTCACATTTTCAGGAAAGTAAATATCAGTGTAAATATCAATGCAAGTGTCTGTCCAAATGAAGTAACAACCATCGTCAAAAAATAAATCAAATGCTTTTCCTATAAACAGTGTTTATAGTCCGGGTTCCGGGAGGTGGCCGTAGGAACACCTACCTCATCGAGTCAGTTGAAAATGTTGCCATTAATAAATGGGAAATTACATAAAATGTATAAAACCGCTGGTCGGACAAACTTGTCCCTTTGGCAGTAAATTGAAAATCGAAAAGCTGCCATTTTTAATCTACAAAGCTTTCAGTCATTTTCTCCAGCATATTGATAGATAGAACACAGTTTGTGGTTGTTTCAGTCGAGGTCAAGTCGATACTCCATTAACGTGAAAAGTGAAAATATGTTTTTCATTATCAATTAAAAAGTTTTCGAGAGGTCGGCGTAATGAAAGAAGAATCGTTTAAAAAGTGGCAAGTGTTCCTCTGGGCTCCCTTTTGTCTCCGATTTAATCCACGAGCTCTTGATCGAAATAACTTCTACGTTAAATTGTTTTGCTGACAAAAATATTCTCATCTTTGACATTTGCTTTCAGATACACAAAAAATCGGACCCATTTAATATTTTATTTTAATTTAGATTTCGAATTTGTCTCTTTTATGGACGAAACCAATACATGTCCTCTTAGTAAAAAAAAAACAAACAATTTAAAGCTTTTGTTATCTGGCCACACATTTTTTCTCGAGCTTTCAAAGCGATCGATTTGTACATTTATTAAACAAACATCTATTTACAATCTAAGATACTGTGCGAGTGATTCAAATGCCGGGTATTTCTATTACTAATTGAGAATTGTATGTCCAGTATTTGTGCGTACCGCAAACAATATCACAATCCAGGACGCAATGGGTAGCGTTTTAATTTTTAATAACGAAACATTTGATATACCAGATGTATCCGAACGTAAAAATAGTAAAAAAGACGTTTTATCATTGAAAAACGTTTTCTATAAATTCAACTATCGTATTAAAATCGTGATAGATCCAACCTTAGAAGACATAAAAAACAACATGAATGGATGTAAGTAGATATTTTTTTATGTTGTAATTTACTTTAATGCTAGAGGATACCCTGATCGTTAATTCAACAGTAACAATGATATAAAAGATCAACCCAATTTTTTAGAATTTTTCCAAAAAGTTTTACCATTAAAAACCAAACCTTTCCCTTAAGATTTAATAACAGACCTTAAGAATGCATCATGTCTGATTGTTGTGCTTATGACACATGGATTGGAAAATGACAATGCCTACGCCAAGGACCAAATTTATAACATTGGGGAAGAAATCTTGAAATCTAAAGCTTTCCAAAACTTCAAAAGCCTTCCGAAAATTTTAATTACACAAGCTTGTAAAAATGTCGACAAGGATTTTAAGCCGCAATTCGAATCGGAAATTATTGAAGTTTACAATACATTTCGTTTCAATAGTTGTTTTGAAGGTAAGTAAAGTAAGGTTGGCTGAGTAGTAGTAGAAGTCAAATGTTCGTTTCAATATTTTAGGAGGAAAATCAGCGCGAGCTGGCGAAGGATCACTGTTTATCAATACATTTTGCAATAATTTGCATAAATATGGTCTTGAAGAGGACGTTGAAGAAATAGCTAAAAGAGTTATTTTGGAATTCGATTTAAAATACAAGAACATTGGCATCAGACAAAAGCCAACAATGGAGACGTATTGTGAAGGCTTTGAAAAATTTTATTTCGGAAATGATGTTAAAAAAACCTGCAGTTCTCGACAGAATTTAGAAAAACAATTCGTTAACGGTTAAAAAAACTCGTTTTACTTTTAAAGCTCTGAGCTGAGCAGAGCACTGAGTAAAATGTGAGCAAATGTTCTGAACAATTTAATTTAATCTGATTTAATTTTCTAACAACGTGATCACTTTACTATCAAGAACAGCAATGTCAAATATCAGAGATGTCAAATAATTGAAAACTACATTTTAATATTATTCAATTTTTTTTTTAATTTAATCATATTTGTAATAGTATTTTTGTTTTAAGTGGTTTTTTTAGCTTAAATTTATTTCAAGCTTATATTTTAATATTATTCAATAGGTATCAACAAATAAATTGCAATTGCAAGATACTTAACAATATTAGTTTGAGTTATTTTCTTAGATTAAGAATATTTTTTTATCTATTCATATTTAAGTGTAAGTACATAATGTACATATGTACATACATGTTTATACATTTATATATACATATCTATATATATTTTTATACTTGAATGTTAAACTCAGTTCTTTCTGCAATGGCAACAGTGTTGTTGAATGATGGTGTTGTAGTTATTTTGTTTGTTGTTTTGTTTTACAAGATCAAGCTTTTAAAAATTATTATTTTTTTACATTTTTTTTGTGATATCTTCTACTTTTTGTGTCTACGGACAACAAAGGCTAACGATTTTTTTTTATTTATTTAAATAAATTCTTTAAGAACACAAACAGTTACTGAATGTTAAATTTTAAAACATATTTTTTTGAGTATTTTCCTCTATAAATGATTTTTTTTTGTATCTATATGTAAAGTATAGATAATTTGATTTACTTATTTTTTTTTTAATTCAGTCATATGGGAATTTTATTTTTTTAAGACATCTCTTATTCAGATATGACCAATACTTTTTTAATACCTAGTTCTATTTTTTTTTCTGAGAACTAATAATGACGTTTTGCTGTTAACTGTCGGTGGTTGGTATTACCGAATTACATAAATAATTTTTGTTGGGTATTATTTTGTTTTATTTTTTTTTAAATTTTATAAAACCATAAAACCTTTTCAAACACATTTCAATATTTTTAAAACCAAACCACGTTGGTAGGGATGACTTAAAAGTTTTCCAAATGGATTGAACATTTTAGTTAAACAAAACAAAATATTTATGTAAATAACACTGTCTTGTGTATAAATAAACTAGATTAATTAAAACAGAACAAATTGTCAAAATTCAAATAAAAACATAAATAAACAAATTAAAATAAGAATAAACAATTTAAAATTAAAGTAAAAAATAAAATATAATAAAATAAAAATAAAGTATAAAATAATAAATTAAAAAATAATAGTGAAAAGGAATAAAATGAATTAAGATGAAATGAAACGAAATAAAATGAAATGATATAAAATAAAATAAAAATAAATTAAATGAAACGAAATGAAGTGAAATACAATTAAATTAAAAAAAAATATTTTTGTCAAAATTAAATTATAAAAATGCACTACGATTAGACAGTTAAAATCATTGATTTGTATAGTTCAAAAAAATATTTGGAAAACACTGGACAATATAACTTCTAAGAAAATAAATACCTCTCTAACTACTATCCCATCCATATTTAGGAAACAGTGAAATGATCTTCACTATCATCATTTTTAATGGCGATTAATCTCTTACTTTGTTGACAATCGAGCACAGCCCAAACTAACAATGGAATACAACCCATTATCATGCAGGAACCCATACAATAGAAACAAATGTCATAACTCCCCGACAAATCCCGCAGGAATCCGGCTAATGGAGGCACCGAAATAGCTCCAATGCTCTGGAACATTCTCACCAATCCGTAACTGGAACTAATGCGGTCTGTGCCAAATATATCCGCTAGCAGAACGGGCATTAGCAAATACCAACATCCGAGACACAAACCATAAACAGCGGCTGATGATCCGAGAAGATAGAATGAATGTACCGACGGAATGGTAAGAACAGCAATCCCAGCTCCCAGAATGCTTAAATTAATTTTCAATTACAAATATGATTTTGAAATCAATTTGAACACAAATTAAAAACTAACCAAACGATATACGTTTTCTTCCGGTCAAATAACTGCAGATCAGACAACCAACCCAACCCTAGACGGCCAATAAGATCTAAAGCTGCACTAACAGCCACCAAGTATCCAGCTTCGCTTTTACTGTAACCTTTGGAAAAAGTAGAAAATACTTTCGTCTTTAATCTAGCGAAATGGGGAATCTTTAACTTACCAATCGAGATGACATGAGCTGGCAAATAATACAACATGTACGGGCAACCCACCGACATCAATGTTACGGACATGCACATTAATATGAATGTAGGGTCCTTGAGCAGACTAATGTCCAAATAAGTTTGAATACGATCGCAACAAGTGCGTGGTGGATCATCTTCGTAGTCGTCCTCAATCTCGATTTTCTGATTCTTTAGTTCAACTAAATTACTAACTGGAGTTGGGATTTCCATACTTTTGCTGAGACCTCGATTAGCTGATGTCGGCGGTGAAATGGGCTTTTCCAGGTGTGCCTGAATTTTTGATATTATTTCATCATTTGCAAAAACATTGCGGCGACGACGACTTCCGCGATTCGAATCGCTGCCAGAATGCTTGCGATACACCCAAGTCGAGTCAGTGCTGAGGTCTTCGACAGAATGCAGGATTCCAGAACTTCGAACACTTTTCATGGGCTTCATGAATGTTGTCTCACCGATTGTGTCCTTGTATTCGTCATCACTGTCATTGTGATTTTTGTCATTATTATTAACTACATAAATTAAAAAAGAAAAATCGTCTCATAAAAATTGACAGATTTGGCGAAGTGAAATGTCTGGATCTTACTTACCACATTTGTCTATATTGTAAAAGTCGTTTCTACGATTCTTTGATTCTTCCAAAAAAAGGTGTTCAATAAATTTCTTATTCGATGCCGATTCATCGCATGAATCCAAATACGTTGAATTTGTAAGGAGACCAGCATTGCTCGGATTGATATCTGTCAGCGGCTGGGAACACTCGATATTTTTCGGATCTATGTTCGAACTATCTTCCAGAGGTCTATAGAGCGTTGCCGAAACACAAACGTGCAACATGCAACCACCCAAAATGAGAATTGTTCCATGGAAGCCAAATTTATCGGCCAAATGCTTAATTAACACCGGCAGGATGAAGCTTCCAGCGGCTGTTCCAGATACGCAAATACCATTTGCAAGCGCCCGATGCTTGTCAAAATACTGTGAAACTATAACTATGCCAGGTGTAGTGGAAAGACCTCCTCCGATGCCTGAAAAAAATTTAATTAGAACAGAGCTTGGGAGATTTGTTAACACCACTTACCAGTTAAGATGCCAAACGTAAACAACAAGTGCACAAGACTAGTGGCAAAATAGCTGAGTGTCATGCCCAATGCACAAAACACTCCTCCAGCAAACACAACGGATCTGCAAGAGAATTTCTGACATAATGCACTGGAGAGCGGTGCCAAAGCTAAACATAATGCTGACAAAATAGCCGGTATCCAAGAAGCAACCGTAGCCGTGGTGCTGGGAAAGGTTTCCATTATTTCAACGTAAAGCACTCCATATGATTTCACCAATCCGGCTACCCAAAATTGAACTGAAAAAGCTCCGAAAACAATAAACCAACCATAGCCACCATCTGGCGGATCGGCAGATATTGATGACCTAGACGATGTAGCATCTTTGGCGTCCTTGTGCGTTGTTGAAATGCGAACAACTCTATTGGTTCCGCCACCACCTCCACCGCCATTACTCGTCTTATTGCTGCCGTTATACTTGAGCCTTTTGCCGGATAGTCGATTCGATCGCAGCTCTCGCGATTTAGCTATCAATGGCCTAGCTGTGATGCTCGATACAGTCAACAAGTTCTCGTTATCGTCCTCTTCGATTTCGGAGATTTGGTGCTCCAACAAACTGGAGTGTAGAGTTCGTGCGGGATAACATGTTGGCTCAATGGCCAGTGTGGCGGGTCGGCGAGGTGTTGTTTCAAGTGTTGCTGCTGCTGAATTACAAGTTGCTTGAGATCCATGGAGAGGCTGGCTATTGTTGTTGCTTCTGAACTCTTCGATGCCATCTCCGCAACCGATGTTGGACAAAGTTGAGATGCCATTGCAAGCGAACGATTGGAAGCTGCTATCTGGTTGCGTGGTGAATTCAGTGTTCGGCACCGGTGGTGCTGAATGAATGGAAAATAGTGAACCGGATTCCTGGCATTCGGTAAGGAGAGATGGGGCGGCAGGTTGGGAGCTGGCCACTTCCGGTATTGAAGTGGGTGTGCGAACGAACCCTCCCGACTGGTACTGGACTCCACTAGTTGGGTCCGGTTCACTCGGGCAGTATAGTGATCCCCGTGAATCCTAAAATATTTTTTTTTAATTAAAATTCATAAAATAAATCTTAAAGGAAGAAGAGGGGGCCTTCGTAGAGGTGTGTTAACAAATTTAAAAATTAAATATTGCTCAAATGGCTAGCATTTCGAGCAAAATAATATTTTTATGAACCTATTAAAAGTTTCGAAACTTCATATTTGTATATCTTCAAACAGCTTCTAATATTCTGAGTTGTATAACAGTTTCTTCTAAATAATCAGAAGTTCACCCCCTAAAGTGAAACTGTGTACGGGTCTGCTCTAAGAACTATTAATGAGCAATAGAACCTTGTCCTTAAGGCATCTTTTTATTTTTTAAAAAAAAAACTTGTATATGTGTTAAAAAGAGAAACACAATTAGCAGGTGTCATAAATGTTTAAATATTTTTGACAAAATCATCCATCCTCAGACAAATACAGATACACATACCAGTTCCAGATATACTGAGGTGAACATGCGTAGTACGTACAACTAATGCAAATAGGAAACATCTGATTTTGTTTTGTTTCAAATTGTGTTGGTGTTAACTGACATTTAATGGTTTTAATAACCTTATGCCAAGAAGTGATTATTATCAGTATATTAGTTTATAAGTATTAAGGTGCAGTGAAAAAAATCAAACCTTTTTTCACATTCTTCACCCTCCGCCCACACAACTGAGAGGGTGTTTAGATGACTATTTTATTGATTTAATAGTTGGCGGAGGAATTGATGATGTAAGAGGTAACAACACACAAATATTGTGCACATTTGAAACAATTCCATTTCCGTTTTCTATCAAATTACATTTTGAATGGCTGATGGAAGTTGGTGTCTGATTTCCTTCCGTTATGTTTTTTAAAGAAAACAATACGCCAGTTTAATAAAATGGGAAAACGTCACGTAATTTAAATCGTTTTTAGGAGGGGACTAGACTATTCGCAAAAATTCACTGGTATTTCTGGTATATTTCTTTGAAAACGACGTTGCTCAGGCCATCACTGTCAACATCAGCGAGCACTATAAGTTGGTGACTACCAAGTACCAACTTCTGTTGGCTTGAATTGGATGATATGGATACCAACGTCATGTAATTTCATCAGGACGGCGCTATGTGCAACACAGCTCACGCGACATCGGAAACTCTGCAGGAGCGATTCGAGGGCATGGTCATCTTCCGTGGAGGTGCTGTGAACTGGCCAACGAAATCGTGTGATGTGTGGTTTTATGAAGTAGCGCAGGTCTATGCGAAACCACAAACCCCTTTGGCTTTTAAAGCCATTATTACCCATGCCATCGGTGAAATTCAACCTGATTTATGTGCCGTCAGGTAAAAAATACACAATGGCATCAATAAACCTTTGTCTTAATTAAGGATCGAACTTCGAACAAATGAGAACCAAAAACACAAACATTGAAGTGTCAAATTTAAGAACAAAGCTTTTTTTTAAAAGAAGTTAGCTTTTATCGACAACTTCGTCTGCGTGGGCTTCATATTAAATCATTTAAATCATTTGCATTAAATCATTTATGAAAGAAGCAGAAAGAATGCGTTTTTTGGAAATAAATGTAGCCTTTGTAGTATTATAGTGAATTCTGTAACTCTTTCATATATCAAACTTCAGAAATTCATCAGTCACCTCCAGCCATACATCGTTTCACATATGAGCCTTTGCTACATGAACCGTGCATATTTTTAATAAAGCGCCTCATCCATCACTTACCAAATTTCATTCAAATTCAAATCCGTGTAGCTGTTGAGGCGTGATTCCGGATCAAACATCAAATATACAAACATTCACATTTATAATATCACTAGCGTTACCCGGCCTACTTTGCTATGCCCAAGTAAAAATATGTATTCAATGTGAAATTATATTTCTTAATTATTTATCTTAATGCTAGCTGCACCAAACCTTCGTAGGAACAATTCCTGGACAAAACTTTATGAAATAAGGCAAAACAGGTTACGATTGGGATGGGATGGGATAGGACAGGATAGGAAGGAGAGAAGGAAACGAAAGGATCAGCTGAAAGGGAGGATATCAGGAAGGAAACGCAATCAGGGCGTTAGTGGAATAAGGGAGAGGCATTAGGAAGGGATGAGTAGGGTAGGAAGGAGGGGGTGCAATGAAAGAGGGGGGAAGAGCGAAATTGGGAAGAAGGAGATGGGGGTAGATGGAGCTGGGAGTAGGTAGGTAAGACGGACATAGTACTGAGAGTGAGAAATGAAAAGAGAAAAGTTAAGTGTAGGTGTTGGGAGTGTATGTGGAGAAGGAGGGATAGGAAAGGCTTAGAGGGTATAAGAATGTCCACTGCGGAGGCGATGGCACGCTAGCGTCGCTCGGCTTTGCTCGCCGGATGTGGGGGGGGGGGATCTTGCCTCCACCGTGTGACCTCACCTATTTCAAAACACAAATCGTGCCAAAACTTACCACCACAACTGTCGCAGGACCACACTCGGGAAGCCCTGCTGCTGTCGTCGCAAGGGGACCTTTTCCCTCCCTCCTGGAATTCCTCGGTCCGAGAAGTTGTGAATTCCCCTGTCTGGTCATCGGAACACTGTCAAGCCATCTTACCTTTAATAAACGCTCACCCTACCGCACCCCCATTTAAAGAATCTACCTCGCCATGAGGTTTATTCAACTAATGCTCATAAAAGAGCAAGTATTTTCCACAACAGGGTTTGACGAGACCCGCACATAAGTTTATTAACTGGAAATTAATCTTAAACATCAATACAAAAGAACATCAAATCAAACAAAAGTGACAGCTATAATATGGTCTCTTAACCTATTAGGTATATAAATGTACAAATTGTAGATTATGAATTAAAAACGGGTGATTTTTTTGAGGTTAGGATTTTCATGCATTAGTATTTGACAGATCACGCGGGATTTCAGACATGGTGTCAAAGATGCTCAGTATGCTTTGACATTTCATCATGAATAGACTTACTAACGAGCAACGCTTGCAAATCATTGAATTTTATTACCAAAATCAGTGCCCTAGAAAAGTTGGCAGAAAATCCGCTTTTTTATCGACAAATTTTGTTCAGCGATGAGTAAATAAGCAAAATTGCCGCATTTGGAGTGAAGAGCAACCAGAAGCCGTTCAATGCACTGTTTGGTGTGGTTTGTACGCTGGTGGAATCATTGGACCGTATTTTTTCAGATGCTGTTGGACGCAACGTTACGGTGAATGAACCGAACACTGATTTTGGTAATAAAATTCAATGATTAGCAAGCGTTGCTCGTTAGTAAGTCTATTCATGATGAAATGTCAAAGCATACTGAGCATCTTTCTTTTTGACACCATGTCTGAAATCCCGCGTGATCTGTCAAATACTAATGCATGAAAATCCTAACCTCAAAAAAATCACCCGTTACATAAAAAGGCGTTTATATTCAAAAGAACAAATATGGAAAATCCTTAATGGTAAAGGATGGGATTTTGGGTACAAGGTTCCCTAAATTAACACCCATATCTATTAACTGGACGGGTATGTTTTCGTCCGTCCTTATTATTTTTTTTTGTTGCCCCGGGTTGCCTACCTACATAGAGCTCTTTGTGGGAGTGCGCCAACGGGGAGGAAAAATTTTGCCGAAGGAGGTGGGCTGCTGAAAACCCTGAACGCAAATCGAATCCTTTGTAATATTGCCACTAAAGTTTGGCTTTTATGATTTAAATAAAATAGTTTCTTAACTGAAGGTATATCTAAATGTTTGCTTAATTGTATCTTTCAAGCACAAACAAAGAAAATCTCGTCAAAACAAAAGAAAAGACAAAAAAAATAACAAATATAGGTATAATAAAAAAAAATATAGTACTTGAGGATCCTTGGTACCAGCGAGGTCTAGCTCGTCGGTGGGTACCTTTAATCTTTTAGGATAATGACTTAAAATATTTCCTCGTCTAAGAAATTTTGAATTCTTCTTCCGTCTTAATAAGTCCTTGTATCCTTCTTTTTTTTCTTATTTAACAGGGGTGAATTTCCCGCTCATAACAAACAAAAAAAAAACGTTTTTTTTTTACTTTATGATTTACCCGACTTATATAGTACATTTTATTCCCAGTTACTTGTTTTGACCCGGGTTAAGCTTCGCTTAAGCCGTTTAGGCTGCAATTTGTTATACATTAAGACGTACAGACAGATGGACTGGTCACGGGTCTCTACCTCCCTCCGCGAGTTTTTTTTCTCATGAATATCTCTCCACCGGTTTTGTGTCTATCTCATGCCAAAAATATACATTTAAGCCGGCCTTGACGCTTACGGCGGAAATTCACCTTTTTTTTAAATAAAAACAAAAAAAAAATGTTCCTCTAACCGAATTCCTTACTAATGGGAAGAACATTATAACTTACCCCTATTTCCGAAGAACGAACTTAAAGGACTTTCCTTTGGGATAATCGCACCGCACTTGCCTTTCAGAATTTATAGGTATATCCTTTAATCAAAAACAACACTGCAGGAAAACTACACTTAGCCAAAGACAAAAAGATTTTAATTTTCTTCGATCATTACCTATGAATATGATTTAAAACTAATTGGTTCTAACTCGGGCACTTTACTCGCAAAAACACGTCTTCACACCGCGGTGGTCTGATTTAAATTTGAAAGAAGTTTTCAACGGGTAAATCGTTCGACCGCCGAAAATGCTCTTTCTCCGTTTTTTTCTTAGTATATAGAAATAGCACATAATGTAGGTCCTCGGGTTCAATGACATCATTTTACCCTATATGTACTTTGAATAGCGATCAGCTGTGAATAATTGCACTTGACATGCCTGCATGTCGGTCTTTGAGTGTTCGTTCCAAAGACACACACCTACTCCTACACACTCCTAAAAAAATACCCCTTTTTGCAGCGTCTGTTATCAATGCCTAAACCCTAAACGTCATTCTCATGATCCAAATCCAAGATGGCTCTTGTCTTGAATGATTTGTTTATTTTCTTAATAGTTTTTTTTTCTTTGGCCGCTCGTGTTTTTCTTTTATTTGTGTAGTTTGTGTTTAATTATTTATCAATTAGATATTAATTAAATGAATTCCGGGTACTTTAGTGAGGTGTTGCTTATCTATTATTTATTATATTGTGATGTGGCAACAAGTTTAGATATTCGGAGGATACATTTTGTAAATTAACGCCATCTGTTGGATTCATTGTGTACAACAACCAACATTCATTGTGTACAACGACCATGCGCCTAAAAGTATGCTACATATTTGCAACATGTTTTAACTGAGTACTAAATCGAACTTGAAGTACTAATTCGAGACTCGAATTAGTAAAAAGTGATTGAATTGAGATTAAATAAAAAGTGTTGAATTATAAAAACGTATTTGAATTGTGAATTAGTGAAATAAGTTAAATTGGTGTTATTTAAACTGAAAGACGTTGTGTTTTTATAAAATAAAGAGATTTGTTGTATTATTTTGGAATTTTGATTGAGTTTTATTTGTTTGAACCCCAGGCCAAAATATTACATTGGTGTCAGAAGTGGGATAAAACTCAGTAAAGTGCTAGAAAATTCCATAGTGACATTTTCTAAAACAGTTTCGGTGACTCATTTAATTGTGAAAGTGGAATTTTCCAGAAACTATTGAACTGATTGTGCTATAAAACTGTGAATAGCGAGTATTTTTGTTAAAAATAGTGTTGGAAAAAGATCTTTCTAGAAGAGACATTAAAATAAAACTGACTGTGTTGTGAAAATAGTGTTTCAGTTACATAAAATGTGTCGCAAATTAGAACAATTGACAACAGCTGAGTTGAAAGAAGAATTAGGAAAACGAAATCTTCAGACTTCGGGGCTGAAAAAGGAACTATTGCTCCGACTTCAGAATGCTATCACTCAGGATGGTGGAGACCCCGATACCATGTTGTTTGATGTTGAAGAACTAGGGAGAGAATGCACAGTAAGTACAGCCGATGAAATGCCTGCTTTCATGAAGTTGCTTCTGTCGAAATTCGAAGAACAAAGGAACGTTCTCGAAAACCAAAGGAACGTTCTCGAAGACCAAAGGAATGTTCTCGAAAGTTAATTCGACGAACAAAAGAATTCATTAGAAACTCTCCAGAATCAACTAAGCGAAAGACTTCAAATAGTAGATCAGAAATTTGAAGCCAAAATAGAAAGCTTAGAAGAAAAGTTCGGAAAGCAAGTAGAAAGTGTAGAACAACAGTACGAACACCTAGCTAAGGAGGTTGATTCTTTGAAAAAGCAGAAGGTTCGGGAATATTCGAGCGACGGTCCACGAAGAAAGGAAATGCAGCCCCCTGTCTTCGATGGTCAAACATCATAGCCAATTTATAAGAGGCAGTTTGAAGCTGCCGCCTTGACGAAAAACTGGGACAACGAAGACAAATCAATTGCTCTTACGCTTGCGCTCGGAGGAACAGCTGCCGAATTGCTGCAGACCATTCCTGAAGACAAACATCATGATTATGATGCAATGATCAAGGCAATCGAGATGAGGTTTGGCGACGACCACATGCAGCAAGTTTACCGAGTCCAGTTGCGCCGAAGGGTCTAGACAAGAGGTGAAACGCTACAACAATTGCAAGCTGACATCGAGCGCTTGACCAATTTGTCTTATCCCAACACCAGCAGGGAAATCATAAACGAACTGGCAACCGATGCGTTCACTGATGCCATTGCAGATGGAAAACTACAAATGGCTGTGAGAATGGCAGGTAAGAAAACGCTCGCTGAGGCTTTAGCATTTGCCCTGACAATGGAAGCAGCAGACCAAGCTTCGCAAGGTTGCCATCGCGTCAGGGAAATGGCTACGCTAGAGTGCTCATGTCAACGTGTCGATATTGAAAGACAAAACCCGAACACTGCTCGGGGTCAAATGAGATGCTGGAATTGCAACAAGCTAGGACACCTACAGCTACAATGCAGATCTGCACCTAGACAGGTAAGCTGCCCACATTGCGCAAGGAGGAGGAAGAATGACGAAGCATCTGGCAGGAATAACACTCACACTGCTGGACAAGCTTCTGATCAACAGCAGGCGGGAAACGCCTAAGAACCAACTTCGCGGGGCTGAAGTTTGTTGATGGAATCGACGCCCCCAGGACCATCATCCAAGTTTCGCAAACTACACGCTGCAGCAAGAGCTTGACAGTGGAGACAGTCATCAGAAACAGAAAATGTGTGGCCTCTATCGACACGGGTGCCACAGCCTCCTTGTTCAGACATCCTGGCTACATAACACCAGCTGCTACACTCTGAAGACAGCTACGGGAGAAGCAGCAAAAGTATACGGGGAGGTATTTCTAAAGATACAACTGGCAGGGTTGAACTTCTCACATGCATTCTTGGTAGCCGACATATGCGACGAATGCATCATTGGAGTGGATTTCATGAAGGCACATGAGGTAATCATAGACCTTCGAATGCAAGTATTAAGATATTGAACCGTTGAGATCCCTATGGTATACGGAAACGAGAACGCTGTGAATCTTCGGGCGGTTATAAGCAGAGATGAAGTCCTACCACCTTCTTCAGAGACAGTTCTTTGGACGCGTTTAGAGGGTGATCCTGGGAACCACCGATTCTATTTCATTGAAGCAGATAATAAAGAGGACTTTCCAAGCTATATCGTTGGAAAGATTTTAGTGGAACCAAAGAAAAACATGGTTCCGGTAAGGCTGATGAATCCGAACAAACACTCCGTCAAGCTCAGACAAGGAGAGGTGATTGGAAGATGCGTACCCATTGCAGCCATATCGACAATATCTGGGAGTGAATCTGCGAGTCCTGTTTCTGCAACAAAATTGGCTGAGGTATGTAATGCTATCCTTGGAAACTGTGAGCTAAATCAGGAGCAGAAAACCATGGCCAAAAATCTCATTGGCGAGTTTGCTGATAT
Organism: Platycheirus rosarum; assembly: GCA_963971375.1. Taxonomy (NCBI): domain Eukaryota; kingdom Metazoa; phylum Arthropoda; class Insecta; order Diptera; family Syrphidae; genus Platycheirus; species Platycheirus rosarum. Next base: position 127,318,885 of record OZ020508.1, on the reverse strand, counting down.
ATTTGCATCGCAGGATGGAGACTATGGTCGAACACACCTAGTACAGCACCGAATAGACACCGGCGATAGCAGACCGATCCGACAACCTGCTAGAAGACTTCCATTGGCAAAACAGTCGGAAGTCGATGAGATGATATCAACCACGGAAAAAGACGGTCTAATCGAAAACTCAAAAAGTCCGTCCATCACCAGTGTTCTAGTGAAAAAGAAGGACGGCAGCACTCGATTCTGCGTGGATTATACGGAGGCTCAACGATGTCACCAAGAAGGACAGCTACCCCTTGCCTCGAATAGATGACACCTTGGATACCCTTTCTGGAGCGAAATGGTTTTCCACCCTCGATCTGAAAAGTGGTTACTGGCAGGTACAGATCCATCCAGAAGACAAAGAAAAGACCGCTTTCACAACGGGAAATGGACTATGGCAGTTTACCGTTATGCCATTTGGCTTGTGTAACGCTCCAGCCACCTTTGAGCGTTTAATGGAACGTGTGTTACAGGGTCTGACATGGAAAACCTGCCTGGTGTACTTGGATGACGTCATCGTTGTGGGAAAGACGTTCGCTGAACATCGCGACAACTTGAGGGAGGTGCTTACACGACTTCGAACTGCACATTTGAAACTAAATCCAAAGAAATGTGCTCTGTTCAAAGCTGAGGTGAAATATTTGGGACATGTGATATCATCAAATGGAATAAACACTGACCCGGAGAAAATCGAAACCGTGAGAAATTGGCCAGTTCCCGAAGATAAACACCAGCTGAGGAGCTTTCTAGGTCTCGCCACTTATTACAGGAGGTTCGTCAAAGATTTTGCCGGAATCGCAAAGTGTCTGCACCAGCTAACTGAGAAGGGTAGACAATTTAAATGGTCAGGTGAGTGCGAAAGAAGCTTTCAACATCTAAAACATCGACTTTGTGAGGCACCAATACTAGCTTACCCCACCCCTGGCAAAACATTTATTGTGGACGCGGATGCTAGTAACGTGGGTGTTAATGCAGTTCTGTCGCAGATACACGATGGGCAGGAGAAAGTGGTAGCCTATTTCAGCAAAGTTCTGTCGCGACCAGAGAGAAACTACTGTGTAACCAGACGGGAACTCCTTCCTCTGATACTGGCGACAAAACATTTCCATAAATATCTGTATGGACAGAGATTCATCCTGCGTACCGATCACGCCGCTTTAAAATGGTTGCTACAGTTCAAAAATCCTGAGGGGCAAGTAGCAAGATGGATCGAACGATTGCAGACTTACGACTTCGAAGTACAGCATCGCAAAGGAAGACTGCACTGCAATGCGGACGCGCTTTCCCGCAGACCATGTGAGCCCAGTTGCAAACATTGTGCGCGAAAAGAGGAAAAGGATGAAGGTATATCTGTCCAGAGAATAAGAGCCGAACCTGTAGAGGGTTGGAGTGCCGAAGAAATTCGTAATGCACAAAAAGAAGACCCTGACATCGAGCCAATCCTTGCATGGAAGGAATCTATCGAGAAACCAAACGCAAGAGACATCTCCGACAGAAGTCCTACTTTAAAGGCATACTGGGCGCAGTGGGACTCTCTCCATGTGGAAGATGGTGTTTTGCGAAGAAAATGGGAAATGCCGGATGGAAGATCCTTTAAGATGCAGCTTGTGGTTCCACGATCGAAAGTAGAGGAGATCCTACGAGAAATGCATGCTGGAATATCCGGTGGGCACTTGGGAATCAACAAAACACTGGAAAAGGTACGGAAACGCTTTTATTTGCTAAGCGCGAAAAACGATGTAGAGAGCTGGTGTCGAAAGTGCACAACATGCGCAGCTAGCAAGGGACCCAAAGTCAAAACACGAGGTAAAATGCACCAGTACAACGTGAGCGCCCCGTTTGAAAGAATCGCCGTTGACATGACAGGCCCGTTCCCAGAAACTGAAAACGGTAGCCGTTACATCCTTGTTATCATGGACTACTTCAGCAAATGGCCGGAGGCTTTTACGATACCCAATCAAGAAGCTAAGACCGTTGTCGAGCAGATAGTGGACCACTGGGTCTGCAGGTTCGGGAATTGCATTCCGACCAAGGGCGAAACTTCGAGTCGAAGGTATTCCAGGAAGTATGCGCATCACTCGGGTTAAAGAAAACAAGGACAACACCTCGTCATCCACAGTCTGATGGAATGGTAGAAAGATTTAACAAGACCTTGAAGGAACATCTGTCCAAAGTCGTGAACGAGAACCAACGGGATTGGGATCGGCGAATTCCTTTATTTCTTATGGCCTACCGGATTGCGGTTCATAGTACAACTGGATACACTCCATCCGAAATTCTATTTGGACGAACTTCCCGGCTTCCAAGTGAGCTTAGATTCGGATTTCGTATTGAAGATCCAAAATGCGAAGAACAACTGGAAGCATTAGTAAAAAGTGATTGAATTGAGATTAAATAAAAAGTGTTGAATTATAAAAACGTATTTGAATTGTGAATAAGTGAAATTGGTGTTATTTAAACTGAAAGACGTTGTGTTTTATAAAATAAAGAGATTTGTTGTATTATTTTGGAATTTTGATTGAGTTTTATTTGTCGAACCCCAGGCCAAAATATCACAATATGTCGTACAATACATTATGCGCGCCGTGTGTAGGTACCTAGAGTGTTGCAATTCACCTACATATGGGTTTTCTAAATAAAGAAAACAAATGTTCAAATGAAAATATCTGGTTTCCATTCTACATATCCTATCCACCGAAGTTGGGTTTCGTGAATTTACTCGCCCCTGCTCCTCGCCCAATTGTCAGGATCGAGCCATAAGTAATGATGCCTCTCTGAGCCGCAGGCTCTACGAGGCCGCGACATTAAGTGTTAAGTTTTCAATTGTCCTATCAATGGGCCGCAACATTTATTTACCCTGAGAATTTCATAAAAATCCGTTAAGTGGTTTAGGAGTCCATACCGGACATACATACATAATATGTAGGTATATGCATATGTATATCCATTTTTATATTTACATATACATACATATGAATGTATATATTGTACATAAGTAGGGTTTTAATTTCCGAAAACTAGCTTTGATCGAACAAACCTATAGAACCCCTATTCAAAACTTTCCTAATAAATGACATACATACATATGCAAATGTCAATAAATGAAAGGTTATTTAAAGAAATAAGAATGACGGAATAAAAGTTTCCAAAACTGTCTGATTTGAATAATTAAAGAAACTATTATGTGAGTAGTAAAGTAATTTACAATGGCACGTGATTGAAGACGAACGTCTTCCAGTTCAACTGTTATTTCATATTTGCTTACGTGTGCATAACCAATTACTGAAACAAATCAAAATTATCCTCAAACGATCTTACATACATACAAACATAGCTCTGTGTCACGAACTGATGGGTAAAACTCATACTTTCTCGAACCTTTTTGTAAATTTATACATACATTTGTATGTATGTATATGAAAATAAGTAATGGGAAGTCAACGGACTATCCTGATTATTTTTGGTGGTACTTTTTTCTTGTTGTTTTGTTTTTGATTAACCTCAAGATTTTTTTAGTGGCAGCTGGCTAATCGATATGCAAGGAGTATAGTCTTCAAGGATTATACATATTTTAAACAGAAAAAAACAACAACAATAACTTTTATAAGGAATGAATTTTCTTCATTCTTTTTTGTATGTTACTTATCATGTTATGATTTCAATCGATTAAACAATCAATTTTCTTTGATGTCACTATATATCTATTGATGGATTCAAATTATAAATGAAAGACACGCATAGGTCACATCGTTTGTTTGCCTTTAAAAATGTATTAGTAATTGGTTAATTGGCTATTAAAAGGAAATTTTTTTTATAGTGTTATCGGTAGAACAGGACGGCCAAGTCACATCCAGTTAAAAAAAAAAAAAATTAGTTGAAACGACACGAAACAAAGGGACGCGTGTAAATGTTTGTATAAAATAAAGTTACAAGTGCCGAATTAGTATAAAAAAAATATTTTTTATGGAGCTTAGCTATTTATTCTTTGAATGATCGATTTAAACTGAATTTACAACATAATAATTCTTAAAAACTAGCTAAACCTACGGGAGCCGCCAGCATACGTGCAGGAATGCGCTTGGTGTTATTTTCTTGGTATTTCACCATTTGCTAGACATATCGTCAGCATTTTATTATAGTGCGCTGCATCATTAGTGGAAATCGTGGGAATGATGAAATTGAATATTCGCTGCATTAGCTAGATAGAGCGATGGAATATTTTCTGCATTAACTTATATAATATGTCTTACATATCTTAAGGCTTTACAACTAATAAGCATGACCAAGCATTGTCTAGTGTCCAAATTAAACGAACTAACTGTTTCGTCAGGTTTCGAGTTTTCTAAAACATATGATTTTTTATAATTAACGCGCGCACAAGGGACTATTTGTTTCCCTTTTAATGTAGAACACACTGCGCGGGTATTAGGAAGATAGGGAGGGGAGAGATAGGAGGTGTCGATAAACATTGGTTTTGAATGTTTGCAGATCAAAATGGCAAGGGAAAATCTCGCCGGGTAAACTATTCCAAATTCGTGTTGTTCGGCTAAAAAAAGAATCCCTATATTTCACGGTACGTCCGGAATTGGGCTTAAGGGTGAACTGATGAGCATTCCTTGCGAGACAAGTATTACGGGAGAAACTTTTAAGGGGAGGAATGCCGCTGGCTACTTCGAGTGAACATTTTTTTATAAAAGAACCGATAAAATAAGGAAAGACATGAAACATTACGTCGGTGTTCGAGAGGGGCAATTGTTTCAGCGGCAGTTTTATTTCCTATCAGTCTTAACGCTCTATTTTGTATTCTATCAAGCAGGTGAAGCGATGTTTGTGAAGCATCTGCCCAGAGGTGGGAGTTATACTCGAGTTTAGGGCATATAAACGCTTTATAAATTGTAGCCAAATCAGATGGGGAAAAATATTTTTTACACCGATACAGAAAACCCAAGCACTTAGCAGCATTCTTAGCGATCTCAAATATATGCTCGTTCCAACGGAGGACGTCGTTGACACACGTATACCAAGTACTGAGAGCTTTTCGGTTTCTTCGATGTAAGTGCCATTCATGGACAATGGCATTGGGAGTATGTTTAGCTTTAACGACAGAAGACAACATTGAGTTTTCGAAGCTCCACACGATTCCTACTACCCCATTTGACAATGCTGTATAAATCGGAGTTCAATGAGCTTGACATACGGTACCGTTGCAATTGTACGTCCAAAGGCGAAGGACGTGAATCATCGAACGAATATGAAAAGCTGAGGGTAGAGTCGTCAACAAAACAGTTAAGTGGATTAGAAGTAACAGAAAGATCATTAAAAAATGAGGAAAAGAGTCGGAGACAGAACAGAGCCCTGGGGTACACCAGCATTTATTTTGTGGGAAGGGAATCAGACTTGAATCCTTCCAATACAACTTATATTGGACGGTCCAGAAGATAGCTTCTACTCCAACGAGCAAGAGTATCATCGATCCCAAAAGCACGCATTTTCGATAAGAGAGTATCATGCCAAACTCTATCAAATGCCTTCGAGATATCAAGAGCAATAATCTTACTTTCACCAAAGCGATCTTAATATTTGTTCCACTGTTCGTTTAGATATGCCATCGAATCACCAGTGGAACGGATATGATGCGGAAGCCATACTGACGGTCATGGAGAAGCTTTCGATCTTCGAGATATTCCTTAAGCTGACGGTTAATCAGCGTTTCCATGACCTTAGAAAGAAGGGATGTTAGTGCTATTGGTCGATATGAGGAGGGAGAGGATGGGTCATCTTAGGGATGGGCTGGACAAATGCTGTTTTCCATCTTCTAGGAAAGATTGCAGAAGAGTAGGAGCGATGGAAAAGCTTACGCAGTGGCAGAAGAATCCGGGCCAGAGGATTTGTGTATATCAAGATCTTTGAGAACTCTTGCTACTATACAGTTCGGAAAAAAATCTGTCCCATGGAAAAATTTACATTCTCAAGTACAGGAGGGGCCACGTTGCTGTGAGGCAGCGTGGAGCTAGCAGCAAAATGGGCGGCGAGCAAGTTTGCCTTCTCGGAAGAGTGAACAATTGGTTTGTTATTGTGGATGAGCGTGGGAAACGAAGATGTTGATATTTGAATATTGTTTAATATTTTTTTACAAATGACCACATTTTTTTACAAATGACTACAATTTTTACTGCCTTTGGGACACTATAGAATTTTTTGCCGTAATTTTTGGTCATGCAAAAATTTGGTTCTTTCAATAACGGAGTTGCATGAGTTCCTTTCCTGTTTGTGCTTTTTCCGATTTTCCTCTGTAGGGTTGGCTTTGTAAGATCGGAAACTTACTTCTTTGAGCCTGATAGCTTCTTTACACTTAGAATTAAACCAGGACTTTTCTTTAGGTTTGATGCTTGATGCATCCCTAGAAGAATCACATTTGTGATCATTTCAGCACTGGCATCAATGTTTGATAGTGACATTGATGCCAGTGCTGAAGTGAAGTTAAAATTTCGGAAAAAAATGATGAATTTATAAAGAGCATGGTTATTTGTGATTTTTTTATTGTGTCAAATTCACATGTGTACATTGTATACAATGCCATGGTTACGTGTTTTGGATCATTAACACATGCGGTTTTGACAGTAGGCCATATTTGGTCATGCATCATACCTTTTATAGTTGGCTTGTAAGAATCAAGGTCGGACTATATATTATACCTAACAGGTGGCATAAACCATTCAAAAATTAACGAACATTTTCCTTATGAGTTCATAGTCAAATCAAAAGGGTGAAAAAAGAACACAAACAAATGTTTAAAGATTAAATTCAAACAGATTTATTAAACCAAATACATTGAAATACATTTTTTGCAAAATAAATTATAAACTTTGCTTAAGACCCAACTTTTATAAACATGGCTAAGCATGTCAAAATTAAACGAACTATTTCGTCAATTTGCTTAAAAATAGAATAATTGTAAATGTACAAACATGACTGAGATTTTTTGACTGGCATATTCCATATTGTCAAACCTGCATGCATCAGAGCCATTCGGCATCCAAAAGTTTCAAAAGGGTTCCAGCTACACAAAATACTAGTAAAGAAACAGAGCCCCATTTTCCGATTTAACCACTTTAATAGGTTTCGTGCAAAATAAGTTACCGTCTGCCAAAGATACTGAAAGCGGACAATGACAATGGCAGAACATGTGTACAAAATTGCATTTGCCTTTGTGATCCGATCATTTTAAGATTTTAATTATCAGTTGTGATTGTTATTGATGACATTTTTTGCCAAGAACATTGTTACCATGTGAACAGTTTTTGCTGCACTGATATTGAGTTTGGACTTCATTATAAAATAAATGCCATTATTTCTTCTAAAATTACTTAGTTTTTGTTGATTTCATTATTAAAATTAAATTAAAAAAGATATCACACTAATAATATAAATGTGAAAACATAAAACGTATGTTTGGGGAAGTTTTTTTTTCCAAAATCACTCCTCATTTGCATTTGGATGAAATTCGGTTTGTAGATGAAAAGGGTGTTGGATTGAAAAATAGGCTACTTTTATTCTGGAAAAACGCACGATTCTAGTGGAAGAGGTTTAAATGCGAAATGATGTATGGCTGAAGCTGGAACTTTGATTGTTATCCTACCACACCTCAAGTTTGGTAGATGGATGAGTAACAGGATTTGCCATTCTATTACATAGGTTTCTTTTATTGCGAAGAACATCAGGGTTCCTGTGATAGAAATCTGAATATTTTTTTTTTAAAGGGTTTAGATGAAAAAATAATACAAATCAATTAATCTGAAGTATTCGCAGACGAAGTAGCATGTAAAAGCAAGTTTTTCTATAAAGAACAAATCATGTTGTCAATTAGCATGGCAATTATGGTTAATTTTATGCAAAATTGTAAAGCAAATGTCAAATTCGTTTAAAAATCACAATTTTTGTTGAAGCCATTTTGTTTATCACGTTGGAAATCACCTTACAGAGCCCACCGAATTCAATTTTTGTGATTCTTACAAAACAAAAACAAGAGGGCTCCATATTATTGGACAATTTGTATGATACAAATCTGAACACTTTTACTAGAGGACACACAAACAAGAAGTGTTGTGGCTTATGCTTCAAAAAAGAGATTGACTTAGGAAGATATATATTGATTAATGACGATGAAAACATATGGCAAAAAAATTAATAATTTGAATGCTGGGCAGCATTATTCTGTTAGTATTGCAAAGCCTTACAGTAGAGGTTTTCTTAGAAGTTCCACAAAAATTAAAAGAAAATGATTTTCGTTTAATTTTCTTCGATAACATCAAAAACAGGATTAAATACACGACTTTTAGAACCTTAAATAGGTTTTTTTTTTGCTACAGATACCTACATACATAAATCGTAGGTATCCACGAAATGTTGATATTTGAATATTAAATTATTTTGGAAATCCTTGTAAATTGTAATAAAAATATATTTTTCGATAAACTCACCTGTAGATTCCATTCTCGGGGTAAAGACATTTTTTACTGTGCGAGTATTTTCGTATTTTTTGTCGTTTAAAACCTAAATGCATTGGTTTAACTCTTCGTTTAGTTTTTATCTTAAATAGTGACACTTTAGAATTTTTAAGATTTACAACTACTGCCACCACAACAACCTGTTCGTTAACAAACCAAAACACCGTTGCCAACTTATCTATTTGCGAATTATCTTTTTATATTTTTAAAAGTGTCTTTATAGACAAAACTTATATATAAAAAATAAAAAACAAAAATTGAATGAGTTATTGTTAATTTTTTTTTTAATTTATTTATTTGTTTATTGTCGTTCCCAGTTGTTACAGCAGCAACTATCGAAGGAGTGGTTTCGAAACAAAAAATCTTATTACAGCTGATTCATGTGTGGTAATTTGACCGCAATGACCGTGACACCGTCTTCTTGTTATCACTTTTTTTTTTGTAGTTCTTGCTCTGGCTGTTTTGTGAATATTTGTGAGTATTTTCTCGAACTTGTCAGTCTTATTTTTAATGCAAAATCTCTCTCATGGAATTGAAATTAATAGAACGCAAGAGAGAGAGAGAAAGAAACTTTTCCGTTTCCGTCTAAGTTAGTGTTGTGTGTGTGCTGTATGACTGTGAATAATGGTATATCCTCGTTTTGGTTGCAGGTTGCACTAAATCACAAGGACTTTTATCTATAAATGCTTGCACTTGCTCCTTTGTATATGCTATGGCTTTGCGCAATGCTGTTTGGTGAAAAAATCAATTCGAGACCGAATTTTTTTCTTGTAGGCGAAATTTTTTGTGATTACAAAACGCCTTTTTGAAATGAGAATTTCTTATAAGTTTTCCAAGATTATTTCTATAAAAATGCTTAGCATTTATTTGGCACTGTTTTTTACGTGTAAAGGTCCCTTTAAGTCCTTGCAAGGCCAAGAATTTTGACCACGATATATGTAACTCGCAGCGATTCTTTGTTCCGCTGCAGACTTTTCTTAGGCTTCTCTGCTAACTTCAAATTAATTTAGATTTTGAAATATCCAATAAGTGCGAGTGTACCAAATTTATGTGTTTAAAACTTGTCTCAATTTTAAAATTGTATTATTTAAAATGTCCTTTAATTTTCCTGGAGCAATTAGGTATAAAATATTCTTTTTGTAAGGTATCGCGTATTGGGACGTGTGACTTATGCAGAACTTTGAACTCAACTGGAGAAAATGAAACTGTTCACCAACTCATCTGCGAAAATGACGAGCGACAATACATAGAGATCTGAGATATTATAGTTGTGTTGAAGTTTCGTGTAAATGTATGAAAGTGAGGTAGAAAATGGCATTTGATTTTCAATAGGAATTCGTCGAAAAATCGATATTGCGGCTCAGCTGGCGCCCGAGAGGATACACAAACGAACACTGTTTAGCTTTATTGAACTTCCGCAGTGTCTGCATACAATATTTTGGTTAAAAACAATTGTGCGTGGAACCAGGACAAATGATGATGCGTGACGTAGGAAAGGGAATGCTTTTTGGGGTAGGCTTAAGGTTGAGTTTTTTTATTTAGAGCGGTGCATATATAGAGCATACTTTTTGGGAAAACAAAACAATTTGGGGGGTAAATAGAATGCTGCTTTATCTTGACCTTGGTACAATAATAGTATGGAGATGAAAGTGAATCGAATGTGGGTCACATCGAGGCCAGTCTGCTTTAGCAAAAATGTATCTTCTGACTGTGGATGTTTGTTTTTGTTTAATTGCAATAAAATGGCTACGAAAACTCTGAATGATATTGCTTCAACATTTTGACCTAAATTAAGATGGCCAAGGATTTTCTCTTACAAAATTGTCCTCAAAATTAAGGTCTAAGAAAATAACCACAACAAAAATGAAGAAAAAAACTTTTATAAAACAAATTTTTTTAGTTTTCCTCATATGGTTTCGACCCTAAGATTTTTCCAACATCATTCAACGAAAACAAAGGAAGATCCGAATGAGTCCTTCCGCCATCGTGCACAACAATTTGATCTGTGTCCATCCATGTATGTGTAAATAATCCTCAACCCATTGTTGAGACCCTGAGCCATTACATCTAGAGGGTGGGCCAAAAGAAGTCACCCATCCGATGTTGTTTGGCTCTCTTTTTTTTTAAATAAAAAGCTTCGATTGTGTTTTTTGATTATGTTTATTTGAACCTTTAGAATTGTATTGGTCAACTCGAGAAGATGATATCGGACAAATGGGCGCCGTCACAATTGATTGCCATATTTGCTCGTTTTATGGCATTTTTCATTACTTCAGGGAGAACTTCGGGCGACAGATTCTCGCACTCGTGTCGAATGTTGTCCTTGAGGGCTTTCAGAGTCTTAGGCTTGTTCACGTAAACACAGGACTTCAAAAAACCCCACAAAAAAGTCTGAAACGGTTAAATCGGGCTATCTTTCGGGCCAGTGCAAATCGCCAAAATGAGAGATGAGGCGACACGGGTACGCCGCCTTCGGAGTATCGGTTCATGTATTACTCCATCACTATTCTGCATCTGTCTAGCCCACAAATGTCAAAACAGATTTGACATTGGCGGCCATTTTCAAAAATAAGCGCATCTTCCAATAGGGTGATTTCTTTTTGCCCACCTTGTAGAAAAACTGACAGTTTGGCGTGTTTTATGGGCTGGTGGAGTTATTAGTCCTTACTTCTTTAACAACGATGCCGGCCGGGGGGTTACAAAATAATCAATGGAGACCGTTATAGAGTCATAGTCAATGATTTTGTTTCTGCATTGAATCGCATTTATGTAGAGGAGCTTTGGTTTCAGTGCGTGCTACAATTGACTTGTTGAAGGAAACGTTTGGTGAGAAAATAATTTCACACTTTAGACCTGTGAGTAAGCCTCCAAGATCGTTCGGAATCATATTAAAATAAAAATGGCAATGAATCTTCTTTCAAATTAGAACAATTTTATGGCAACTCATACAATTTATCTGTCTTTAGTTCATTTTATAGTTCTATTTCTATACCTCTACACATTGCCAGCCGAATTTATAAAGGCATTATAAAGAGTGTTTATGTATCAAATAACGTTATCCATGCACTCTTTATAATACATCTGAACGGGAAAATAATATTTATAAATTCTATCCAACGTTGTTATAGGTTCAATAGAGCTTGTATAAATTTATTCCTGATAATTTTAATTGAAGATAGAAAGGTTTCCCCTGAGTTGGTGGCATACAAATGTAATATCTAGTTTCCGTTTTTTCCTAATAGCATAATTTTATAATTGCTGCACATTCCGCAATGAGAATAAGCACAAATAACAAAAGTGTATTAAATGTTTTCGTCTGCACTATTAACAGTACTAATAACAGTAAGTTACTGCGCAGTCGTGAAGATGGCCAGAAGCCAAATGACATTCATGAGAGTAGTATAGAGAATGTATATGCAATGGCGCAAAATTATAGACAACCTATTTTTAATACATTAACTTCACACTACTTAAACACCTTTATTTATTAGAATTCCTTAAACAGCTCTAAACGACTAAATAGTTATATCGTACATAAGGAGTCTATGCAACATTAGCTATGTTTTATTATCTTCCGATCTGGATCTGGATTGTCTTAGCACGTATTACAATAACAATTTTAAATACTGCTTTCTATACAAGATTTGTGTCTAATATAGTATGAAAAAACGGAATCTATTACATTTTTATGCCACCAAGTCTAGGGAAATGGCGGCGATCCGGAATAAATTTATACAAGCTCCTTTTAACCTCCAAGCGCGTTTAGCTTATACAATCTCACATTTCTCACAGTTTTCTATAGTGCGTTTATAAATTCGGCTAAAAAATGTTCCTTCTGAACTAAATTGTCCTCAATTATAAATATAAAAAACCCTGTGCTAGTTAAAATCAAATTTGCAAGTTTGAGAACCTTAAGGAATTTAGTTGTTATTGGATTTAGGCAGGGTTCGTGTGTAGTTTATTTTCAAAATGGTGTCTCAGAGTTTAAGTCTCAAACTAAAAAGGTATTGCAAAGGTTATTAATCTAGTTTTAAATCTAGTTTTAAAAATCTGTTATTAAAAATCTAGTTTTACACTAAAAGAAAATCAATTTTTGAGTCGACTATAATTGAAGACGCAAAATTATAGACAACCTATTTTTAATACATTAACTGCACACTATTTAAAATGTTTGGTTCTGCACTAAGTTTTTTCTCTATTATAAACAAAAAAACCTGCACTAGTTAAAATCAAATTTGAAAGTTTGACAACCTTAGGGAATTTTGTTCTTATTGGATTTAGGCAGGGTTTGTTTGTATTTTTGTTTTCATAAAGGCGTTTTGTGAGAGCGAGCTGTCATTCTCTCAGAAAGTTTTTTGTTTCAGACTAAAAACTTTAAAAGATAATGCAGGGGATACCTGTTATTAAAAATCTAGTTTCACACTAAGAGAACTACACTTTTAATGTTAGTGCCAAATTTTATGTATTTTGGTTTGGTATTAAAGCGTCTATAATTTTGCGCCTATATGTTTCAATTTCTCAAGCTAGAATAGACCAGCAACAGCCACGTCAACAGCGTCGTTAGACCAAAATCCTAAATTTGCTGTTGCTGTTCCTTAGCTACCAACTTTACACAAGTGATATTCAGTGGCACCATACTGCAAAAAAATAACTTACAGTGTCGCAAATTATAGACAACCTATTTTTAATACATTAACTTCACACTACTTAAAATGTTAAGTTCTGCACAAAGTTTTTCTCAATTATAAACAAAAAATCCTCTGCACTATGTAAAATCGAATTTGAAAGTTTTTTGTTAGTGGATTCAGGCAGGGTTTATGCGTATTTTTATATTCAAAATGGCGTTTTGTGAGAGCGAGCCGTCATTCTCTCTGAGAGTTTTTACTTTCACACTAAAAGATATTAAAAATCTCGTTTCACACTAAGAGAAAATCAATTTTTGAGTCGTCTATAATTGATGTAGTTCCTCAATTATAGACGACTCAAAAATTGATTGAAATTTTATTGTTAGTGTCAAATTTTATTTGTTTTAGTTTGGTATTAAAGCTTCTATAATTTTGCGCCATTGCATCTAAAAACATCATTTATGATTTCACATTTATCCCTCTCCCACAAGAACCGTGAACCATTTTTCCGGCGTGAAAGCTAGCGTATTTTTAAATCTAGCACTTTATCCATTTACCTATCATATCCAAATCCGATAAGTCGTTGAGGTGTTATTACGTAACAAACATCAGATATCAGAGCAAATAAATGCATTACGCTCATCTAGTACGACCAAAATTTCCCCATCTACTACATACAGATTTTCCCTCAAATCTGGCAATAAGAATAAATATCCCTTTTTACTGTCAACTATACGTCAATGCGTTTCGTGTTGCGGAAATCATATTTTTTTATACAAATCTACATAACTGTCTCTGCATCTTTGTCTAGTATTTTTTGTGATTAATTTATTTAAAGTGTAAACAAATTTCCAAAAGAATAACAAAGTTTATAAAATTATTGAGAGTATTATCGTGACAGTGAAAATCTAATTGTGAATGTAACGAAAGAAAAAACAAAAAGCATTTCTTTCCATTGATGTACTCTTGATTTTGACTTGACAGCTCAAGTTGCTCCCGCTTAGCCCATGAAGGCATTTGCAATTCGCACAGCCTTAATTTTGAACATTAATATAAAAGCTTATATTGATTCCAGTTATAAACATCTGTATCTATTTTGTGCAAACAAATCGGAATAACAAGTGGATCATAACCATGTCGGATGCTTATATGAAATTCTATCAGGAATTTCTTCAAAAGAAAAGCATTGATGAGAATGAAGAAGGCCCTGAATCGTCGTCGTTTGGAAAAGACCAACAAAAAGTCTCAAGCCCAAAAGAAATGAAAGTAAGTTAATTATTTTGTGGTTGATTGTTTCTTAATTGAAAAGAGAATTCCATTTTAACTAAATCCGTACAATTTCATTGGAGAATAAATATTTTGCAAATTACGGGTTGTTTGTGTTGTAACATGCATTATGCATATACTCTACATGCTGTCATTTGAACTCACCACACAGCAATGTTACAAATAAAACTATCATGCCGCACATACTACCAGGTATGCTAAAGAGGAATAATTTCAGATTTTTTTTTATTTATATAACCTTTTATTGATAATATCACCTTTGAAGGTTTAATTGATGTTTGCTTTAGAAATGTGGTTTTCACAAATAACTTTCTTCTAAAGCCCTAAGTTTGCATTTGTTCTGAAGTCTTAATTGTTTTGTTTAAAATTGTGCAATTAAAATGCACACATTTGCCTTCTTTTATCGGTGAAATAAGAATCTTTCCTAGTGTGTTTTCATTTAATAAAATTATTTAAAAGGTGATGCGAAACAATGAAAGGAGAGAAATTGAATTTTTGGTAATTTTACCTCAAGAAGCAATTATTTTTGTTATGTTTTTACCTAATATTCCATTTATCATTAAATTAAAATTTGAATCCATTC
Source organism: Platycheirus rosarum (assembly GCA_963971375.1). Lineage (NCBI taxonomy): Eukaryota > Metazoa > Arthropoda > Insecta > Diptera > Syrphidae > Platycheirus > Platycheirus rosarum. The sequence goes on along the minus strand of OZ020508.1, from coordinate 127,303,856 downwards.
ACTAAAAATTATCTAAACGATAAGTTTGTGTTTATCATCCTCAATGCCAGCTCTGCTCTTATCATTCCCATGGCCGAAATATTCACCAGATTACACTTGTCTGCCTCGACGCCATATTTTTCGTCATCCTCTCGCTAAAAAAAGAACAAAATGTGAACAAAACTATAAAAAAAAATAATTACAAATTTTATTTTGTTTACTCGCGTTGCATTTTGTACATAATAATCTATCTCCGTAGTTAAAATATTTATAAATTTAGTTAAAAAAAAAAAATAAAACAAAAACGTAGTTTTATTTATTCTATTACCCTTGTTTCCTTTCCTCCCTATTACATATGTATGTGAGAAAATCCATTATTTTTTCTCAAACGAAATTGTGCAATTTTTTTTTTTTGAAATTTTATGAAATAAATCAACAAATCTAAATAGACTAATTTGTTAATATTTGTGAACTTAAGAAAATTAATAAGTTTGAATTATTTTATTCACTTTGAATAACCGAAAAACAAGAATTGAAAAAACGACTTTTTCTCGCGCGTAACCTACATTTTTACAATCGATTGATTTTTTTTCGTTTTTTTTTTAATAAATCAACTTTTATTTAAATATCTTCAAAACAATTACAACTCAGGATAAACTGGAGCATTCGTCGGATATGGAGCATAGTTACACGCGTGATATCCGGCCGCAACCCATCCTGACTGGTCTTGCATCGGCGCGTACTATCTTAGTACGCCGTGCACCACAGTGTCCGTCATGCCATACACATCCTGCGGAAGAGAATAACGATGGTGATGATGCAAACCATCCGATTATTCCAACATATAATGAAAATGCAGCCAAAGAATCGATGAACGAGTGTACACGAGTCGCGAAGAGTGTCAAAAACCAAAACCCAGACGACCAGAATTGGGAGCAACGTGTTAGTCAGTGAGTTAATATTAATATAAGTTTTCTTTTGTTTATTTCTAAAATAATATTTGTTCATATTACAGATCCGGCTGGTCAGCTATACAAGCTAAATTATTCGAAAAAGTTGTCAGTATCCTTGATTCAGATCAATTGGGCCGTTTAGCAAATGCTGGACGCCAACACGAACCGGTTCAACGACGTGTTGTAATCGACAAATCAGCTCATCGTCTGAGGAAAGCTCTTTCAGCTGTGTCATGGGATCCACGCATCACCCAATGGTTACACGGTCTTTTGATGGAATGCTTGCCGCATTCGTATATGGCATCGTATTTGGACATTTTACAAACCCTCAAAGCCAAGTTGCCAACGCTTATGGATAAAATGCTCTTCGGCAGACCAATGAACACTAGTCAAGAGCTATTGGCTCCTGTCTTAAAGAAGCAATGGGAACCAATTATCACACAAAAGACCCGTAAATTGCCACAAACCGCTGTAATCGTTGCACTACCAACGTTGCCGCTAAGTGGTCCGGTCCCGAGTCGATTACAAAAGTGGTATCAACATATGGCTGCGTTAGCGCAAATTGTCCAAATCACACTGCCATCAGGTTAGTTTCTTGTTATTTAGCTTCATTCTTACGTTTCCTATTGGAATCTTGTCTTTTCTGTAGGAAGCTCTGTCCCAAAGCAACCATTGGAAAACATAGCTGAACAAATTGTCTCTCAAACCAGAGTCAAAATCCAAGAGCTTCGCAATGAACAGCCAAACAGAAATATCATTTTGATTGGCTTCAATGCCGGTGCTTCGTTGGCCCTTCAAGTGGCCATTGTGGAAAATGTGAGCAGTGTTGTGTGCCTGGGCTTTGCGTTTAATACAATTAATGGTGTGCGAGGCACACCCGATGATCGTATTTTGGATATCAAAGTGCCAATTCTGTTTGTGATTGGACAGAATTCTGCCAGATCAAGGTATATATCAAATCAACTCCAAACGGTTAAAATTAATCAAGAATTTTGTATTTTTTGTTCTAGCCAAGAAGAAATCGAATCCCTTCGAGAGAATATGCACTCCGACTCAGTATTGGTTGTGGTCGGCAGCGCGGATGATGTGTTGCGCGTCCCCAAGAGCAAAAGAAAAATCGAAAATGTCACCCAAGCCATGGTCGATACCATGGTTATAGTAAGTTACAATGTTCTCTTTAATCCTTTTGATTATACTGAAGTTTTTTTTCAGGACGAAATCTTCGATTTCACACGAAAAAATATTTTGCATCCACCCGGGCCAAGAACTCCTGTTGTTAGTACACCCCCAACACATCCTGCACCTTCAAACATCAAGAAAATTGCTGAATTGCAACTGAATCAACGAAAGAGAAAGCAAAATACTGTTGAAAATAGTCAGACTGCAAAAGTTAAATGTAACCCGAAGACTCCTGTTGCAAACACAAGTAAGTTTCCAATTATTGTTTTATTCACTGTCACCGTTTCCTTTTTAAACTATTTGTTTTGTGTGTTTGTGTGTGTGTGTGCAAAAAAAAAGAAATCCCAAGAAAACTCAAATCCCCTCAAGATCCCTTCCCTGTCAAACGTAAAGGTAAAACTAAGATTTAATTTTAACTTTCAATTCAATAAATCATAAACAAACAATCTAAAATCATTTCTGTGTTCTTTATTTGATTACTCAGTTGGGAGGCCGCGCACGAAACCATTGCCAGGAGAAATATCGGCTGCCCCGCAGTCTACACCAGTTAAACAACAAATTATTCAGCAACCGTCGAACGATGACCTTAATTTGGCAATACAAAGTATATTAGGTGAAGGTGATACGCCGACCAAAACAAACGAAGACGTTCGCAGCGAAGTGACAAACTTTGAAATAGTACCTCAACCAAAAGCTTCTCACATCAAGTCTATACTTGGATCGAATTTGCGAGCTGGACAGCCATTGTCATTGAATGCGGTATCGGGTACTAAGATTAAAATGATTCCTTCAAATCAATTTGTCCAACTGAAGCCACCAATACAGAGTCAAACAAAAATCTACACAATTAAACCAACATCTATGGCTCCGACAACAACAACAGCATCTCCCACAGTCTCAGGCAGCCAAATATTTACCATAAAACCCAATACAGCGGCCAATCCACAGCAATTAATGAGTGTCAGTGGTCAGCAGAAGTTTACAATTCTAAAAACGTCTCCACTAAAAGGTACACAATTGACATCCAACACCAGCACATCATCCAATGACTTATCGAACATATTTGATATGCCCATAATATTTGCCGACAATGATGGTAATATCACCGAATCTGTATCGATCTCGAAGACACCGGTTACATCATCAACTCCAATTATTCTTGGACAATCATCTGGTACTACAAGCAAATCTGGAACGTATGTTATAAATACATCAGCCCTGCAACAGCAACAAAACCAACAACAACCACACCAACATGTGCATCAACTACAATTGCAGCACCAACAACAACAACAACAACTGCAGCAACAGCAACAACAAAAATCCAAACAAAACAAAGTTGTTTTCATAAATAGAAATACAATGAAGCCATGTCCGAATATAATATCACGACCAACTATTCCACAATTACAAAAGTATGCTAAAGTCGTCGTTAAGAATCCCAATACATCAGCCACAAGTCTTGTATCCAGGCCACCTCAATCAGCACACATCAAACCATCGGAAAAATTGATCAAACCATTCAATCTCCAAGGAATAAAGTCCACTTCTCCATTGACTTCTAATACCAACACATCATCACCGGGAATTCTCAATCTAAAACAATTTCAAATTGTCAATTTGGATCCGGATAAGAAGAAATTTATAAAGGCCATACAACCCTCCACGCCTCCCACAACAACTTCAACACCAACAACTATCGCTGCCGGCAGTCCTTCATCCCAGTCACTCAATAAAACAGTTTTTGTGAAGCAAAGCGGATTAAAGCCGCTGCCAGCGCATTTGAAACCACAATTTTTGGCTAAAAACGTGACAGTCCGTAAGCTCGTCAATTTAGTGCCAACAGCAAAGACATCGGGTGTCATTTCAACGACGGTTTCCCAATTGCAGTCGGGTACAGCTGGAATCTCTACATCAACAGCCGTTAACAGTGGAACAACTTCAACACCAACAACTACACTTTCATCGGTTTTTAAAAACAAACAACAGCAATCGTAGTTTCTTTTGTATATTTCGTTAATAAAAAACATAAAATGTTTTTCGTTAAAAAAAATTTTAAAAATGAAAAAAAAAACATACAAATACATATTTGTAATTACAATTACATAATTTTGTTTATTTTGTTCGTCATTAAAGAGCTCAGAGCTGGATAGCATAAGAAATCTTGTCAGGAGTAACAGGAGAGTATACGGGGAAAACCAACCTCTTTTTATACTCCTTGAGTTTCTGCGAGATCCTTATTTCTGTTTCATTTGTAAAAGCTTAGATTATAAGAGCTAAATATTCAAACCTTATACATTATCTCAACTTTTTATACAAAAACAAACATAAGTTTAGTTAAAAGCAAAAACTTAATATTTAAAACGATCAAAATCGTAGCATATTTTTGAGGCTTGCATACTTGCAAGCCTTCCTTTCGACTTCACCTTTTAACGTTTATTATTTTTTGTATCACATGAAGTTATTAAATTTTATTTTTTAAGCTATCGTTTTCACACATATTCCCCAAAGATGTAGGGTTCCGTCAAAGTGGTTTCATATGATGGGATCTGAACACTCCTAAAAAATTAAATTCAAATGTTAAACCTTACTTATCTTATCTTGATAGATTGCATGTTGGCTTAAAAACAAAAAAAATAAATCCCTGAACTTGGTACGTACCCTGATTTGTTTTTCACACTTCTAATAACCATATCCATAATATCTTTGATGTTTTTCGATTTTCCATGTTCCTGCAACAATTCACAAAGAGATTGTATAAAAAGTGAACCTTTTTCAGTTCGATATGCAACATATCCTAAAAGAAAACGATTTTAATTATTTTGATTTGATCATTTTGTTTTAAATTAAATAAAAAAAAAATACCTTCAAATGTGCTATAGCATTTTAGTATTTCATCAGGAGGACCATTTGGTTGAATAGCATCTTTGTGGAATTTTCCAGGTTCCATTGAACCTTTACAAGCTTGAATGAATAGAAGTTTTGGCTTTGATCGTAGCGAACGATTTCTTAAAATAGGAAACAAAACCGTGTCGTCTATTGAATAGCTGCCATCTTTGGCAGCAACAGTCTCGTATCGGGTACCATGAGTTAGTATAACTATAACAATACAGGAAGTGTTTCCGTAGTCCTTGATTTCAACTAGAAGAAATACATTAATTAAATATGGAGATGCGTGATGGATTTCTAAATATCGCTCATTGAAACGATATCATAACTAACAATCCTTAAAAATACGAATTTTGAATTTTAATGGAAGGCCTAAAATCTATGATTTTTGAGTTACAATTCAAAAGAACTTTGAGAAATTCTAACCTAGACGAATGCAGAAATAATTTGGTTGTCTATTCATCAAAATCGTTGGAGCCGTTTTCGAGAAAAATAAGCTTTACCTAACGTTTATATGGGCATGCAACGAAATGTTTAGCCCTAATGATAAAATTTCAATAACCCCTTTGAAGAATGCCAAAAGTAACTCATACAAAATTGGAAGGTAACTATTAAGCCGTTTACACAGACATTTTTTGTCTATAGATTTGTTCGATGTTCCCCGCCCCAGTGCGCACTGGGGAATGTCAGTGCATTTCGTTTAGCTGTCAAAAAACTGTGTTTTTGCTCGGGGTTTGATTTAACATCGAACAGCTCAGTGCAACAGTTTTAATTTTTTGACATTTCATGTATGTATTAATTTTCTTTACAAAGTCTACAGGTTTTCCATTTCCATCAAATAGAGTATATCTCGGCATTTTATCTAAAATCACAAAAATAACTTAATAATTGCAAAATAACCTACAAAATATCTTATATTTACTAGATATTGCACTCCAAATTTGTAAAATAAAATTTCTTTTAAACTTCTACCACCAAGCACCAACAGCTGATTTGAATTTTGACAGCACTGATTTCTTACACCGACCAAAAACCTGGGGCGTGAGAGTGTGCACTCAGTGCGTGATCGGGGTTGACATCGAACACAGTGCAAAAACACTGGGGCGAAAAAAGTGTCACATAAAACATCTCAGTGCGAATCCAGTGTACACTAGTGCGCCCTAGGGCAGACATCGAACAAAGCTTATAACTTTGTTAGGGTTCTCTATGATCGCAATGTCATCTTGGGGGGAGAGTACGATAACTCCGGCGCCAAGATCTAATAACGGTTTCTTGTAGAGGGGTTAAATACAAGTATTTTTACTATGGGAGGGGGTCTATCTACCCCGTTTAGGAGGTAGGGGCGATTTTCGAAAAAAAATTCTTTAATGGAAAAATAAATATTAAAAACCAACGGCAACATTTTAAAAATATTACTATAACGGTTTTGATAAAAAAACGTAAAAAAATATCTTTAAACCAATTTTGTTCAAAATTGTGAAATGGAAAATAAAATTTTATTTCTGTGATCAATGCTCAATCAATAATAGTAAAAAATACTTGTACTTAACCCCTCTACAAGAAACCGTTATTAAATCTTGGCGGCGAAGTTATCGTACTCGTGCCCATGTTGAATCTCATTTTTTTATATTCATGAATCCTCAACTTCCCTTACAGTACCTATAATCGCATCTATAAATAAATTTCACGACTGGCTCGCACGAACTTGTTCTTATTCTAGAAAATTGCTTAGTGTCTGTGTATGTATGTATGTATACATTAATTAAAATAAAAAAAAAATATTTTTTTTCGAAAATTCTTTAATTTTTTTAATTAGTTTAAGAGTTTTCTAAGAAAAACTAAGTATGCAATAAAATTTGAAAACTAAATTTCTATTAAGGAAAAAAAAAATTGAAAATCGTTCGACCAGTTTTTTTAAAAAGCGTTTTTTTTTTTAAATCTTTTCGAAAAAATATTTAAAATTTTTCTTTAGAATGTCATTATAAGGAAATCTGTAGTTTTCAGATAATTTTTTGGGAAAATTATTTTTAAAAAATTCAAACAAGCCGTTTTCAAAATATTTCGAAAACTAATTTTTTTAGAAAATTTTAAATAAATCGAAAAACAAAGTTGTTGAAAATTTTTAAATGCATTGTTAATTGAATTATAAATGACTTCCGGTGTGCAAATTTTATTGAAATCAGGATAATGGTTTACGATAAAACCGCATTTGAAAAAGTAGGTTATATAACAAATTTCGAAAAATTCATCCTAACTGAAAGATGTATTGTTGTAAAAAATTAGCACCCTGAAAGTTTTATCAAAATCGTTTTCGAGAAAATCAAACTATTTGTTAAAAATTGTATGGCAGGTACTGCTATTTTTCGACCTAGAGAAAAAATGAAAAACACCCCCGAGATACTGCAAAATAAATACTAAATGACAAGTTTGAAGCAAATCAGGCCAGGTTTAAGCTGTAGAGGTGTGAACAAACAGACAGGAGAACGAAATTTCCGAACCCACTTTTTTTCGACTTCTCTATCATCGTAATGTCATGTTTGATTGTTAGAAAAAAAAATTTTTTGCACGAATCTATAACTTGCATTATAGTACATATAATCGCAAGTAAAAATGTACTCCTTTTTTTAAACTTTTCTTCAATGTCTACTTTGCAAGTTAAAGATTCCTGAATTAATAATATACACAGTAGGTGATCAAAGATTGCATTACTATGACAACAAATCTGAAAGCGAGACAAAATGTTGCCTGAACCGATTTCCTTTAAATTTTTGTTACGTGTTTGCTCATGTAGAAATGTAGATGAAGTCGCGTTTTTTTATTTGCAATAGTAGGAGAGGCGGGCGAAGGAAGACCTACCTTTTCGAGTCAATGGAAAATTTAGCCAAAAATAATTGGCCAATGACATAAAATGTACAAAACCGCTGGTCGGATAAACTTTTTCTTGTCCGTCTGTCCGACCAGCGTTTTGTATTTTGTATGTAATTTTCCATTTCTTAAGGGCTAAATTTTCCATTGACTCGATGAGGTAGTTTTCTTACGGCCGCCTCCTGGACTACAATTTCTTCGAAAACATCTTTCTAAATAATTTAATGTTTCAAAAAATTGACTTAGCCGAATAAATGCAGCATCTTAAATTGTTATCTTGCGCTAATAATAGCGCATCGTTCCATTTCGTTAAGTTTCGATAAGTTTTGCTTACGCACGTACATTTCACACATATGGCTTCCGATGTTGTTTGTAACGGAGAAACATTTTTAAAAAACACTTCCGTTCCATTCATTATGAATCCAAACGGCAGAAGGGAAAGTTCCGTTCGTTTTTGAAACTATCTTCCGTTTTCTTCCGTCCATTATAGCAAGCCCTTAAGAATATTAATGATTTTAACTAATCAGTATGTTGCAATTATTCAAAACACCTTTAACGAGCTCTTAAATATGAAATAATGTTTCATAAAAATTATTTTTATATAAATCTAACACTTAAATTTATTGTTTTAATAGAATAGGGTCATTGGAATTTAAAGAGGATTTAGGCCCGTTTGTTGATACGATATAAAAATCTGCCTTACACACGCTCTATACAAACTATTGTTTGCCACATTCAAAATGTACCTTAAACAATAAGCTAAATTATTAGTTGGGTTTTGGGGACATTATGTAGCACACCAAAATTGCAAAATAAATTTCTTTCTACTCTGTAATTAAGCTATTGAAAACAGCTGATTTGAATTTGAGAGCTCTGATTTCTAACACCAACAAAAATAGAAGTGCGTTAACTCCCAACTATAAAAGTCATGAAGAAGCATGGCCTACTGTCAAAATGTCATGTGCAAATGACCACACAAAACACATGCGTCTTTCGTTTAGTGTCTATAAGCATCATGTTTTCGCTTTGACATATGTAAATTTGACAGCTATGGCATTTTAATAGCAAACTATAATTGATATGACCAAGCATATGTTGTACTGTTAAAATTAAACGAACTGTTTCGTCATGTTTCTAAAAACATTAAGAATATTTACTATAAAATGAACATGGCTTTCTGTCTTGTGAAATCCCGTTGAAAATATTACACTAAACAGAAAGTAACACATGTTACAGAAAGTGAGAGAAGGTAGAATGCCTTTTTCATATGGATCACAAACTTTTGAGTTTTCCAGCACAGTTCAAGTTCCTAAATAAAACTTAAACCCTTCTAAAATATTATTCAAAAATTTTAATTTAAGAAGCTGGCCACTCGGCACATGAACCAATTAAATTAAACCAATTAAACCAAAATCTATGACAAATGGAGTCACAAATAAGATAACACAAAAAAAAATCCTTACTCTTGCGAACTTTGTCTTCCACCTGCTTCACAGTAAGATTCTCAAACAGATTCACATCCATTTTGAAGCTTTTAAAGGTCTTCTTCAGAAGGCTTACATCTTCAATGCTTCCAATGCGAAACTCCTTATCCGGACTTTCGAATTTGTCATTATGAAATATATAAACCACACCGGGGGTTTGCTTTTTCTTAGATACTGGAGCAGCCGGTGGCTGTGATGTCGAAGGTTTCGTAAAAGGTACCCTTGATTGTGGAGTACTAGTAAATGTCACAGGAATTGAAGATGGATATGAAGATTTCGGCTGCACTATGCTCACCTTATTCCAAGTCGGGTTGGAAGTCGGTTTTGCATTTTCAATTGATGACATCGGATTCCATATTGTCGTAGTGGCGGTTTTCGTTTTCGGAGACGATGAAAATAACCCTGACGAAGTTGACGTAGCACTTCCCAACGGACCCCGGGTTGTTGAAGTCTTTTTCTCTCTCATCGACGAGGTAATACTACTTGTTGCCCTATATGGCGATTGGTAGGTCGTTGTCACTGTCGTTAACCTGGAATTAGGCAGTACTGGTGTTCCTAAAGTCGATAAATTGGCATTTCGATAAGGTGACTCATATTTTGTACTAAATGGTGTCGCATCTTTCCCTCGAACTATAGATGGTTCTGTCTTTTGACGCAGTAAAATTGCCTTTTGTGACTGGTTTACACTCGACCCAGAACTCCACTTTGACGAGTCCATGAGAGACAAGGCACCACCGCCACCTGATGTTGAACCAAGTTCCCTTAAAGCACGCGATAAAACTTGTGAAGAAAAGTCCTGCCTCTGCGAAACTGTTTGTGTTGAAGTAATTGTAATCTTGGTTTTACTCGATGTCGAATTCGACGAAGATTTAAACTTTGATTCGTAAGAGGTTATAGCACTTCCCGACGTTGTAGTTCCACCATCAGTACGATAAATAGTTGTGGTGCTCTTCGATTTGTCTTTGTCTTTAGATTTTTTCCAGAACATGATTGAAAATTCACTTTTCACTTAATTTTCTCTAAGCTTAAAAAAATCAACACTTGATGAGTATATGTAGGTGCGATAAGTTTTGAAGGGGATATACCAATAGAAAGCTATCAACAGAGTTTAGATAAGATAAGGTCCAAAATGATAAGCTTTTTTAACAATGGTGATTCGACTGTTCGATATGCAGTCGCAGCCGGTTAGTTTAGTTTTCTATTGGAATAACCACATTGATAGACCAACACCAGATTATAGAATCGCCCGATCGTTTAGAACCGAAAAACTTAAATAAACATAAAAATCAAGTTGATAACTACAGTGCACGGTTTCTTGTGCCTCTAACCACACAAAGGTATGATTCACATTCAGCACAGAGAGACCAAAGTATAAAAAGATAAAATTCGTTGAACTTATGAAATTCGGAGAAATCATTTAAAATGAAGAATTACTTTTTTCATTTCGCGTTCTCATTTTTTTTAAACGAAAAAAAAAGAACAAAATAATTTGTTTGTATTTATAAACAAAAAGATACAATAGCTACACAGAGAGCAAAAGTTAGTCAATCTATTTTCGGGAAAACTTTTAACTTAAACGTGTATCGCTTGTAAGCGTGCAGATAAGAGTGCGAGAGATCGTTAATAGCAGCAGAATCTGAGGCTTGTTGTTGATGCTAAAGAGCACAACAGAACAGAAGCAGTGTCTCGAATTAAGTGACGTATTTTTCACTAATAGCTTGCTACCTACTTCTCTGGATCTGGGTGCTTGTTTGTTTATTTATCCATCACAATAATTGATTTATAAATAAACACATACTACACTGATAGGTACATTTAGCATGTATTTATACTACAGGGTGTTTTTAAACGTTCCGACGCAGGAATTGGCCGATACTTGTTTTTATAGCACAAAACGATTTAGTATTCAGGTTCATATGTAACCTTGAAGCGTATTCCAAACTACATATGTCTGTCGATTGAATTTTTTGGTTAGAAACAAATTCTGTTGTTAAATTATTATTATCAAAAAAACTTGTTTCAATTGATCTAAAAGAAAACATCTTGAAGGCAATTTCGAAAAGACCCCTAAAACTGGCGTAGTTCAGACGGTCTCCTTTCTTAGGGATCGGGCAAATAATGCTCGAATTATATTCATAGGGTACCTATGTTTTTTTCTGATCATATCTTATTTATTGAGTGTGTCCTGCTTCTAACAAAGTCATCTCCTGCAGCATTGAAAAGTGCGTCAGCCATCGGTTCCTCCAACTCCTGGTTCTGAGCTTAGATATGTGCAGCAAGCCTTATTTTGTCAAAATCGGGTGGGTGGTATTGTTGTTCTACTTCGCTCAGATAGGATGGATCATTTATTATTACAGCGGAATTTGGTTCGACATCACCGTCATACAGTCTTCAAAAATAGATTTCTTCTAATATCAGCACCGACTGCGACCCTACTATTTTCTTCATACTCCTAACAAACTTCGGTTTGAGTTCTAAGGCCTTGACAGTTAGTTTCTTTTTACATTTTAGTTTAACTTTTGAAAAATTTTTTTGTAGTGACAGCTCTTTATATTTTTCACAACAGCGATCGTATCATGTTCCCTTTTTTGCTTCTGAAAAACCGCAGTTACTCTTTTCTCTTCAGCTTGTACATCCCCAAGCAGTTATAAACCTTCTGTTCAGTGCTACCGTCTTATTTAACAGCATGTGAAGCAATCCCTCTAATGGCATTTGTGCAATGTTTCCACTGTATCTTTATACTTAGAAGAAAAAAGAGCTGGCGATTGAAGTCGACAGCTTGTCGGGAAAGGACTCGAAAAAATCGCTTCTGATAATCCTGAGAAATAGCCTATATATGTAACAATGTGTACTTCAGCCTGATTGGAACTGTTGACGCCCCCATTGATTGCATCCAGAGAAGTCTTCCGCTGGCGAACTATACGCAGGTCTAGTTGCTCGATTAAGGAGATTTGGCTCCTGCCTTTTCTTCTTCTTTAAAATAACTAGGTGTTTCCTTTTTGCATTATCAACATTAATGTATTTTATTTAAAATTTTATAAATAACTTCAAATTAAATTGCATCCATTTTTAATTTCAAGTAAAATCTATTACATTATTACATTTAATTGAATGTATACATTTTATTTTCAGTCATTGTTATTGAACGCAGTAATCTAACACATGAGATTATTGAAGGTTAATTCGTCATTTTTACTTCGATTTATAGGGACTATAGGCAAATTAAAAAATTCTAAGAATCAAATATGACATTACGATAATAGGGCATTCGAAAAAATGGTCAGAAAATTCTGTCCGTCTGTCTGTCCGTATCGATTCCTACAGCCTAAACGGTTGGGCCGATTTGTTTTTCGAATTAGCATTCTAGCTCCAAAGGTACCTGTCACATACCTTTAAGTGAAAAACTTATTTTTATCGAAAACGGCTCCTAAGATTTTGATAAAACTTGAGAAAACTCTGAATGGTGTTTTCTATGCAAAATCTATCTTTTAGTTTTAATGGATTTTTTTAGAAAAAGATTTATAACGGTACCTCCCATATAACCGGTTTTTTAAAATCAGACTTTTTCCTTAACTAATTGACGGATTTTGATGAATTTTTCAAAATATGTAGTGTTTTATGATTTAAATAATATTGCTCATTAAAATTTTCAAAAACATTTTTTTTTTTTTATTTTTAATATTGTTTTAATTTTTTTCTCCTAGTATAAACTATAGCTTTCTTTAAATTGACATACTCAAAATTATAAAATATATTTTCGAAAAGTTTTTCAAAAAAAAAACTGGTCGAACGATTTTGAAATGAAAAATTCATAAAATAGAAAACAGCAAAAGAAATAAGATGGCTTACAACATTTTTTTCCAAAAAACGTTATGAATAGTGTTTTTTGATTTCATAAAAATGTTATTTGTTTAATATTATCCCCCAAATTTTGTTTTATATTGCTCGGTTGAGCCCTAGCCACTGGTCTAATGAAAGCAAACTTCGTTATTTTTATTATTATTTATTTATCATTTATTTTGAAGCATTTCATGATCATAACAGCATACAACACACAGAATAAATAATAAGGACGCCTATGATAAACACATAAAATAAATAAAAAAAATATACTCGATTACCTACTGAATGCAAAAATTTCAATCAAAAAAAAAAAAAACAAACACCTGCATTCAAACAACCACTGTGTTAAGTTTTAATATTGTCTATCCCCACTCGCTTCACAGTGGTTAGAATAGGTATCTTAATTTTAGTTTTTTAGTACCTAATCTTCCTTCCAACCTTATTATAGGTAGGTATATAATATCCTAAATAATTTCCATGAATACCCCCAACATAAGTTTATCGATCCACAAAATATAATTAAGCTACCTATTTTAATTAATTTTATTTCAAAAAGTAAATAACTGTTAAATGTACCTTATAACTTATATCTAGGTATACCTATACCTTGCTTTGTTTTTTTAAATTTTATTCGACGATGTGACCGCACATATGAACAAGTACGTATGATCCAGTCGTGCAATTTATTATAAATTGCAGTTCCTTTTCTCTTAGTAAAATTCCTAACGGTAAAATATACTATATATTACTATAGAATCCAGTAAATATATGTCATATTGTTAAGTTAAAGAAGGCATCCCCTCTAAAAATAATTTTTTTTTAAGTTTTTAAATGTTTAATAGTTTTGAAAAACAATTTATCAAAATTTGAAAAGCAATTAAAAAACTAAAAATGAAAAACATGAACAAATTTTTACAAATATTAGTTGTTTATTAAAGCATAGAAAGGAATACTTGTCGGTCAAAGATTTTGTTTTAAAAAGTTCAGCCACTAGTGAGTGCGTGCGACCCAATCGTGGCCATTTCATTTTCAAACACATCATTCTAGAAGATACAAACAAAAACAATCTGATAAATGAGCTTTTTTAATATTTTTTCAAAGCAAAGCTTTTGTTATTTAGGCAATTCATTTCACAATCCAAAATTTATTTTGAATTCTGACAATAGGGGTGTTCAAATTATCAAACAATATAATGTAAGGCCATCGAATGCAACCTAGTCTTTACTTCATAAAAAATATTCTAGGTTAGTTCACTTCACTTTTAATAATTCATAATTCCGTTTTTTGATATTTTTGTAACGAATTCTAATCATTTGAAGGTACTACGTCACTCGGGAAGATCTTCAAAACTTTTAACATCTTCGACTATTTTATATAAAAAAAATATGCAACGTTCTGTTGCAGTGATCATTTTCAATGAAGATTCCGACAGACGGGATAGATTGGAAATCATAAAGAATACATTTTTCCGAATGAACATGACACTTGCAGTTCTTGTCAACAAAACAGCGAGCGAAATTCAAGAAGCAGTAAAGAGGTGTAAGAGTTTTTTCTGACTTTATGTTTTCAATATTAAAATTAAGCGTTTTTGTTTATTCCACTTCCACATATATACATACATATGTATACAGTGACAGAGATGGATCCATATGAAATATTGGACATAATATTTGTGATTCATGCTAAAATAGTAAAAAGATCAGATCGCAGATTTTCAACTGTTGATAGCAGGGTCTTGGATCTTTATCATAATATTATAAATTTTCTTTTGGAAATAGAAGAATTCGAAGAAAAGAACAAAATAATGATTATCAACATAACTGGCTTTGATGACCGCACAGATCTGGTTCCTTATGAAACAAAAAAAACATTTAGGTGTACAAGTCACGGCGCCAATTTCTATATTGTAAAATCGACAAGAGACGAATTCGTCCAGGCGGTGTTTCCTGACATAGCAAGGCATAGGAATATATCAAGAGCTGTGCGAGAAAATGGGTATCTAAGAATCAAAAATAATTGTTTTATGAGTACTTTTTTGTTTATTTTTTAATTCTAGTAAATTCGTTGATGGACAATCAATAACTACTGGAGATATAAAATTAGGCGTTCCGATATCGGATGTGGAGTCGACATCTGAATTTCAAGAGTTCATCATTGGCTAGGCTTGCAAAAAGTCCTGAGAGCGAGGCGCATTATATGAGCTGCTCATTTTAAAAGCATAACTGTATTTTTTCTGAAGTAATGAATTCTTTATTAAATCTTTAAAATGTTAATGAAACTTATTATAAGAGTTCTCAAACGTAAAATAAAAAAGACTAAAAGCTAAAAAAAATATTATAAATAGAGAAAAAAATCATTCTATATATTAGATAGTATGCATAATAATTTTGAAATCTAGATTTTTGCAAATATAAATAAAATTTGGAAGAAATCTAATGAGCTGTCACCGAGAAAAATCATCATATGAAAGTTACCTACCATTAATAATACTTACCATTCTGGCAACAACGTTTTTGATAAATCATATAGATATACTCTATACCTATACTAAAATGCTTTGAAGAATTTTCATCAAAATCTAAAGAGCCATTTAAGAGAAAAATAATCTGTTTGTTAAATTAAAATTAAATAAAACTCCTTTGAGAAAAATTGAAGTAACTTATCTAAGCTTGCTTGCACTATGATATTGATAAGGCACACACGAGCAATTATTTGTGACTTGTGACATAGTGAAGCCATTTATTTATCGGTAGGTAGGCGTTAGGGGTTAATTTCCAGCAATTGTATAAGGTAAATGAGATCAGTATTGCCGTGTGCCGACTGGATCGCACGTACTTGCTCTTATGTATGTGCGGTCACAGCGTAGAATAAAATATTAAGGGAACTTCAAAGTTTTTATTCGATTTTTGTGATTTTTGATAATTTATAATTTAAACGTCATTTTATGTCTTTAATTTTTTTGTTTTTTTTTCTCCAAAAAATAATTTTTCCAAAATCGTAGGAACATTTTTTTAAATAAAACATTTTTTTTAATAACTTTTTTTATTACAAAAAAAATCAAGCATACCAACCTAAGCACAAAAATAACGTACAGGTTAAAACAAAATTATTTTAAAATATTTGTTTAAAAAAAATGTAATTATTAAAAATACAAAAAAAAAGTTTTCGAAAATATTTTAATGTGAAATTAGGTGCTTGGGCTATCTACATCTTCCTGAATATCAATTTTGATTATAATCGGTCAACCAGTTCTCGAGAAAAAAAAACGGTTGATTGGCCCACCGTTTAGTCCGTAATATAAAATACATCCACACAGACAGACGGTCAGAATTTTATTCAAATACGTTTCTCTAACATCGTAATGTCATGTTTGATTGTTATCTGTTTTTTTTTAAATCTGCAGGAATGCATATATTTTGTCCTATAATCGTTAAAATTATTGTTTGTGTTAAGCAAAATCCTGCGACCTATTCGTGCATATTATTACTTTTCTTTCTATAAATTGTTGTACAAACAACTGTCAGTTGCGTCTCTAGGTTCTGAGATATCAAGTCAAGAGTGTTGTCTTGCTGGCTGGAATGGAATAACCAGTAACATTAGTTTGAACGAAGGCACTGGCGTGGCAATTGGTTTAAAGTTCTTATTGCCTGCACTGCAGGGTTGTAAGAATGTTGTCGACGTTATTTCAAACCAGTCGTAACTTGAATACTACCGGCAAAAGTCACAACTCTGTGACTTTATCGAAACAGAGTTATTACTTGATAATTTATGAACATCGATAAAAGCTGACGTACATTGCTTATTAACCATTTGTTTTTGTATTGAGCCAATAATTTTGTGATTTGCACTTCTAATTCACCTTTAATAATTATTATAAACATTTCTTTAAAATGATAAGATTTGATAAGAAATGCGGTGATTTGCAGTTTTTTTTTACCATGAATTAAAAAAATTAACTCAAAAGATACTTAAAAGTGTGAAAAAGCCCAACAGTCTATTTTTATAGAGATTTGTATAAGTAAACAAAAGTATCTATCCAACCACAATGTTGTCGAAATTAAATTCACTAGTGCGAATCAATGCGTAATTGTTGCCATTGTGTGCGTTCTTTGACAACAATTGTGGGAAATTACGACTAAAAGGCTGATTGTTATTGATTTTTGTGTAAGTTTCTAAAATCTGTGAGTTGTGAATGAAATTGTATGTATTTAAAGATGTTTAAATATGTATGCATTGTTTTGCAAATATACATATACAGATACAGAGTTGTAGTTAGCATCTGTATTTCAGAGGCAAAGGTTAGGAGTATTTGGCGGCTTTTCTAACCTTATCGCGAAATTATTTAATGAGTGTAACTATTCCTTAATGCCTTGTGCGTGACTTTTGAATCTTGACTTGAAGAAATTTGTTTAAGACAGGGAAATATACGTAGGAGATCCCTCGGATTTAACTTAAAAAAATCAACTTAAGAACGTGTAATATAAGCCTACCTATAGTTTGTTATTTGCTAAAAAATGCAAAAACTATAGGTACTATTTCAACTCAAAACGGTCTCTTCTACCTAACTTATATGTACTTACTTCTTACTTAAAATAAAGTTTTTTGACAGAAGGGTGAACGTTCGTAAGAGTGAAATATTTCTATTTCCTGCAATTTTGTGTCAAGAAATTTCTTTGGTCAGAAATATGATTTATTATTTTTGTAATATGTATTAATATGAATAGAAAAAAAACTAATTGCTTGTTTTATCTTCTTTTTTTTAATTATAAAATCTCTAGCAGAGAACTATACAAAAAGTAGTAGTTGATGTGGCTAAAATTAGCTATATGATTATTAAGATCGTGAATGCTTTTTATAAACACAAAGGCAAATAATTGTGAATGGCTAATAGCTATCCTTATACTTATTCCTTCTACTGTCAAGGAAACCGGTCATGAAAAATATACGTTGCTTGAACTTAAAATTACAAAATACCGTGGTAAGTATGGGTTGTGTTGTGTATTTCAGGAAATTTTTTTCGGAAAATATATTGGCTGGTGCGAGGTGCCACTGTGTTGGAAATCCAGATCATGATCCGAAGATAATAAAACACAGCTTTTGTTTAAACAGATTGGAAAAAGCTCTCCAATAAGACCTGTACAAGTGTACATGCCTCAAAATTTTACTTACTAGCTTATAACATTTCCGAAAAATATACGTAGCTTGAACTTAAAATTACAAAATACCGTGGTAAGTATGGGTTGTGTTGTGTATTTCAGGAAAATTTTGTTCGGTAAATAGATTGGCTGGTGCGAGGTGCCACTGTGTTGGAAATCCAGATCATGATCCGAAGATAATAAAACACAGCTTTTGTTTAAACAGATTGGAAAAAGCTCTCCAATAAGACCTGTACAAGTGTACATGCCTCAAAATTTTACTTACTAGCTTATAACATTTCCGTAAATGCAAACCGAAAAAAAAGTACGTTAGTATTCATTGAAATCCTCAATAAGTATCGCCGAAGGCACACGTTTTCAGTAAAATTAAAAATTATTATTTATTGACCGATTTGTACGGTACTTTCAGAGGCAGATATCTGATGTTATAAAAAGTAAGTTAGTAAGTTAGTTAGTAGTTTAATAACCCTTACAGTTGACGCAGGGGCTGTTATTTGTTCGAAAATGTTTGTCAAGTATAAATCAAGATTGTAAGTGTTGCTATAGTCACCTGAGCGGGGAGACAGACGCCTCTCTTAAAGAACAAAATAATTGCATTTAGTTTTAAGTCAAAAATATTGTACTTGTTCTTTAATTTGGTTGTTAATTCAAAATTCTTCGAAATTTCAGTTGTAATGAACAATTATATAAAAATCATATGAGACGTTTGCAAGGAAACCTAGTTTCGACTTCCTTTGTTCTCACAAGTGCATAACTTGCCTCATTTGTAGTACTACTATATCTATAATCGCAAGGAAAAAAAAAACTTTTCCTTAGAAAATCAAATAAGAATCAACAATAAACGAAGACTGACAATAATATCCAATTGCATGTTACATTCAATCAAATGTCGGTTTTTCAAAACTACATTGCGTTGCAACTGTCTTTAGGTGTTAGCGTGATAGACTGGACAAATAAAATATTTTTTTCATCACAATACATCACAATACAAACATTGATTCTATAAAAGTGAGGCTGAAATACGAATCAATTAAATTCAATTTAGAAACTTCGTCGTCGGTTATGTTGCTCAAATTAAATTAATCGTAAGAAAGAACCTTATCCTTATTATGTTATTATGTATAAGCTTTAGTTTAGACTTTTCATATCAACTTATATAATTAAAATGTTATGCCAAGAAAACGTATTAACTATGGCAGATACACGCATTTGAAGGGATTTTCTAATAAAAATACATTAGACTATTATTTTGTATTATGTTGCAAAGGAAAAATGTTTCTTTTTTTCATTTATAAAAATATAAAATTTGTGAAATTTCGTTACAGTCAAACCCGTTTTTAGGTATCTGAATGAAAAAAGCAATTTCTTTCAATTTTGTAGAAACCCCATATCATAATGGTATTTTATATTTAAGTTCTTCAAATTCAAATTCCAGTATCGAAAATAATAGCTTTATTCAAAATATTGGAAAACAAAGTAATTTTGGCAGTTATACACTTTCGCGGTCACCTGTTTTTTTGGTTATACAAAATTTAAAACTGGACCGATTTTCATGATACTTTTTTAAAATGTCCATTTTGACGGCGGATTTATTAAAAATAGATATTAAAAAAAAAATAAAAAAAAATCATTAATACTCATTTGTGATGCTTTAGCACTGATTTTATTTTAAGCTGGAAAAATTGAAAAAAAAAATTGTTTGCTTTTTTCCTGCTTATTTGTTTTTGTTTTTACTTAGATTACGATACAAAAATCGTAAATATAATTGGGTGAAGAATCATTCATAAAAATTGTTATTTTTCAGCATTCAAAGAGAATAATTTTAAACCTTTTTTTATCGAAAATCCGCCGTTTTTTACATTTTAAGAAAAGTATCATGAAAATCGATCCGGTTTTCAATTCTTTACAGCAAAAAAACATATAGCATAATTACCAAAAATAGTTCGTTATTTAATATTTTGAAAAAAAGTTATTACGATACTGCAATTTGAAGGTGTAGAACTTAAATATAAAATACCATTAAGATATGGGGTTTCTACAAAATTGAAAGAAATTGCTTTCTTCATTCAGAAACATAAAAGCGGATTTGACTGTAACAAAATTTCACAAATTTTATATTAGTCATGAAAACAAATTCTGTTGAGTCTTTCTCTTTTCTCATAATTATTATTTACTTTGTCTTTCTTTTCCACCAAAATATAGAACGTGTTTTCGAATCGAATTTGTTGTTATTGCCCATTTCCATTCCATAAATACGTACTCTTCATATAAAGTTCCTGAGAATTATCATATCAAGAATACCCCCAGCTCCAGTCCATTCCGTATACTCAATTAAAGCACAAAATGGATCTTGATCGAATTCTTGAAGAAATCGGTGAATTCGGACGATACCAGAAAATCAATTACCTTTTAATATGTTTGCCGGTGATGTTTGCTGCAGCCAATAGTCTGTCCTACGTTTTCACTGCAGGCACACCAAACTATAGGTAAGGATGACTAGAAATATACGTTGGAACAGATAAAAGATTGTTAAAACGTATCTGGTTTTTTTTTTTAGATGTTTAGTACCAGAATGTGGGGAAAGCTTTTCAAACTTTGAACTACATCCACCTTGGATGGTGAATGCAACTCCTGGTACAATAAGCAATGGAAAATTCACGCCAGAGAAATGTCTCCGATTTGAAGTAAACAATTCACTGCTGTTGCCTGCCACTGGCACATGTCCAAGAGAAAAGTTCAATCACATGAATAAAGTGCGATGTCATGAATTTGTATTTGATAAGGAGGAGCACACAATTGTGGAAGAAGTAAGTTTTTATGTATAAGATGCTCAGGCCGCCTTCATGAATTACATGTTGACACAATACTAGGGAACCAAAAATGTTATAGGGATAATTTTGTATCCTGACAAAATAGACATTTTCTGGTCCCCTGGCAAAGTGTGGACAAAATTTCATGTGATTCATGGAGGTGGAGGCGTTACAGTTTCCCGCCCTAACTACCCAGTCGATCACCTGATTTTGTACTCACATTGCCAGCGGAACAGAAAATGCAATAGGGATAATTTTGTATCCTGACTAAATAGATGTTTTCTGTTCCCCTAGTAATGTTTGAACAAAATTTCATGTGAATCATGAAGGCATTACAATCACGCCCTAGCTACTCAGCCGATCACCTAAAATTTTGTACTCACATTATTAGTGTTAAAAAATGCTTATTTCTCTCTTTATAGTGGGGCCTTACATGTTCTGAGAACGCCTGGAAACTAGCACTAGTTGGTACCATGCATTTCGCTGGCCTAGTAGCAGGAACAGCCTCTTCAGGGTTTTTTGCCGATAGGTAAGTTATAAATGTTAAATTCTAAAACGAAAATCCAATTAACTTTTAACCGTTAGATATGGAAGAAAATTAATTTTTATAGTTTGCATAGTTTTCATGGCAATAACTGGCATTCTGCAAGGACTAGCATGGGATTACAACAGCTTCCTAGTATTCGCCTTCCTGAATGCTGTCGGCACTTCGGGTGTTTATCCATTGGCCTTTATAATCGGTGTTGAAATGGTTGGACCCAGACGAAGAGAAATGTCATCGATTGTCTTGAATTATTTCTATGCCATTGGAGAGGCATTAGTTGGACTTGCTGCATGGTTAACGCGTGATTGGCAATTACTTCAAATTGTTCTCTCAGCACCGCCATTACTATTTATCGTCTACTATTGGATGGTTCCAGAATCGGTTCGTTGGCTTATTGCCCGTGAAGATCATGAAAAAGCAAAAAAGATCATTACCAAAGCTGCTAAAGTGAACCAGAAAGAATTGTCTGTATCGCTTTTGGCTTCATTTAATGTGAATGTCATACCTGAAGATACAATTTGTGGAAATACGAAACCTCCTAACTCGAGCAGGGAAAAACTTGAGTTGAGCACTGAAGAGAAGGGTGAAATTTATGGAGCAATGAAAGATGTCTTCAAATCTAAAAAGTTGTGTATTCGATATGCTATTCTGTTGTATATCTGGTAAGTTTTTGGTTTTTTGAAAGAATTGATTTTTTTCTGTCAAAACCAATTCTTTATTCAAGGGCTGTCAATGCGACTGTTTTCTACGGACTATCGTTGAATGCAACAAGCCTTAGTGGCAATAAATATATGAATTTTGCCTTAGTTTGTCTCGTTGAGATTCCTGGCTATACACTAGCATGGGTAAGTTCTTGAGGTTATGTGTACGGAATTCACAAAGTAATGCCATTCGTTAAAGGTTATGTTAAACAAAATTGGCAGAAGATGGTCCCTGTCAGGTTCATTGTTTCTATGTGCGGTAACTTGTGTGGCAGGGGGATACGTAGCAAAAAGTAAGTTTAATGTAATTATAAATATATGTGTTGAAAATCCATAAGCTTCTCGTTTGAAGTTATAATAAAAAAAGTAAAAATGGCGCCCAACATGAGCCATTGATTTGAAGCTTGTATGCTTTTGTTAATTTATTAAATTTAGCTTGACATTGATTTGAAGCTTGTATTCTTTTGTTAATTTATTGAATTTACCTTGATTAAACCTTTTTTAACATTTTTTCCCGTTTCTGCTTCTTGAATGGAAAAGTCATAAGTAAACAATGATTTCAGATAGTCTTGCCGTTGTTCAATTAAAAATAAGTTGGTTTTTCTTACAGGTATCGAATGGGCTGTGATCACTCTATTTCTCATAGGAAAGTTAGGAATTACTTCCTCTTTTGCTGTGTTATACACCTACACGGCCGAAATGATGCCAACTGTAAGTTATTTGCCACACAATTGTGCACTTCATCTGATGATAAATTATTTTTTTAAGATTAGCAACAAAATTTTTTTTAATGTTTTAATTTAAAAAAATCATATTTTTATTAATTTTTTTTAGGTGATAAGAAGTGGTGGAGTTGGTTGTATGTCAACTTTTGCACGTTTTGGAGCAATGTTAGCCCCGTTTGTCCCACTGTTGGTAATTTATGTATTAAAATTTAATGTTGTTGGATAATAACTAAAACTTTTTTTCTTTAAAGGGGATGTATTTTGAATCGTTACCCCTGCTAATATTTGGGGCTATATCTATGTCAGCAGGTTTATTGGGCTTATTTTTGCCAGAAACTTTTCAAAAGAAATTACCTGATACAGTAAGGAATTGAAATATAATTTTTTATTAAAAAAATGATTTTTTTTTATGTTTTTTTTTAACACTTACAGGTTAAAGAAGCTAAATCCTTACTTTCAGATGAGCGACAACGATAAATTGTTATATGTAACTGATTTAAACGCATTGTAAAATATTAATACAATTATCACATATATGCTTACTTATAGTAAGTCACAAAGTTTATTTTTATTTATGTAAATTTTGTATTGGTAAGTTCTCAAACTAATAAAAAATTGTAAGTCTTATATTTATAAATAAAAAATAAAAATACAAAAAAGATACAAATATAATTTTTGTTTTTGATGCTCAATGATTGCTTATTTCAATTTAAAGCAAACGAAATACTAAGTACAGTTTTGTTTATTATTCCTGAGTTAAGTTTCATTGAATTTTTTACTTGCGATTTAGGTACTAAAATGCAAGTTATGGATTCGTTAAAAAAACTAACAATCAAACATGACATTACGATAGTAGAGAAGTTGAAAAAAGTGGGTCCGGAAATTCCGTCCGTCTGTCTGTCTGTCTGTCTCTCTGTTCGCGCCTCTACAGCCTAAACGGATGGGCCGATTTGCTTCAAACTTGGTATTTAGTATTTATACGGTAGTATCTCGGGGGGTGTTTTTTTTTCATTATTACTCTAGGTCGAAAAATAACGGTACATGCCATACAATTTTGAACAAAAAGTTAGATTTTCTCGAAAACGGCTCTAACGATTTTAATAAAACTTTCAGGGTGATAATTTTTTACAATAATAAATCTTTGAGTTAGAATACATTTTTCGAATTTTTTTCTATAACGGTACCTCTCATATAACCGGTTTTTTCAAATGCGGTTTTATCGTAAACTATTATCCCGATTTTAATTAAATTTTGCACACAAGAAGTCATTTTTAATTCAATTTATATCGCATTTCGAAATTTTCAAAATAATTAAAAAATTTTCGAAATATTTTGAAAATGGGTGAATTTTTTTAAATAATTTTCCCAGATGAAAACTACAGATTGCCTTATATATAGAAAAAAATTTAAATATTTGTTCGAAAAGTTTTTCAAAAAAAAAAACAATTTTTAAAAAAACTGGTCGAACGATTTTCAAAATTTTTCTTCGATATATATTTAGTTTTCAAATTTTATTGCATACTTAGTTTTTCCAAAAAAACTCTGAAACTAATTAAAAAATAATAAAGAATTTTCTAAAAAAAATTTTTTTTATTTCAATCTGGCAATACTTTTTTTTCGGAGTTGGTCTTTTTGACAGCTGTCTGTTGATTTATGCTTAGTTTGGTTTGCGATTTTATAATGAATAGACTTACTCCTGAACAAAGTTTGCAAATTTTGCGCCCATCAAGCGCGTCACACGTTCCGTGAATGGGCCCAAAACGAGATGGCCACCGATCCCGATTTTCACAAAATTGGGAAAATTGGGCCTCGGTTAGAATTTATTCGAGCCACGGCGGCCACTTCCCCGAAATCATTTTTAGAACATAATGCAAACCCTTATCTTTATAATAAAGCTAGATTCTTGACCATAACATTAAACTATATGCGTTTTATTTCTTCATGAAAACCACACGTCTAAAAAAAACACCCTTTATATACATACATATGCAGTCGTGCATTTTTTTAAATTTTATTCAACGATGTGACCGCACATATGAGCAAGTACGTGCGATCCAGTCGTGCAATTTATTTTATTTGGAGGTTGAACTAACGGTATCTCTATAAAGATACCGTTTATGAAAAGAATATTTTTCCTGAGAACGGCACAGATGAATAATAAGTTTTTTAAGCGTTTTGTATGGCTTATAACAGGTAAATATAAAAAAAGTTGGTTGTCTGTAAAGTCGGTTTACGAACGATAATTTTACGATAATTCATAAGAAAACATTTATGACACCAACACCAACATATACCATTCCACTTATCACGTCCAAAAAATCTAGTACTAAATATACTACTAGGTACTAAGACTAGTGCCAAATCTAGTACCAAAAATACTATTGTACCAACAACCTAGTACCAATCGGTACCAGTTTTATATTTAATTAGCGGTCCCCGGCGCGCGTTACTACGTCCTAGTAAAAACATGTTTTAATGTGTAATGCGAAAATAATGACAAAACTATATTTACCCTGTAAATTTCATTAAAATCCGTGGGCGGTTTCAGAGTACATACTCGACATACATACACACATACATACATCTGATGTTCGCCTGGTGTTTATAATACGTTTGCGATCGGTTTTTGTTACAATTCATGCTCGGTGCACACTTGCGTCATTTTGACGCGGCAGCGCCGCAGCGGTAACGCTTTTGCGTCTTACAGTACTCACAAATAAAAAGAGTGGTGAACACATTCGTCAGATTCCGCTCCATCATTTGCGAGTAATGTAAAATGCGAAAGCGTCACCACTGCGTCAAAATGACGCAAGTGTGCAACAAGCCCCAGTCACCAAAAAAATTACCCAGAAACCCTCTCGTTAAATCCACACACATTAGGTGACTATTTTTTCACTTAAAACAAACCCACGGATGGCTCTAAATTTTATCGAAATCACGTTGCAAGTTATGCATTCGTGCAGATTAAAAATTTTGAGATAACAATCAAACATGACATTACGATGATAGAGAAACATATTTGAGTTCTGTCCGTCTGTCTGTCTGTCTGTACGGATGTATATTGGACTGCAGCCTAAACGGTTGGGCCAATCGTCTTCAAATTTTGAACTTAAGGTAATTTTGACATTCTACAGATGAGTTTTTAAAAATTTTTTTTAGCTCAAAAATTAACGGTACCTGTCATATAACCGTTATGTAAAAACTTATTTTTCTCGAAAACGGCTCCAAGAATTTTTATAAAAAAAATAAGTGTACTACTGTAGGTATGCATTATATTAAAGTGAAAAACTTAAAAACTTCGACTTTCTCGAAAACTGGAGATCCGATTACAATCAAAATTGATATTCAAGAAGATGTAGCTAGCCTGAGTAATTTTGCATACATTTTGTTTCGAAAACTTTTTTTTGTATTTTTAATAATTTTTTTTAATTTTTTTTTATTTGAAAAATCAATATTTTGAAAACGTGAATTTTTTTTTTAATTTTGTTTTTAAATGTACTTTATTTTTGTGGTTAAGTTTGTATTCTTTGTATTCTTGAATTGTTTTTTTTTATTTTTTTAAAAAAAGTTGTTAAAAAAACCGTTTTATTTAAAAACGGCTCCTACAATTTTGAAAAAAAAAATCACATTGTTTTACATTGCCTAAAGAAATAAAATGGCGTTTAAATTATTTCACCATTGTATATACATTTTCTATAGTACTCTCATGGTGGTCATTTTTCGTCTGACTATCTTCCTGGTTGATTCAGAACTAACTCTAAATAGTGGAGACTAGAACCTTCACCGATATTTTACCAGTATTTAATAAACTTTTGTTGTCTGTACTTATTCTATATTCACACCAATTGGCAATTTTAGCACGCCTCATTGCGTCTTGATTCAGAACTAAAAAACGATGCTCCATGATAGTACTATATGCAGTGTATATACAAAGATTTCACCCAATACATTTTAACGTACTTTATTCGAAAAATGAAGTCACAAAAATCGAATAAATGCTTTGATGTTCACTTTAATTTTTTTAATTTGATTCTACAATGTGACCGCACATATGAGCAAGTACGTGCGATCCAGTCGTGCAATTTATTTTATTAAGTGAATACTTAAATATTACTAGCCAAAACTAGTTCTGCATATGGGCGTTCGGTTGAACTAGTTCTGCCTAGGCAAAGTTAGTTCAACCTAACACATTTAGGCTAAACTAGTTTTGCCTAAGCAAAACATGTTCAACATGAACATGGCCGTGAAGTAAGGTAAACGGTAATATGGTCGATTCGATCTTATTTTCCTATAAGAAAGAAATATAGGCGAACTTCGGTTTTGTTTCAAGTCGACCTTATTTTCAACAAAAATGGTAATAACGTTGACAGAATTTAGGCTTTATTACCGAATCAGTGTGCAAAGAAATTGCTTGAGATTTTATCTCCCAATCAGTATAAGTAGGTATAGGGGGGCATATTGCATTTTTGTCTTCGACATAATTTCCTTGAATTTAGGAAATATTGTAGAAAACGTTTGACTTATTTCCACTTCGAAGTTCTGCCTAGGCAAAACTAGTTTTGCCTGAAAAACAGTTTTGCCGGTAACATACATATATAAAAATCAAGTGTCACGATGTTTGTCGCCAATGGACCAATACTATGTGTAATTCGGTCCAGCTTGATGCATAGGAATATTTTTACGCCAATTTCCCAATAGGTGGCACTTGTGTCGTGTTTTTTGTAAATCCCTATTTACATACCGATTTTGACGGGATTTCCACAGGCAAATAGGAGATAGCCGATGTCGTAAGGAATTACTAAGACTATTTTAAGGGGTAACCTTAGGTGTCGTTTTCAAAAATTCAAATAAAAGTAATACAAAAGCTTTGAGCAATATTTTGACTCGATAGGTGGCACTAGACAGGAGATATTGGAAAATCAGGTTTTCCATGTACCTTTACAGTTTTTATATGCAGGTATATCAACAATATTAAATTAAAATAACTACCGATTTTTAAAAATCGTTGTGTATATTAAAATGGTTAGCTGGTAGTTTCTATTTTTATGTATACGTGGGTGCGATAGGTAGCGCTGTTGGTGGTATCCTGAAAATGTATGTTATACCCGAGGTGGGTTTGTTAGTATTATATATGTATAATATAAGACGTACAAAATGCTAACGTTGCGTCTCAGGCAATTACTTTTTTCGAAATTTTGTTTTTATTGATTTCTTAAAGAATTGAAAATCACATTTTCTCTTACAATTTAAATTTTATTTGAATCTGAATGATAACATCGCCTTTGCAAACACCAGGTACCATTTGTGAATAATAAACATCTCGAAAATGGTGAGAAGCTTTCTAAAATTTACCTCGTAGTGTTGAAAATCCCTACGATCACTTGTGATTGTTCGGGGCTCATAGTTTTCAATTGTAGTTTAATTTAAAAGCGTCTACAGCAATTTGTTATACTTTTTTTAGTGTCATGTATTTTTCTCGGGATTTAAACGTTTACATTTGATTTAATAAACAATTATCTCTAAAATAATTACATGAAATGATACGATAATTAACTGTCGAAATTATAAAGTTTTCTAATGAAAAAACTATAATGAAAATTTAGCACTTAATCGAATTGTTTATTTATAGCTTCGAATTAGTATCCGTCAGATATACTGCACATACACATTCGAAAAAACAACATAATTTTGAACTGTGTCGTCACTGATCTTGGCAATTTTCTTCAGAAATAAAAAAAGAGTCTTAAGAATGTTTTCTTAACGTCCCGGCCAGTCGGATGAAATACTATGCGTGACAGCAATAATTAAAGTTTTGTTAGATTACGCATCATTTCGGAGCACATCAATGATCGTCTAATTGTATTGCATAAGTTCAAAAACAATCAAAAGGGAAAAACGCTTTAAAATGTCAATGTCAGCTCTAGGGGTTAGCACAGGCTTCATGGTCGGGTGCTGTGTGCTCGCACAAATTGCCCGCAAAGTAGCCAGTCGTCTATTGAAGGAAGGTCTTGTACCTATACTGGTCAATGAAGCTATTGCAGCTGCTGAGCTATGTGCTTGTTGTTTTGAATTGATTATAAGTATTGAAAGGATATTTTTGTGAAACAGAATTTTTCTGAGTTTAATTTTGTTTTTAGTTGCTGATAATTTTGGAGTTGCAGCATATGCAGTTTTTCTTTTTATTCTAACTGTATGGTGGGGTAAAGTGTGGGGCGATGCATCTGCATGTCCTTATACTCACATGGAGGATCTGCTCGAAGGCAAAATTACATTGCGAGAAGTGGCACTCAGGACATGGGCTGAGCTAATGGGCGGATGTTGTGTGTATAGAATTGTTCAGGTTTTCTGGTGGTTTGAATTCGCCGAAACACATAAGGGACGAGCCTTTGAGGAGTGTTCAGCTGATTTGCAGGTAATTTTTAAACTACTCATTAACGGCCTTATATCGACTTTTTGAATTTTATGGGAAAGATTAATTAAACTATTGAACAAACATAACTGTGCAGCTTAAACGACATTTTGTTTTATAGACCTTAGCGATGCATGTGTTTTAATTGCATTAGCCGAAGTGATTTGAAATTAACCTTCGCCCCTGAACAGCTACACCATTAATGCTTTTGAGATGTTCTCCCAGAGCTTGAGAAGCATTGTATTATCTGGCTAGCTGGGAATGCGTTTCCATATACGCCGAAATGGAGGCCCAGCCAGCCCGGCGCACTAACGCCATGGGTCACAAAATACAGATTAGTAATCAACTTTATTTACAATGATAACGTTACAGCCAAACAAATATTAAAAAATGTTCGTCATAGCATCTTTAAAAAAAAATATTACTGATACGCCCCCCATTAACATCACTCCGGGAACTATAGAAACCTCAAATATAGTTTGAGAACTCTGATTCAGCTTTTCCGAAAACTAAATTGACATTTTGTTGGTTGGGTATTTCGGGTAGAACCTAAATGCCAAACTAACACAAAACAAATCGACAAACAAAAACAATGATCTTCCTTTTTTGGGAACGAAATACCAATAATATCACTCAGCCATTAATAAAAAAATCAATGAAAAATTAAATAAAATATCATCAAAAAGAACAAAGAACTCCCATCAAAATCATTTTGATATTAAAATATATATTTTGTTTTAATTTATACATTTTAGATCATAAATATTAAATTGTGTAATTTTGAATCTAATCGGTCTATAAATAAGAAATGTGCACCTACAGCGCCACCTGTTGAGAACTTTCCGGCCTTTCTTTGTCCTAAACCTTCGCGTGGCAATTACGAACATACCCGCAGAAGAACGTATCCTAATTGGTCCAGTGGTTTTCAAGTTTTAAGCATCCGAATAAACCACGATTCATTTTAATATTATAGAATAGTTCAGCCTTGAGCTCAAAAATATTTCAGAGCGCTTAGGACAGACTTAGAGTAGACGACATTTAGATATTTAGAACTCTGAACTCAAATAGAAAAACGCCTAATGTATGTACATATGTAGATAGACGGAGAAATGTGAAAGGCGGTCAACTTGAGACCAGGCTCACAAAACTTTGAGGTCATTTAAACATCTTTTACATTTGTTTGTATCAGGATCTCAGGATATTAAACATTGTTAACACTTAACATTTAATGCCTAATTTACAGGTGCATCCATATGTCGGTGCGGTTATTGAAGGAATAGCTACCCTATTATGTCGCCTCGCATCAAAATCCCTAAGTGAGACTGGCCCACGCTTTAGTAGCATTATTGATTCATTTATCGGTACAAGTCTTGTTGTAGCCGGTAAGTAATAAAAATTACCAAACATATCTAGATTAGATATAAAATATTAATTAAATATTCTTCTTATGGGAAAATACCTCTCAATAAAAGTTTATGCTTTTAACTACCTTATGTTTTCAGCATTCAACTTTTCGGGGGGCTACTTTAATCCTGTTTTGGCAACTGCTCTCAAATGGGGTTGTAATGGTCATACAAATTTGGAACACATAATCGTTTATTGGATTGGAGCATGTGTCGGAGCTGTGCTATCAGTTCCACTCTTCCGAGTGCCACTCGTACGACAATACTTAATAAGGGAGGACTCTGCAAAAAAAGAACTTTAAAAATATACTAAATCAACTGGTATGATTTGTTGCCCTCTATCTACCGCTGTGTTTATTATTTAGCAATCTGCATAAGAAAATTAGAATTTTAAATCCACATTGGAAATTTATTTTTATTTTGTGTTGCTTACAATATATTTATGTTTGTTGTTTTATGTTTTAAATAAAGGTAAACGAATTTTGTGATGTGTTACATGTGTGTTTTGTATTGTTTTTTTTTAATAAACGACAAACTACAAATTAAGTTCTCAAATTTGAAATATTCTGAAAAAATGTTGGTATTATTTTCACATTCCTTTACACTTATTTGTTACAATTTCTAATAAAGTAATCATTTGAAAAAAGTCTGCAGCTGTTATTAAAAATATCTCTTTAATCACTGAAATTCCTATGTATATATAAATAAATAAAATTGGCATCTGCGTAGTATGCAACAGCTTACATATTGTCTACCCTTCAATAAAACAAAATCAATTTTGTAACAAAATTTTAAATTATCTTTAATCTTTCGTGAAAAAGTGCGTCTTAAATATACACGAAAACTTTGTTATACTATTTACATAAGAATATGAAATAAATTTTGTTCAATAACACACAATAATTTTAAACATTAGGTCCAACGACTTTTGTACGTTTTTTACATTTTTTTCTTGTGATGAATACATTTGCCGTATGCGTCCCAACCGACTCGATCACATATTCCTTTGAACCTAATGAAACTTTTCTCGAGGACATTGATGTATCACACTGTAATCTCTCACTCTGATTCAATGCCTCATTAACATTCAAGTTGTCATTGCTAGCTTCTACTAAACTTTCGTTTCTTTGATCAATAGAACATTCTACACCCGTTGGTTGTGCATAAGACGGCGATTGGAACATTGAACGCAAGCAATTGTCAAGCTCTTGATACTGAACATCATCATCATTTGCGTTGTAAACTGGAAGCGGATCTTCGGGGAAATTATCGTTTGAAAAGATTTTATGGTGAGTTGGAGTAAGAGCGACAGAAATAGCTTTTTCATGAGATCGTGAAGAATCGTTTTGTTCGAGAGATTCACGTTGATCTTTGTCAGATGTAGAAGATGTATCACAGATGCTGGTAGTAAAGTTGGCATTTTCATGTTGTAGACTTTTTGATCTTTTTGTCAAAACTACTTCTTCAGATTTAGCTTCGAATGATGTAGAAAGCTTTCGCTTTCTTTGCTCCCTTGGTGTCTTATTTCGTTTGATATGTATTG
Source organism: Platycheirus rosarum (assembly GCA_963971375.1). Taxonomy (NCBI): domain Eukaryota; kingdom Metazoa; phylum Arthropoda; class Insecta; order Diptera; family Syrphidae; genus Platycheirus; species Platycheirus rosarum. The sequence continues at coordinate 127,271,373 of OZ020508.1, read as the reverse complement.
CACGTTGTTCTTTCTCTTCCTGAGATAAGGATCCAATCAGGCGATTATCGATTTTGTTCTTAGCCGATTCGTTTTTGTAACAGAGTTGTGAACTCTGCACGGTTTTCTCTAATGGCTTGACTGACGATTGTGAAGATTCTTTTGGACATTTTTTTAAACATTCTTTTAAACGTGCTTCTGTGGTTTCGTTTAGATGATATAGGTTATCGAGAATTTCCTCAACACTTCTTACAGTCTCGTATGAAGAATGAAGTTCGTCAAAACCGTCATCATCATCGTCATCGTCTAATTCGTCATCACCAGCAGATTCAATCTGATTAATAGGAGACAACTTTTCAGAAGATCTAGTTTTGGTTAAACATACCTCAGGAGTCTCAGAATCTTTTCTCTTATATTTTCGTTTTTTAATTGGCTCTATAAAATTGGAGCTCCTTAAATTATCCAACAGTTTAGGCTTTTTACAAGTCTGGTCTTGATCATTTGACATTATTACCGGATGATCTTCAACATCGTCATTGCTATTGGAGCTATCAAGATTCTGTTTAGTTTTTCTTTTGTACTTTCTCTTGTTTTGACTTTTTTTTTCTTCTAAACTGGGTGAAATATGGTCACATTTAGAAGAACCTGTCGATGTGTCTGAGAACAACACATTTGTCTTTCTCCTTCTGTTTGGTTTTTCAATGACACTCTCATCGGAACAAGATTGGGCTTGAATATTAGAAGATCTAAGAAATGTCGGTTCGGAATCCATGAAATTTTCAGCTTGCTGATGTACGATTGTTGTTGCCTGTTGTTCATGATTTAGTTCTGTATTCTTTGAAACTGAGGAAGAGCTATCAGGTTCATTACAAACAAGAGGAGGTGCAGAGCTTTGTGAGCTTCTGTCACTGGTTTCACTTGTTGTTAAAGTCTTCTCCCGAGTATCAATTTCATTTGTGGCCACCACGATAATGTCTTTTGTGTTGTTTTGCTCATCGTTTAAGCTTTCGTCAGAAGGGAGAACCCTATTTCTGTCAAAGTATTGACTGGTTGTTGCTGCTTCAACAGCATCTTTGAAATTTTTTGTGGTTTTCTTTTTATTTCGATGCCTTTTTAAAGTAATATTAAAAGTTTCCGCTTGCGTTTCCATTTTTTCGATTTCTTTACGTAATCGAGAACTTAACTGGGACTCATGGGATTGAGAAGGAGCTATTTTCATTGCCTTGTCAATATCTTCTTTGGTTAATAAGTCTTGGTGATATTGTTTAATTTCTAGCTTTGTATGATACGTTTTTTCTATGATATTATCATCAAATAGGTTATCTACGTTTCTCGAGTTTGTTAAGCTTAATTCTTCGTCGTTTTTTTCATTTTTTGAATTTAATTCATTTTCTTCTTTCTGCAAATTGCTGTTTGTGTGTAAAGGTAATTGCTTTAAAATTGGATTATAGTCTTCTTGATTTTGAATGTGCTGACAAGCATCTTCAAAAGCTGGAGTTGTAGAAGTGACAAGTTCTATTTGTTGCTGGTTTGAACAATCTTTCACTTCGGTTACAACCTGGTCGTTGTCTTTCTTGGGTGTTTTTTCACATCTTACATCAACAGATGATATTTTTGATAAGCTGGCATTCATTTCTAAAAAGTCTTCACAACAATTTTCTTCATTTGTGTTCACTTCGATATGAGGCTTAATATCTGTACTTGAATTGTGACATTCATTGGAAAGTTTTGCCTTTGTCAAAGAATGTACTTCGTTAGTGGGCATCTCAATTGAGTGTTTGTTTCTTAAAACCGGTTTTGATGGAACTTCGGAAGATAGAAAAACATGTTTAGAAAGCACAACAGCAGAGTTATCTATATTGCAGGTTGTAGTATTGCAGGTTGCAGGTTGCTCTGATTCAGTTTTTGAGTCTTTTGTACGTTTTCTTGGAGTTTTTATTTTTTTGCGGCGACCAGACGTTGAAGACTCTGAGTGTGAATGAGAACTTTCCGATCCATCAATTGAAGGTGAATCAATTAAAGGAAGCGAACATGTTGTACTAAGTTCTGTTGTTGAGTTTGATACACATTGATTTTTACTTGAAATTGCTACCTGTTCGTTTGCAGAGCAAGTTTCAATTTGATCTGTTATTTGGATTGGTATCTCCTCTATACCTCTTCGATCTGGTTTTGGTGACTTAATGATTTGACCATTTGTCGTTTTTTGAATATCTGTTGATTTACCAAAATTTGAAACTTTCTCACTACCAATTTCTTTTGACATTGTTTCGCCTAACTTTTCCTTTGGAGAAATAGACATTTGAACTTCAGTGTTTCGTTTAACTGGTTCAATGTAAAGCTCTTTCTGAGGGCTTACGTTTGTGTGGCCACTTCCACTTCCGTTTAATGATAGGATCATTTCTCTCTTAACATGATCTCCTTCATCAGCCGAATGTAAGTTCATTAATACTTTTTTGTTTTTGTTGTTTTCTGCGTTGCTTGATGAGCGAAGCGGCTGAACTGAATGTAGTGAATCCATGCGTTCGACTTTTCCTTCACTTTCCAATTTATCTTCACCTTCAGATGAACCATCTTTCTTGCAAAACAAATTGTCATCTGCAGACAAAAGCTGTTTTTTGTCGATTCCTTTTGAACCAAGGTTTTCAACTTTTCCCTCAAAGTCTTTATTGTCGCCATTGGGTAACGGTAATAGAGAATATTCTTTGCCAGATAGTAGATTACTTTCCTCATCGTGGAGATGATGCTGTAACGAAGGCAGTGAATCGAGAGGTCTACTAGCTACATTGCTCTCAATTTGGCCTGCAGCATGTTTAGGTATTTCTTCGAAACTCATATTTAATGCGATGTCTTGATGAGTTTTACATTCAAAGACTTCAACTTCAGGCTTAAGTTTAGGTTGTGGTATGCCATCTAATTCTAGTTCTTCGGTATTACTCAGTTTCGTAATGTCTGCTTTAGTGACTTCGTCAGTTCCATGTCGGTTCAAATATTTAATTGAGTCATTATTTGATTTTTTAGAATGACCATTGTTCAAGCTATTAGATTCATTATCTGTACAGAACTTTTCGTTATTCTTATCGGCACTCTGATTTAACTTATTGTTTTCTATGTATGGTGAATCAAATGCTTGTTGGGGTTCTTGAGAAACACCCGATAAACAGGTATTTGAGTTTGAATATTTTTCATTCAATTTGTTTTCTTCGTTGGTTGGAATTGTTGTTTTTACTTTATCATCTGACACAGAAACAACGTCAGGTAGGTTCTCATTTACTATAAAATTAGTGTTATCTGGCGCAGTATCGGAAGTTCTAACAGTCATATCAACTTTGTCGTTAGAAATAAATTGATCCGCAAAAAATTCCGTTTCAATGTCTACTTCCGGAGTATTTTCATGATTGGATATCATATTGGATCTCGAAGCCTTAGAATTGTAATCACCGGTTTCAATCTCCACATTTTCATTACTAATTTTGGATTCTTTAGATTCTTCACCTACTTCATTTTCATCATTTGGGTTTGAGAATAATTCTTCTAACGGAGTATCATTTTCTTTTACATTTAATGCTTTGTCTTTTATTTCAACTTTTTTTTCATACTCTACTTTGTTTGGTTCATCAGCACCAATTATTTGTTTATTATTTGCCTCAGAATCTAAATCTGAACCTATAATTTCCTCATCATCGGATATGTCAACACAGTGTAAGAAAATAACTTGATCCTGATACGAGTTCAAATCATCTGTAGTTTTTTTGTTTGACAGAAAATCGTTAGGGCGTGAATCATCAGACCATACCAGCATCGGACTAGTCGTAACATTTGAGTAATTTGTATTTGATGATTTTAAGTCAGGTTTTTCTGTCAAGGAAGAACTGTTCCTTTCGACTGTTTCATCTCTTAAAACCTTCCGATGGCTCTTGGAATGTTTTCGAGAATAATGTAAATCACTGTGTGATAATGTTTTTGAATGATGATTATGATAATTACTATGAACATTTTTGTCGGATGCTCTTTTCGAGTGTTTTTGTGATTTGTGTTTTGTATAGTTTTCTTCGGTTGTTTTACTCTTTTCTAAAGTTAGCATTTTCGGAGAAGCTTCAATAAAAAAATATAAAACAAGAATTATTTTAAAAGTAAAGCCAAATGTATGCTGCAATAAAAGAGGGACATTAATTAAATAAATGTTTTGTAACATATGACTCAAATGAAAAAAAAGGGGTATGGGTCGTCACCTGTAATCATGTGACGGTTTTTATAAAAATAAATTTTCTCAATAACGTTACCTTCGAGAACCAGCAATTCAAATTTAGTTTTTGGTCTATTTACTGGCAGAGGAACCCATGATACATATTTAAAATATTAATAACTCGAAATGATGCCTCCTTCTCAAAATAAAATTTACAATTTTGAGAATACGGGAATGCTGATGGAGATCAAAGAAATCAAGCAATTGTAGAACCCACGTCAATACGAAACAAAATACGAAGACGACGACTACGACGGATCGTTGAACATACAAACTGCTAACAGAAACTACATATTTATAGTGCCAAGTACAATATGAGATAATTATAAAGTTGGTTATTAGAATCATTGATACACCATAAGTGGATCCAAATAGTACTTAAGCTTGAAGTTTTGCAAACAAAAATTACTCATTTAGTTATCCAATCTTTTTGTTTCTTATTTTATGACCTGTCTGACGATAAAGGCTTTGGCAGAAAACTTGACTGCAAACTAAGAAAGATGAGGTTTCTTGAGACATTTAAGAAAAACCTAGCATTAGCTACTTACTTACTTAGGGGTGCTACAGTTCGGGGCATTAGCTACGTTGATATTTTTAATGACCTTTTGGCAATAACTGGTGCTAGATAGTTTTTTTTAATGTATAATTTGCCTCCTTTTCAAACGTCAGCTAAGCAAAATTGATTGGGTGCCTTTTCAAGTTTAACAATGGCTTGGAAATAAAAAAATGTCCTAAGGAATGGGGTTAGAAGAGATCTTAAGATGGCCTGGAGCCAATAACTACGCTACATGCCGCCAAATGAAAAAGAAGAAGACGAACCTGACGAAAATAAATAGCCTGAAATTTTTAAGGTACTTGAATTTTGAAACTACGTATTTTGTACTAAATAAATACGAGTACACAACTACTGAATTTGGTTTATTTTTCAAAGTGACAAAAAAAAATATACTGTGCGACAAAGTCGGCTTCCATAAGTCGTTTTCCAATTTTGTCACTTTTATTGTCTTTTGTGTAAACGTCAAACGTCGTGAAACGCTTTCAATCTGCATTCTGAAGACAAAGGGAAACGACGACTATGAAAAAACGACGGTATTTCTCATTCAAAAAATTGCTCACGACAGAGAAATGCAAGGTGACAAAACTTTAGAATTTATCGTTATTTTATTTACAATAAATAAAACAAAATCGTATAGTTTATTACATTACATTACATTACATATTGATCTGCTCCGTAGATCAATCTACGAAGTCGAGACACTTATGAGTACTACCTACTGTGGCCATCGGCTCAGACAATTACAAGAACAACACACGAGACGACATTGATACAGGACAGAACAGAAAATAGAAAGAGGACGGAAAAACAGAAAACACATAACACATGTCAACAGCACGCAGTTAATTTTCGGACGGTCCCCCATCTTTCCACTAACCACGCGTATAGTTTATATTTGCATTCGAAATTAAAAACACAAAACCAGTAGAACTGATGCAGAGGAACAAGCAGTTGACTAGGGTTTTTTTGAAGGCCATAGAAAAAAAAAGGTTTTGAAATGCAATGGAATAATAATTGTTTTCGTTTGTTAGATTTGGGCCAACTTCAACTTTAAAGTGAAGAAGAAAATAATCCACAATTCAAAAAAAACAAAAAAAATTGTTGAATCCGAATGGAAATTCAATTGGTGTATCATCCCACCCCAATTTGGCTCTAAGGCAAATTGTCTCTACTTGAGACAATGGAGGGCAATTTTTAATTTGGGTGGACTTTTCATTGCTGCCAGTTTCAATTGCACGCGCTTCTTTTCATTTAATATTATGGTCAGCCATTTTGAAGAGAGAGATATAGCAGATTTTTTAATTTTTGTTTTGTTTACTAATGGAGACGAGGAGAAGGTGATAAATAAATATAAATAATAAAAATAAAATATGTAAATCTAAAATGTTCAAAGCAAATACTTACGTTTATCGGTTTTATTTGTATCAACATGGTCAGCTGCGAGAGAAACTTCTTTAGAAACATCTTTTGCATAATTTATCTTCTTGGTTTTATCATTACGTTCAGTTAATTTACTTTCAAATGTTTGAATTCTTTCTGCAGGTATAATTGTTATTTTATCGACAGATGATGATTCAACGTCGCTTTGAGAAGTATTTTCAAAAACTAAAGAGTCTTTCCTTTTTGTGAATTCATCTTCACTGGAGTCAAGTTCAGCAAATTTGAAGGCTTTAAAAGGTCTCCTTTCATTTTTCGATTTTTCGGGTAAATTTGAAGACCCGCTTAAGGGTTTCTCAGTTTGTATCACTACGAAACATTCATCTTTCGATTTCTCTTTACTCTTTGTTTTATCATCATCGTTAGAACTGTCATCAATTACCACCTGGGCAACAATAGACGGCGTCGATTCAACATATGGTTGGACTTGTTCTCCCTTATTTACAGCAACAGGTTTTAAAATCGGAACAAGATCAAAATCACTCGAGGATTCACCTACAGAAGTCACCGAATTCTTTCGTCCAACTGCAGCGCAAACACTACCACCTGGTGATGGACCAAAGAGATCATACATAAGTTTATTCACATTATTATTTTTTGGCGGTGTTTGAAGTTTTAAGTTGCAGTTTTCATCTGTATTAACATTTTCGATGGGTTTCGAATCAGTTTCTTCCGAAGCCACTGCTAAATCGCCGTACACATCTTCATCAGCTTCTTCTGCTGCATTCATTATTGAATCATCGAAAAGTGCATCTATTAACTGATTTGATTTTTCAGTTGCCACTTTCACTGGGTCAGCTGGAATTGGCTTAATTAATTGCTTGACTGCAGCTTGGGTTTTCTTGAGTTCTTTGACATCTTTTAGTATTTCAATTTGCAGAATTTCTATTTTCGGTTTAGGAACGTTTTCGAGTTGATTTTCTATTTTGGATTCTTTTTTGGGATTCTCACTGGTTTTGCTTCTATCTACGGAATGTTCTTCCAGCTTTGGTGGTCCATAGCCATTACTGGATTTGGCACTGCCTCTTTCATTCGCCCCAGTCATTCGATGAGAATGACTTTGAACCTTATCCCTGCTACTGTCTGAACTATATATGGAAAAGAAGTTATTTTCTTTGAATAAACTGTCAACAATATATATTAAAATCTACATATATGTACATATTAAAAACCACTCTTCAAAACGGTCGAAGACAAGAAAGGTGAAACTCAATTGGCGCACGCAAGTGGAAATAAACTTGAAATGAAAGCAGTAAACTAGTTAGTTGAGAACCAGTTCCACTCCACTGTTACGCCAACTAAAGTATTGAGGTATTAGAGGTAGAAATAAGTAATTAAGGAAAATGATAGTGGTTTTTATATACATACATAACTGCAAATTTAAGGGGTTTTTTGTGCTTACCTTCTAGTCCGCGACTTATCACGATCATGTCTCCTTCGTTTTGTACGGCTTCTTTCATCTCTGTGGTTAAAGCGCTCTTTGCTTCGATTATTCCTTCGGTCTTCTAAACAAGGTCTGTGCTTATCATTGCTCTTGTCAAAACGATTTCTACTCCGATCGTCTGAACGTTCTTTGCTTCGATTTCGGTGCCTCTGCCTATTTCTATCCCTCGAACAATCTCTGCTTCTATTTCGATGATGGTCCTTTTTATCAGTAATTCGTGCGCCTTCTTCCAATAAGGAGGCTTTTCGTTTACTATCACCGATTCGTTCTCCTGAAGATTTTCTCAGTTTATCGTCAACAATATGATGCAACACTTCGGTGTTTGCTGTAATATTTGTCCGGCTTTCACGTGCAAATGGGTTTAGATAGACTCTTTCGCTCTTATCTTCTTTGGGAACGTCGGCATTTTCATCGATATGCCTTCTGTTTAGATTATTTTTTCTTCGAAAACAGATATCATCTTTCCTGGTAATTGTAAAAAAAAGAACATTTATCACCAAATTGGCTTACAAAGCTACTTGAACATACTCCTTTCGAAGTTGACAGATTTGAGTATCCTTTCTTTTGATCTCCGTTCGCGCTGTATCAAGGAGACTTGCAAAGTTCATTTCCAATTGTTTCATTTTTTTATTTAATTCCTTTTTTTCAGTTTGAAGTTGTTGTATTGTACACAAAGCTACCTCATACTTTTCTTTCCATTTTAAATCCTCAATTGTTTTCTACGATGTTATACAGAAGTTTAACAAAAATTTATTATGGCCATGCTTATGGGAACTTACTTGAGTTTTCTCTGCGTGGAGCGCTTCCAAGTCATCATATATATTAAATTCATCCATTTTAGAGCACAGCTTTACCCGTTTTTATTTTTTTTTCTTAATTTTAAAACTCCATTTCAAGAAGAAATCTAAAATAAATGCTTTTCAGCTTGCAATTTTTTGGATTTGTTTTGTTGTTTTTTGGGCAAAGGGCGCGAAAAGGTTTGTCTTCATGTCATTCAAGTGACAGCTTTTTACTGATTGGTATGCTAAGTACAGTAAGAACAAACAATTTGACAAGAAAATAAATATTTTTTTAATGAATCATAAGGGGTTTTTATTTTACGCTCTGAGCAGGGCACGGAGTAGAGCCTGAACAAATCGATTACGCTCTGAGCAGAGTATGATCAGAGCTCTCCGATCTAAAAAAGAAACACACTTGAGCACTGAATTGTCATATTTTGTTAAATGTCAAATGAAATTAATTTGCTTACTTGTTGTTGAAGTTTTAAGTGTTTTAAGAAAAGAAATTGAAAAAAAATGGATAAAGCAATTATTCTACGAGAAGCTTACAATTTATTTTTTGTATCCGATGAGGAAGATGATGATTTTCAAGCCAATTCAAATTCAATTAAAATTTTCAATCATTCAAGACGTATCACAAAAAATGACGCCATTTTAATGATTGTTGTTTGTTCTTTCTTTCCAACAAAACAAGTCTTTTGTCAAAACACAAAAAACGAGTGAAGTTGGCCGCGCTCAGCCTTTTACTCCATGTGCTCGGTCATTTTATTCTGAGCTTATAGAGCGCAAGATGAGCGCTCAGAATGCTCCGAGTTAAAAAACAAACACAGATCTTTTTTTGACAGCTCAGTGCCCTGCTCTGAGCTTAAAAATAAAAACCCCTATATTTACTTCTGCCGGAAAAAAATCGCAACTTGTTTTCACCGAAACAGAGATTATTCACATGGGAGCGACCAACGAACGAATAAATGTGATGTATAAAAACTTGTAAGCATAATTTCTTCACAAACTCATACCCAAATGATGCAAAAATGGTTTATATTAATTTTTATTAAATTAGTCGTCGCGAACTGATTGTTAAGTCCCCTTTTAAAAACATAGGCATATGCCACAGCGTGACTTAGTATTAAGGCGAAGGAGTTGAGAAGTGTAGTGGGGATCACAATCACGCAGGGCCAGAGAATTTGTTGCTATTCTCTCATTCTCCTTTATTATTTTCATTGATTGCTTTATTATTATTTTCCTCAGTTTGTGGTCAGATGTACGTTTTGCTATAAGTAAGAGACATATTAACGTCTGTCACATACTGTCGCGTGACGCTGATTCAACGTGTGAAGACTACAGGCGTTCCCAAAGGGAATTGATGAAGAATCGACGTCATATGATTATGTGTATAAAAGGAGACTAATGAGTAGGGACTATTCAATCGGAGCTACCAACGAACGAGGAATAAATATGATTTAAAGCAACACCAAATGAACGAAATATAATTTAAGATATTACATATTGAGATACTTAAATTGGCATTTTAATTTCTAAAATAAAATAAATTTGAGAAAGAAATTTTTTGTCGCGAATTCCAATTTGATAGCTACCAACTGCCAAGCTCATCTCTTCGCGTTCCACATTCGATCCAAACTTCGAAGAACGAATAACCTCAAAACCGCCCTAGTGATGGAAATAAAATAACGTGGAACAAACCTAAAATAATATATTTTTGTTAAGACAGGGAACGCTATTTATGCTATCCGGAGATTGTACACTAATGCCAAAAACGAAGTGTCAATGAAAATATAGAACAAAAAGCGAAAACATCAAACCAACTGCCACGACCATTCGAAATATTATTGTGCTAAGTAAACATTTTTTTTGTATTTTAAAATAAAAACATGTTGAAAAATTAAACTATAATTAAGAAATGGATTCAACTATATCAGTTTCAAAGGTACATATGTTTTGATAAAACTCGCTATGATTATTTTAGAAAGTTATTTTCCTGCAAGGGTTGTTTTGTATTTAAAAATGGAGCAACTCGCGCCGAAAAAGGAACAACAAAAACGAAAAAATCCAAACAATCGGCAGACCCACTTCTGGGAAAGGAAATTATAGATCAGCCTTTTTACAAAATTTACTCGCAAACCTGGACAAACTTTTTAACAGACATCGAAAGTTTACAACGCGAAAGTTATTCTCAAACTCTAAAGGACTTGATAGATTATATTGGGAGAGCATACAGTGGTGATATTAGCTCAGTTAAGAATGTCCTCCCCGCGGCAGCCCTATTAACTGGTTAGTAGATTAAATCGTCTTTCCATATCCATATATGTATATAAAAAAACAACAATGAACCAATCTAAAGGTATAAATCAACCGGATCATCATGAGCAGTTCGAAACCTTATCGCAACGCATTCAGGAGCAACTCTCGTCCAGCGTGTGTGTCATTCAATCCCGCGATTGTCCAACCGTCAAGGCAGCTGTTGAAACAATGGTATATGGATTTGTCGAGGCGCCATTCGAAGAAGACGAGGATAGAGATCATAAGCGACTTCGACGATCGCAATGCAACATGCAAGTGCTTACCGCATGGCACAAAAGCTCAAATGCAGATACAACCCTCGTAGTTATTCTGCCCGATTTTGAATGTTTCAATAATAAAATTCTTCAGGATTTAATACTGATTCTCAGCTCGTATTGTTCAAAGATACCAATTGTATTAGTCTTGGGAGTAGCAACAGCTGTATCGGCCCTCCATAGTACATTGCCCTATCATGTGACCAGCAAAATCAGGTTGAAGATCTTTCAAACCCAACCCGCACCTGTTGGCTTGAATGAGGTAAAAATGCTACCGAGTTAGTTGTCTTGGTCTTAGTTAAGAACTATTTCTATTTCATTCTAGATTCTTGAGAAAGTTATCCTCTCGTTAAAACATTCATTTCATCTATCTGGTAAAGCATTCAAGTTCTTAACGCATATTTTCTTATTCTATGATTTCTCAATAAATGGATTCATTCAGGGATTCAAAGTAAGAATTCTCTTTTACAGTTAATATTTAAGATCTAACTAACATATTTTTTAGTACTGCCTAATGGAACACTTCTTCCAAGGCAACGCATACCGCGTGTGTACATCATACTGGGCATCCTTGAAAATGATCATGTCTCTTACACACGAGGATATGGAAACTATTCGTCATTTATTATCCTTCCGTCCCTATGTGGAATCTCTGAATGATTGCCAAAAGGTCATAGCCATACTGACCGATGATGGATTCCTCAAAAAGAAGCTGCCAAAACTGTTGCGAGACTGCCACCTGCACTTTATCTACTTTCGAACATTTCTTGAATTCTTAACAGTTCTTGTACAGAATCTACCCAAATCTCCACTAGGAAAATTCCAACGAGAACTTTATTCTAATTGTTTGTCCAAAGATATCACTGATACCAACGAGTTCAAGGAATCTTGGCAGATACTAGCGTTTATGTCAAAAGATGAATTTGTTTCGAATATATCCAGAGCTATCTCTGTGACACTAGATTTTGTCAATGCTCAAGACGAAGATACGGATCTAATCGAAGTATTCCGTCCAAAAATCAATGAAGTATAATTCATCTGGTGCTCTTTAAGAATTCATTTTGATTTCATATATATTTCAGAAACTAGACGCTCTTAAAGAACTTCTTACCAAAGTTGTGATGGCTGGCATGGAAGTCAAGCAACAAACATCATCTTCAACAACTGCTTTGAAAAAAGATCTTAAGCAAATCAGTCGCCAGGACTTGAAAGAGAAACTTTTGCAAATGTCTAAGCAAGAAAAACCTATGTCGGATTTCACCAAATCTGTGAATGAGACTCTTGAATACATTAAGACGCAAATAGTTGAAGAATACCTCAAGCCCTTGAGTAAAGCACCGCCCCTGCATGAGCTATTTGTTTTCTCTGACATTGCTACAGTTCGTAGGAATATTATTGGAGCGCCAAGAGCTGCTTTGCATATGGCACTTAACAATCCGCACTACTATTTACAATGCAAATGCTGCGAGTTGGATAGTAATTTGTCAATGGTGCCAACATTGCCGGATCTTTCAGTTGCATACAAGTTACACTTGGAGTGTGGGAAAATGATCAATCTCTTTGATTGGTTACAGTCCTTTAGGTCGGTAGTGGACTATAATGAAGAAGATCAGGAACAAGTTGATCCAAAGATTCAGTAAGTCAAGGGTGTTTGAACACCATCCTTCGTTATCGGTTTTAATTTTTATTTTTTTAATTTAATTTTTCCTTTCAGAGCCCGTTTTACACGTGCCGTTGCCGAGTTGCAGTTCCTTGGCTACATAAAAACCTCGAAACGGAAAACTGATCATGTTACCCGTTTAACGTGGTAATGTAATTTACCGCAATTTGTTATATTTAAAATGTTTTATTTATTTCAAAATAAAAAAAATTCGCTTTCTAAATTATTTGTTTTGTGTTTTGTGATTATATCCATTTATTGCATAAAAAGCTTTGTGACAATATATGCGAGGAAGCAACTAACAACAAATAAATCATTTTCAAATACCTTAAAAAAATTGATATCATTACGGTTTAAATAATTTAATCTCTTTTTTAAGCACTCTTTTCATAGATTACATTAATTTTAAAGTCTCAATGGCTGCAGTAATCCTTTGGATTTCACTTGAAGACTCGCTTAGTTTGTCAGTATTTGCCGTTTGGACATCAACAGGTACTTTTGATGTATAATCAGCAGCAGACATAGCTTGATTCAATTTGCTGACTGTCTGTTCCAGTTGGATTTTCTTCTTCTCAAGTTTAGCTATTTCTTTATCACTTTCAATCAAACCTTTAAGCAACAAATGGACTTCACATTGACCAGAAACAGTGAGAATAGCACAGCCCTGAGGTGGTTCCATGTCGAAATTCATCTGTGAACAGAACGCAACAGTTTTCAAATCATTAGCATACTTTTTAAGTATATCATTTGGCTGAGAATCAGTGCACACAATATAGGCTTCTGTTTTCGTCTTATTGGGTATATTGTAATCGCTACGAGCTGAACGAATAATACGGGCTGCTTTTTGCATAAAATCGACTTCACGCTCAATTTTTTCGTTGCGCCAGGATGTGTTTTCTAAAAGTAAAAAAAAATCAAAGTAAACAAAAAAAGTCATCAATTAAAGCAAAACAACTCATACCGGGATACGAAGCCACACATATACTTGGAGTTTGTTCTAATCTAGGCAGCCGCTGGTATAATTCTTCAGATATAAAAGGCATAAACGGTGAAATGATTCGAAGTCCAAGATCAAGACAAGTGTAGAGGGCTTTGCGGGCCGACGCTTTCTGGTCATCAGTTCCGTTTTGGAAAATTGGTTTCAAGCACTCCAGGTACACGTCACAGAGATCATACAGCCAAAAACTGTAACAAGCACTTGTTGCCGCAGCAAATTCATAGTTTTCGAAGCCAGCATTGCATGCCTCAATGGCAACAGCCAATCGGGACAGAATCCAGGCATCCATGTTGTTTTCCTTTCCTGTGAGTGTTATGTCCGCAGAGTATTTTTCATCACCGCCAAAGTACATCAATGCAAATTTCGTTGCATTCCATAGTTTGTTGCAGAAGAATCGATACCCTTGGACACGATTTATATCCAAGTTGATGTCACGAGCTTGAGTGATATACGCACACAGGGCAAATCTCAACGCATCTGTACCACATTCTGGAATGCCATTGGGGAAGTCTTGCTTTTGGCCGGATTTTGCTCTTTCAATTTCTCTGGGATCAAGATTGGATGTCAGTAATTGCTCATGCAATCCCTCCAGACTTATACCACGGATAACATCAATGGGATCTATAACATTGCCTAAACTTTTTGACATTTTACGACCATGTGCGTCACGAACCATTGGGTGCAGATAGATTTCTTTGAATGGCAACTTGCCTAAAAGCTTTTGACCAAAGAAAACCATACGTGCTACCCAGAAAAACAAAATATCGTGTCCAGTCTCGAGCAGAGATGTTGGATAGAATGCATTCATATCATCGGTATTGTCGGGCCAGCCAAACACCGAGAAGGGAAACAGGCCTGAACTGAACCATGTATCTAATACGTCTTCGTCTTGATTAAGAACGATTTTACTGGCATCAACATTAAATTTGGAAGCAGCCTTAGTCAGAGCTTCTTCTTTGCTTCGCGCCACAATCCAGTAATCTTCGCTTTCTTTCTACAAATAAATAAATATTGAATAAGAAAGCTTTATAATAACTCATTTCAAACGTACCAAAGCTCCTTTGATGGTGGAATCAGTAAATGTCACATAATAAGCCGGAATACGGTGTCCCCACCACAGCTGGCGTGATACACACCAGTCACGAATACCTTCCATCCAGTGGTACCAGATCTTGGTATGGTGTTCGGGAACAATTTTCAGTTCTCCCGATTTCACAGCATCAGTGGCAGCTGCTGCCATATCGTCACACTTGACATACCTTAAAGAAAAAAAATTTTTTATTTGTTATATTAAAAAAACTATCACAAGCAACAGCTACCATTGTGGTTTAATCATCGGTTCAACTACGTCCTTTGATCGACTACAAAAAGGTACAACCATTGGATTATTCACAGTGTCTCTGTATAATCCTAGTTCCTTCAACTTCTCAATAATCTTTTTCCGGCAATCGAATCGCTTCATTCCTGTAAATTCGCCATAATCTCCAATAATATAGCCGTCATCATTGAAAATCGTTATGAATTGCAAATTTTGACGCTTGCCAACCTCATAATCGTTAGGATCGTGAGCTGGAGTAATCTTTACAGCACCAGTTCCGAAATGCATTTCAACAAACTCATCGCACACAATTGGCAATTTGCGATCACTGAAGGGATGTGTGACGAACTTTCCATGCAAATGCTTGAATCGTTCGTCACTAGGATGAACAGCAACAGCTGTGTCACCCAACATAGTCTCTATACGGGTGGTCGCGACAATTATCTCATCATCTGTACCCTCAACTTTGTAAGCAAACTTAACTAACACCCCAAACTCAACCTTGTCGGTGTAACCTGGAATGTTGAAGAATGTGCGACCGGTAATGTCGATTTTATCAACTTCGATGTCTGAAATTGCCGATCGTAGCGCACACGACCAGTTCACAAGCCTGGAACTTCTATAAATGCTTCCGTCTTCATGAAGTCGGACAAATGCTTCGGTTACTGCACGGCAGAGTTTAGGATCCATGGTAAATGCTACACGGCTCCAATCGTATGACGAACCCAAGTACTTGAGTTGATCATAGATCCTGTCACCCTTCTCGCGACGCCAGTCCCAAATCTTTTCAATGAATTTCTCACGACCCAAGTCATGTCGGCTCAATCCTTCTTCTCGCCAAAGTTTCTTCTCAACTACCACTTGTGTTGCGATTCCAGCGTGATCACATCCAGGAACCCACAGTGTGGTGTAACCTTTCATGCGATGGTAACGAGTAATTGCATCTTCGATTGCATTAGTCAAGGCATGACCCAAATGCAGAGATCCAGTAACATTGGGTGGCGGTATCACCATAACAAATCTTCCCTTAGGGCTTTCTTCACAAATTGATTTTCGCTATCAAAGAAAAATATTTAGTTTTATTATGAAGGGATTTGTTTCATCTGCATTAAAAACCTAAAACTTAATTTCATAACTTTGTTCAGTAATGGTTGGAGGTGCCTAAATCAATAACTGAGTTGCAAGCATTGCAAATGAAAATGCTACATTTCAAAAGCAAACTATTTCCCTTTGTTTATTGCGAACATGAATCACTCCCTAGCTAAGAAATGATGCAATTCATTATTTACTTACACCGTACTCGGGTTTAAAGAAACCTTGCTTCTCCCACCAGCTGTACCAAGCAGCTTCGACATAGCGTGGACTATAGGCATCAGGCAAAGGATCAGAGGTGTTCTTCTTTTCGCCTAGAGCTGTGTTAGCCGTATAGACGGCAGCTTCTTTCACTTCTTTTGTTTTTTTCTATAGGCA
This sequence comes from Platycheirus rosarum, assembly GCA_963971375.1. Lineage (NCBI taxonomy): Eukaryota > Metazoa > Arthropoda > Insecta > Diptera > Syrphidae > Platycheirus > Platycheirus rosarum. The sequence goes on along the minus strand of OZ020508.1, from coordinate 127,254,917 downwards.
GGGGGTATAAGAACGTTAGCAGGGAATTGGAAAAATTGAACTTTCACTTTCAAAATGCCATTTACCTCAGGTTTTTCTTTTATGGTAACTGGTGCAGAGGCTTTTTTATCGAGTTTTTCTTGCAGTTTTTGCAATTTTGCAGCTTTTTTAGCTTCTTTCTCCAATTGCTTGGCCGTTTTGGGTGGTTCATCGCCGTTGACAACTACTGCTGGTGTTGGTGCTTCTGTTTCTTGTAGCATTTTGTATTTAAATCAGTATCGGATTAAATATAAAAAGATGCCACGAATCAGATTGTAAAAACAAGAGTTAAATACCAAAACAAACGCTCAAGAGTCGAGTGAATGAGACTTGGAACTTGGTATTCGTCAGCGAAGTCTGGAATTAAATGCACGAAAAGCGAGACACGCAGCACGCGATATCGTTTTTTGTCAGGTGGAAAAAATGACATTTGTTGAAAGGAGTGGGACGGCATTGAGGTATATTTCGGAATTTCTTTACAATACCGAAATTAACCGAAAAGTCACATGAGTTGGTTTTGGAACATATATGAATGAATAAGAGATAATTCCACTTTAATGTTCTAATCTTATGCACATCTACACAATTCATATTTCAATATGGAAGAAAACTAATTTTAAAAATGAGGCGATGATTTGAAATCATCTTGTATATTATATAAATTATACGATGATATAAAATCTAGAGAAATATTCCACCAAAATGAAATCTCAGATTTCAGACAAATGGAATAATCTTTCGTTGAGCTCCTCATCCTTAGCTCTTTCTCCAATTTCTGAAGTTTAGGTACAATAAGAATGCAGTTTACTTGGAAAACCAAAATATTCGTTCCAACCAATGGGATACATAAAATGATTTTTAATATTTCAATGATAAGGTAGTTCGTCCAATGATAATTCAATGGCCCCTTAAGGTACAAGAACAAAATGATATCCTCTGATCTAAGTGCTTATATTTTGCAAACAAAAATTATTATGTGACTATTGATCTTATTGGATACATTTAACTCCAAACTTATTTTATTAAGTGACATTAAAATACTGCCCATCTACATTTATGAAAACAAAGCTAAATGAAGTCTATTTCTGAACCCGTCCCGTGTTGACATCTTTCAGTTGTCAAAAAAATAGTGACTCAGAAATAAATCAATTTTTCAACAATTTTTTATAATTTGTAATTATTTTCAAAAATATAAGCCGTATTTAAAAAAAGTTCTACAGTATGGATGAAGAACTACCTAAGGAATTCGACCTTGTAGTAGTTGGAACAGGTAAGCAAACTCATTAATAACTATTCCATGAAAACGACTTAACCAATCCCAAAAACCAAATAAATCAATATAGGATTTGCCGAATCAGCTGTAGCAGCTGCTGCAAGTCGTGTTGGAAAGACGGTCCTTCATGTGGATCCAAATGATTTCTATGGCAGTTGTTGGGCCTCCTTTAATCTAGAGAATTTTCAGTCATTCCTATCGAATAACGTTACAACCGAAACCAATGAAATCGCATTTGCTAAGCAAATTTGGTTCATCCCCGCTGAGGATGCGGAGTCACTATCAACAACAAATGAAGGTGAATGGACCCAAACAAGTGTGTTGAAAAATTCCCGAAAATTCAATATCGATCTAACTCCGAAATTGCTGTTTTCGGCTGGAAAACTAGTTGATTTGCTAGTGTCATCGAATATATGTCGTTATGCTGAGTTTCGTGCAATTGATCGAATTTCTACACTATTCAAAGGAGAACTGTTGAATGTGCCTTGTTCGCGCACGGATGTCTTCAACACCAAAGATCTGTCGATTGTTGAGAAGCGTCTGTTGATGAAGCTTCTCACAAGCTGCATGGACTACGATGAGAAGTCTGAAGAATTCGCAAAATATCAAGATAAAACGTTCCTCGAGTATTTGCTGGCAAATAAACTCACCGAAAAGATTATCCATTGTGTGATGAATTCCATTGCTATGTGCAATGAAAAGACTTCCCTCTATGATGGAATCGAAAAGATGAAGAGCTATATCCAGAGTTTGGGTAGATATGGCAACAGCCCTTTTTTGTTTCCCATGTACGGTTGTGGAGAGCTTCCACAGTGCTTTTGTCGACTATGTGCCGTCTTTGGAGGGACTTATTGTCTTAAGAGAAAGGTAAATGTAGTAAATGTTGGAGAAGCAGCAATTACCCTAGAAGTTGATGGACACACTATTGACGCAAAACATTTGGTCGTATCGAGTGGAAGTTTGCCTGCTGGAATTTTCCCAAGAAATTGCCTCGCAGAAGGTCAACACCGGTGTGGAAATTTAATACGTGGTATTTATATAACCTCAACACCAATCGGGAATGAAGATCAGAACTCAGGTGGTGGAGGTGTTAACGTAATAAGACTAATTGATGGCTCGGATAGTAGCAGAGGGGCGATTTTGCTGCAACTTTCACATTATTCTGGAACTTGTCCCAAAGGATTATGTAAGTTACAATATTTAAATATATTAAGTGTTTGCTATTGCTAGTGATGTATTTATTTTAAACAACCATTTCACTTTAGATTTGATTCACATTACTGCTGAAGCGGTATCTAACAATCCAGAGGCTGATTTGGAACCATTTGTTCAGCAGATATTCAATGCCAATATTGAAGGCTCTCCGAAATTACTCTTTGCAGCATATTTTTTAATTAAGCGATGCAAAATGTGTCAGCAAATTGAAAGAACTTCCACAAAGCGTATTCCAAGAGTGCTGTCTACCTGTGGTCCCTTCTTCGAAATCGACTACGATGAATCCATTCACAATGCTAAAGATATTTTCCAAAAAATCTATCCAAACGAGTCATTCCTACCAAGAGCCCCAGATCCAGAGGAAATCATTATTGGAGATGAAGATCCCGTTGCATTGACCGAACACGCTCTGGCTGATGACCTTAAGGAACAAATGGATGTAATTGAAAGTGGCATGGAAACCATGGATGTGTGTGAAGGGGATGCAGTAGATGCAGGAGGAGATTTCGCAGACTGCTAAAATATTTGTCAGAGCGAATATTTTTTACAATTTTTGTATCTGCCTAGCTTTTTAACTGTTTACTCACTCACCCATATAATATACATAGATCCACATATATAACATTTTATACACTAATCGACGCATAATATATTTTGATTTTAAGCACAAACTCCCTACTTTGTTTGAAAATATTAATTTGTGTTTCTTTAACTGGATTGGCATGGATCATATATACTAAAGACCTTAATAAAGCCCTCGAAGGATAAACAGCGTTGAAACCAAACCGCAGAGAAAAAAAGGAAAAGAAGTCACTGTAACGGTTATTTATATATTTTTTTAAATATTACTATTCCCGCTCATACCACAAGAAAACCTGAAAAAGCACTTAAACATCGTCCTTTCTTTTAATGCAAAACACCTTTAGAGGCCTCCACCCTTTTTTTAAAGCGAGAAATTGCATAAATGGATACGTAAAGAATAAAGTACGTAGTTAATGTATTAACAAAATACAAGAATGGTATTTAGGCTTTCAATCGCTCGAGGCCTTTTTTAATTTTTGATTTTTTTTCGGTTTTATTTCAATATTTCACTGACACATTTCGAAAAACTGTTCAAAACAGCTCTGGGGATATGTGTAGAACGTGAAATAGAGGCTTAAACTAGATAAACTATACATGTCAAAGTAATGAACAGATATATGAATTGCCTCAAGCAGGTTTTTTTATTTTCCATTTAAGTTGTTTGAATAATCCGGACTTGAAAATTTGTATTTTGTTTTATTTTCTAACAGTTTTCTTTTTACTTTAAATACAACACAAATACCACATAACTTTTCCAATATGTAAAAAATGTTTTCTTCAATGATTTGAGAAAACAAAAATAAAAAAGAAATGGAACAACAAAGGAACTGAAAGGAGGCAGTGTTGTTTCCTGCTGGCTAGTCATTTCTTTCGACATTGATGATGACCAAATTTTTGTTTGCCTGCTTTCGAAACTTCTGATCTTACAATTTGAGTTCGACATTTTGGATGGAGGGCGGAGGCCTCTTAATTTAAATTGAACTAATCATTTTTAATTTTATGTCTGTTGTCCGACCTTCAGTGTGGCATGGCATTAATTCTAAGGATAGTCTTACTAAGAAAGGGAAAAAAATAGATGTGATTTTATATATTGCTAAAGCAAGCAGATAATATTTTGTATCCACATAATTTTTTTAAATATTAAAACAAAAAATTTTAAATTAATAACATTTTACTATTCGTTAAGAAATCTAATAAAAGGAAAAGCAACAAAGCAGTTATTCAAACAGAAGTAGGTATCAAGAAATTCTTTTCAGTTTCCCTTGTTTGCATCAGACACTTGTCGTATATAAAGGTCTAAGTTCAATCCCTTATTTGAGTATAATAATAATAATATTTTAACTATATGTCTTTAATGGATATTGCTTTTTAGAAAGCAACTGGATGCTGCACTACACTATTAGAAGAACTATAAAAATACGATAGTTGCGAACCATTGCAGCTCGCACGTAACTTTTGTATGAGGATGAGCTTAGATGTCTATCTGTCTATCATTTGCTAAATAGTTGTAGCGTAGTTCGAGTAAGAAACGTAACGTAAAATAAATATTTAATATATTCAAATCAGGAAACGCATACATTACTTTGAACCAAATTGTTAGCAGTCAATAGATGTCGCTTGATTCGATTAAAAGACCCAAGTGGCCAAGTGCAGGTGAACGCACTTGTTGTTATGGTTATTTATACAAAAATAAACAAAACCAAAACAAACCACAAACACGATAGACGATACCATTCCAAAAAATACTGCAACTGCAAGTATGCCGAAAAATTCAATGTTTTTTCTATTGTTAAAAAATGATTAAATGAGAAATCAGCAATTACAATTAGAAGTGATCAAGTTCAAATATGGTTTTCGACAAAATGCTATACAAATACGATGATCCTCACGGACCCGGCGATGTGTATTTCATGTGGCAAAAGGGTGCTTCCGGGTCACTATTAGCCTCGACTGGATCTGATGGTAGTGTAGCGATATTCAATCGGCAGGGCCAGTTGGTTGAACGTATCCTACTGCAGGGGTATTTTATATTAATTTGTTGTTTGTAATTTATTTTATTTTCATTGTTTATAAATACACACGATAGTCTCTGTTCCGGATTCTCTTGGGACAGTGAAGGAGATCTGTTGGGCATTATAACAGCTAGCTCATCGCAAATCATACTCTGGGAATCTAATTCCCAGAGAAAACAAATCATCGATTCTGGGTTAAGGGATCCACTAAGCTGCATTATATGGTCAAGGGAATCCCAGATCCTTGCAGTAGGCACTACTAGAGGCAATTTAGCTATTTACAACCATCAAACCACAAAACGTATTCCGATTTTGGGAAAGCATTCAAAGAGAATCACATGTGGGGCATGGTCGCAACAAAATATGCTTGCTTTGGGCAGCGATGATAAAAGTTTCTCACTATCCAACGAAGAAGGTGATTCGCTACGTGTTGTCCAGCTTCGTGATGTTCCTACTGATATCTATTTTGCTGAAATGTCTAGTGACGAAAAAATCACTGGAGAGAATACTGTCAGTATGATTATTGGCAAGCGAACATTGTTTTTGTATTACCTACCCGAACCAGATTCCCCTACGGAACTTGGATTTCAGAGTCGCTATGGATCACTATTACAGCACAAGTGGTTTGGCGATGGTTATATTCTATTGGGGTTTTCAAATGGACACGTTGTGGCTATATCCACACATCCTAAAGACGTAGGGCAGGAACTTTGGCAAGTTAAGAATCACAAAGAGATGCTTGCGGGTTTGGCATATTGTCCAGCTCTAGATATTGTAGCTTCGTGTGGCGATGATACGTAGGTCTGAAATATAACAAAACTCTTTTCTTGACTTTTTGCACTTGCAGGGTAAAAATTCATTCGATAACAAATCTCCAAGAGACTGAAAAGATCATAACATTGCCAGATCATTCGAGTGTTCAGATGATCGATTGGAGCAGCGATGGACAGCTCTTAGCAGTGACTACAACCAATGGTAGCATTTGTACATTTGTAACAAAACTGCAGACAATGCATGCGGTTTCTCCTCCAAGAATTGTAATACTTAGTAGCTTGGCTGAGGTATCTATCTTTGTCTATTCGCCAGAGAAGGTAACATTTTTTCATTGACCTCTATCGTCAGGAATATTCATTTTAAATTTGTTTTTAGTCCAAACCCATTCCGATTAAATTAAATTTAGAAATCGAACCTTCATTTATTGGCATTGGTCCTTATCACTTAGCCGCCGGTATGAATAATCATGCCTGGTTCTATGATTTGGGCAAGACTCTAGGCGATGCACCCATGCTCTTGGGTGACCGAGAATTTATTTCTGAAATTAAAGATATCAAAATAAATGCTGATTTTTGTGCTGTTCTCTGCGAACCTCATTTGATTCTACAATCCATTGAATTGGATAATCCCAACACTAGAGACAAAACAACCCAAACTTTTCCCGGATCATTATCTGGACTCAGTGAAACAGTGATCACGTGTCATTTGCTTACAAATGAGTTTCTGATATTTGCAACTGATGTATGTTAAAGATGAACTACGTCCAATTTTGTAATTTTATTCACTCCCTTTTTAGCTAGGACATTTGGTTTATTTTTCACTGGAAAAGTGGGTCATGAGTACAAAATACAAACATAATATGGGAATAAAAAAGCTTAGTGGAGATTCAGAGGGAACGAAATTAATTTTCTTTGATGATCATCAGCAAGCTTTTCTTTTCTTGCCAGTGAGTTGATTGGTTGGTATTTGTTTAGTGTTTTGTATTAAGTTATACATATTTTTCAGACGACGGAAGAGACTCTGTTGATATCGGATGTACCAAAACAATGTGAAGGAGTTTTGTGGGACTTATCAAAGAGCAATGTTTTTGCTGTGTTTGATACAAAGATCTGTTCAACCCATGTGTTTCAGAGGTATTCAACGGAAGGTATATTAAGCTGATGAATGAAGGATGCTTAAATTTAATTGCAATTAGTCATCATTTATTCCTTATTTCAATATTTTATTGTTCTAGGAAAACACACCCTTAAAGTAGGGGAAACAAAACTTCTCGCCGCTCAAGTTCCTCTTATGCTGTTCGATGGTGAGTTGGCTCTTAGTGTTGACGGTGGCCAGTTTTCAACCCTAACACTTTCTACAAATCTTGTGACCCCCGGTACCAAGGCGTCTACAAATCTGCAAAATCTAATTCAACTTAGAAAATACGCTGAAGCCTACAAATTGTGCGAGCAAATTCAATTGAAAGCATCGTGGTTAGAGTTAGGACAACAGGCTTTGTCCGACTTAGAACCTGAATTCGGTTTGTTATCTATTAATATGGTTTGTGAATTTTTCAGATCACGATTTAACAAGACACTTCATTTTTACAGCCCTCAAGGTATATCGTAAGATCGGTGATGCGTCAATGGTGGCAGCGCTGGAGGAATTTCGTCATGTAGAAGATATAAACACACTCTCTGGTTTTTGCTGTCTTTTGTTGGAAAAATCCGAAGATGCCAAGGAATATTTTGCAAAAAGTTTCAATACTAGAGAAGCATTAGACATATGCAGAGACCTACTGCAATGGGAACAAGCTATGCTGTTGGCCTCGAAACATGATCCTGATAAGGTCCCATACATTGCCCGCGAATATGCCTATCAATTGGAATTCACGTAAGACTTCAAACTTGTTTTAATATAAAAAAATTATTGCGAATGTATTTCAGGGGTAATTATGCCGATGCCTTGTTCCACTACGAAAAAGGCTACAAGGAAGATCTCATTAATGGCAATCAAGTATCCATAGAAGATTCATCGTTAGAACTTGAAGAGCATATTAAATTGTGCAAGGCAGGAATTGCAAGAACTTCGATACGAACCGGAAACTTTAGGCGCGGGGTGAGCCATAAATCATTTTCATCACTGGGAAACCTATTTACAATTTAATCTTTTTTTTTAGATCCAATACGCAGTGGAGCTGGATGATAAACAACTTCTGAGTGACTGTGCTCAGTCTTTGGCTACTGTGGGTCACATCACAGAGGCAGCTGGTCTTTATGAACGGGGACAGTTTTATGATGAAGCTTGTGCTCATTATATTTCTGTGAAAATGTGGAACAAAGTCAATCAAATACTTCCAAACGTTACCAGTACTAAACTCCATGCAAAATATGCCAAGGCCAAGGAAGCCGAAGGACAATTTAAAGAAGCAATATCCAGCTACCGTATTGCTGGTGACTTGGATGCTGTTGTTCGTATATATCTTGACCAACTGCAAGATCCACACTCAGCGTCAGAAATTGTGCTCGAGTCACGGTCTGTTGAGGGTGCAAAAATGCTGGGCAAGTTTTTTCAGAAAATCGGAGATATCGAACAAGCTTTACAGTTCTTGGTAATTTGTGGATGTGTTCAGGAGGCTTTTTCTCTAGCACAGCGTCACAATAAACTACGACAACACGGAGAATTATTAGAACGTTACGAAAATGCCAAGTCAGCTGACTATCTTGCCTTGGCGCATTACTTCGAAAGTGAAAAGCACACACTTCTGGCTGGCAAATACTATTTCCTAGCGAGAGAATTCTCCAAGGCTTTAAAATATCTACTCAAAGCGTCATCCTTTACTAGTGAAGAATCTCCAGCGCTATCAATGGCCATAGATTGTGTGGCCTCTTCAAATAGTGATCAGTTGGCTAATCAGCTAATTGAGTTTTTACTTGGCGAAGTAGATGGTTCACCCAAAGATCCAAGATACCTATTTCGATTGTACATGGCAAGAAAACATTATAAGGATGCTGCTAAGACTGCAGTAATTATTGCAAATCAAGAACAGTTAGCTGGCAACTATAAGGCATCAAGGGATTTACTTTTCTCGATGTATCAAGAACTGAGACGAAATAATTTATCTGTTACATCTGATATGCGACACAATCTTATATTACTTCATCGATATACTTTGGTGCGGGTGCATATCAAATTGGGAAATCATTTATTGGCAGCAAAACTGTTGATTGAAGTTGCAGCTAATATATCACAATTTCCAGAACGTTAGTAGACCTAAAAAAAAAACTTTACTTGAATGGATCTCATTTTTTAGCATTAATTCGATTCGCTTTTGCATTCTGCATGGCAAAAGAATCGCTGCTAATTATTTATTTATTTATTTTAACAAAGGATGAGAGTTTGACGGTAAGCTTTACTTCACAGATAAAATCCCGATTTTGACATCAACGGTTATCGAATGCCATCGCGCTGGCATTAAGAAATCAGCTTTTACGTATGCTTCTATGTTAATGCGTCCTGATTATCGCAATCAAATCGATCCAAGATATGCAAAGAAAATCGAATCGATTGTGAGAAAAGCACCAAAAGGAATAAAAGACTTTAAAGATGAGTTTGAAGATGAAACAATGGAATGCCCCATTTGTGACGCTAACCTACCAAATATGGAAGTAACATGTTATAGTTGTAAAACAACATTACCTATATGTATTGCAACGGTAAGTATTCTTTTTAACAGATTGGTTTTGGTTTGCTTAAACATTTGTTGATATTTATTTTAAAAGGGCCAACACATCACCAAAAGCAATATGACTTCATGTCCTGAATGTGATTTTCTTTGCTTCCGCTCGGAAATGGAAAAGTATGTTAAATTTTCATTTACTTCACGCTTTAAATGTATTTCCTTTCAGAATTCTTTCGGAAACAAATCGATGTCCAATGTGTGGTGAAATTTTAGATTCTGGGCGGTTGCTTGATGTCGAAGATATTCGTCCGTACATACTGGCGATAACTTAGTTGGAGTTATAGGTTTATACTTTATATAACAAAAATATTTATTAAAAAAACATTTTGTTATTAAAATTGTAAATAGTTCACTCATTAAAGCTTTGAAGCCTTAGAAACTATGGAAGAGGAATTTTAATGAAAACTTAGTTTTGATTTGCATGTGATTCAATGCAAAAATGTACGGTTGGCGTACGGCTGTTAGTTTGATAGGAAAGAGTCGCTATTTATCCTCTCTTAAAGCACTTAAAGTTTCTAATTACATATTAACCGTTTAAGCTTATGGCTAGCTAAAAAACACTTGAACTGGCAAGCTCAAGAACATACCAAATGCGGACTAAGTTTGTTATAACTGTTGATTTATTTTTATTAAAAATAATATTATTTATTTACAAAAAAAATATTTCGTAGATTTCCCTTAGTGATATATAAACTTTTGTGTACATAATTTAGGGATTGGAAACAAATTCGCCCATTTTATCAATTTATAATTAAATGTATCCATGTTTATGTTGTTTTATCATGAAATAACGAGACTCAAACACATACGAGCTTGCCAACTTACTTCGCAAGCCAAAACTTCTTCAAATCAATAAATTTTTTGTAATAAAAAATGCCCTAGTTCTCAAGTAAAATTGCAAAAACTACATAAATTAAATTAATTGTCCAAAAAGCTGACGTCAATTATAAAAAGTGCATTTTTACCTTGTCTAATCCTAGATAAATTAAATATAACATAACTTTAATTTTGATTTTGTGTATAGAAACAAAAAGATCTACAAAAGAATTTGCTTTTGTTTTTAGAGCGACGACAATATTGAACATACATATATCACTTAAATTTATATATAATTTATAATAATAAATGTATAATTTGTTTTGTTTTATAACAACATGCAGGCATACACTCAATTTATAACCGACATCCACAATCTGGTTTGTTAACACTTCGTTGTCTGGTTTCTAAATTTCTCAAAGCTGCTCCACCATACTGAATACCACTGCCAATGCGTTCAGGATCCAATTCACCGGTTTCGATTTTGGCTAAAATCGTTTTCGAGCATTTAAGGAAGGCTTCTTCGACATTTTCGCCAGTTTTGGCGCTCGTCTCAAGAAAGATTAATTCTGCAAGTTTGATTTAATTTTTTTTTATAAATATTATTATTTTATTAATTTTATTAATTTATTTGAAAAAACAAACCATTTTCTTGTGCAAAAGAACTAGCTTCTAGAAATGTCACATCTCTAGCTTCTTCTAGGTCCTTTTTGTTGCCCACTAAAAGTATTACAATATTTGGACTGGCCAAGGTACGGGCATCGTTGAGCCAGTTTGTGAGGGCGTTGAAGGAATCTCTTGATGTTGTGTCATAGACCAAAAGAGCACCAGCCGCTCCTCGGTAATATGAGCGTGTGACAGAACGAAAACGTTCCTGGCCAGCTGTATCCCATATTTGTAGTTTGACGGCTTTTCCACCTACATTGACGATACGTGAACCAAATTCAACTCCAATTGTATGGGAGCTGTCGTCTTTAACTGCAAACACAATTAAAAAAGACTGTTAATAAGGCAATAAGTTATAAGCCTAGCCAAAAAATCCGTATCTAGCGGCTAAAATGGCTCGACCATGTAGAGCGGGTAAACATGGACGCTCCAGCGCGTAGTCTTCGACGGCGAACACGAAAGAGTCAGAAGCCAAGGTAGACTACTTTTTACTTGCGATTATAGGGACAATGAGGCAAGTTTAGGATTCGTGAATATAAAAAATATTGAGGTAACAATCAAACATGACATTACGATCATAGAGAAGCCTAAAAAAGTCATTAGCAAAAAATGTCCGTCTGTCTGTCTGTCTGCAGCCTAAACGGGTTAAGCGATTGCCTTGAAATTTGGTATGTGTTTATCTTTTGGCATTCCTCAGAGGAGAAATTGAAATTTTATTTTTAGGGCTAAAAATAACGGTGCTTGCCATACGACCGTTTAGGAAAATCTTATTTTTCTCGAAAACGGCTCCAACAATTTTGATGAAAAATTTTGAGAATTTTGTTGGTGGTATTGGCTATCATTTTATTAGAACCACATATACGGGAAAAGTCTATTAACGGGACCTTTCATATAACGTTTTTTTTTTTAATTTTTGGCTCGGTAATGGCTACATGGATTTCTGTCAAATTTTATATTTGAGAAGATGTAGATAGCCAAATTAATTCTGCGTATCAAAATTTTAAATAACTTTTTTTTTCTAATAAAAACTAATTCTTGATTTTTTTTTTTGAAAAATCAATATTTTTAAAACTACAAAAAAATAATTTTAAATTTTACAATCGCATGTATATTAATAAACTCTAAATAACTGCATACCAAAATTAAAAAACATTTTTTTTTCAAAAAACTAAAAATAAAAAACAGGATTTTATCAAAATCCGTCCTACAATTTTCGAAATACTTTTTTCATAAATTCTTTGTTATTTAGGACGTGAGATGGCGTACTTCATTTTTACTAAAAACCGTTAAGTTTTGTGGTTTTGATAGTTTTTATAAGTTTGAACTGTTATTTCAACGTAAATGTTGTTTGTTTTTGTCAAAGATCTTGCCGTCAAATGTAATTAGGCACATAAGAGCAAGTACGTGCGACCCAGTCGTGCACGTTTTTTTTACTTAAGAATAAGGACATTTCATAATATGATTTAAAATAATAAAAAATAATAAAATGCAAAAATCTAAAAATATAAGAAAATTTAATCAAAAAAATATGAATTCATGATTTACAAAAAAAAGTCGAAAATTACGAACACAAGTTTTCGTACAATGATGAAATATTACACAGTTTAGTTTATTTGAATAGGTGTGTGTAAAATTTGTTGACAATTTTAACGTGATTTGAAACACAAAAGAAAAAGCATACAATTTTGTATGATCAGCAACATACAAATTTATTATTAAGTAAATGAAGCGATTTGGCATGATTTAAAACAAATAAATTTGAGATTTATGTAAACATATTTAATATGTATTAAGCTTGAAACTGCAATAAGTGGACTTGACTGAGTTTAATGTAAGCAACTATTACGGCAAGAAAGAGCATGTTGGCAATATTTAAAGAGGCTGAGCCAGCCCATTGCTTAATTTAAGATTTCGTAAAGTTTTTGTAATGCTATAAAACTTTCCTGAAAATGTAATCGACGAATTTCCTGTAGAATTCGACAAGCAGCTACGAAATGGTAAATAAATTCATTCACTCTTCGGTTGCATAAATCACAGAGCTGAGGCAGGTCCACTCGATGAGGTACAGTTTAAATTTAAAATTTCAACTCTCTTTCTAAAAAGCTAGACGCTGCCCTAGAAATAATATCCAATGTAGGTAGAGGGAACCATCGACTGCTTGGAGTGCTAAATATCTAGCCTAGTTCTAGCCTATTCTACTCAACTCTAACATCTTAAAACACATTTAACAGCAGCCTGATATTTTTTTTATATTAATTTTCCTTAAATTATTCATTGAGACCAAAAAATACTCAAGCTATTACGAATTAATCTCTCATTATCGATTCCAGTTTCATTATGAACTCCTACGACATTTTCACACTGAAGTAGTTCTAAGCCATTTGATTCATTTTCTCTTTTACTACAGAAAATCATTGAAGCGTACCCATAATAATGACTGACCATTATGACGACGTTTATTTAATGATATAGAACCATGACTACAATAACTTTTGTTTATTATTTTTTCGCCGATTTGCATTGTTATATCGTTATTATAGAAATTAAACTTCTACTATACTTACATTTGGCTTCGGTGAAATGATGCAGCAGGCAACTTTTTCCACTGCCAGCACTTCCTATAATTAAGAACTTGAATAAATAATCTGTAAAGAAAAAAAGGCATTTTTAATTATTCCACGAAAACTCTTCAAAAAGAACTTGCCGTATGTTTCCGACATGTTTTTTTTTTTTCTTTTCTAATTGTGTTGGTCCGAATTTTTATTAACTGCGTGGCGAATAGTAGTTTCTTTTAGAATATTTTTAGTTAGCATAACAATATTAATATTATGTTGTTGATGTATTCATACAAATATTTTAAATAAAATTAATTCTATTAACACAAATTTTGTAAATAAAATATTAAAAATAAGAAATCCCAATAGTTCATATCGTTTAATTACTTATTTTGATTTTTTCTTTGTATTCATTCGATTTTTTTCTTTTTGACGTTTGTCTATTTTTCTTGATTTTTTTTGTCATCTTTATGGTGGCCTGTTCTAGCTGCGTTCCATTAAGTCTGAACTATAATGGTTGGAATGACCCGTCCGTAAATGAGCGAGAACACGATTCGTATCTTGTGTGGCTTGCTCCGTTTCGTCAAGTTTCGATGAATTTTACTTACGGACGTAAAGTGCGATCGAGAACGCATTTTAAGGACGAAAATTGGACAGCTGGCTTCTGATGGTGTTCGTAATGAAGCACATTTGACAGATACTTTCGCGGCATTCCGTCCATTATGCGTAGGCGTGCTCATTTGACAAATGGATTGTAACGTTTCGGTCGGTTTTGACATGAGCCTCCATTTGCTTTCGATCATTATAGTTAACCCTTTAATCTAATTGGATAATTAGAAAATACAACTAAACCTCCTTTTACACAAATATACCAATCTTCAAAAATCTCTTGTAACTTTTTAACTCTGAGGAAAAAAAACGTTAGGAAATTTTCTTACATTTTCATTCTTTTTATTTAATTTTTAAAGATGTAAAAGGTAATGTCAAAGAAATATATTCAAATCATCGAACGTGAGATTTGTTATCTGTCCTCGTTTCTTACAATACAAATAAAACCATATAAAAAAAACTTCAAAAATCTCTTGTAAAAGCATTGGCGCAAAATTATAGTCAAGTTAATTCGACACTAACAAAAATTTAGTTTCACACTAGGCGATATTGATATTTTTGTTAATTATAGATGATTTAAAGCCGACTTTATTTTAATGACTGACATTAAAGATAAAACGGACCTAGCCCTATTTTAATTTTTTTAGTGTCAAACTATCGCATTGACAACTGTCACATTTTAAAAAAAAAGTACCTATAGCAAAATGTTTTCGGTTGTTTCCAAGACTTTCCTTTCGTTATCTTCATCTAAATCATGAATTCCATTGAAAGTTTTCGATGATACTAGTTTCAGATTATCAATCAAAGTTTCTCTACGTAAATCTTCAACAAGATTGATTTTATACCCTACATCGATAATCGGTGGCATTTTAAGATTCTCTATGTGAGAAAGATTCGCAGTCAAAGATTTCAGTGTTTTTTCAACATGACAGTACAGATAACTAACTAATAGCAAGTTTCCTTCAAATTTTAAAGATTTGATCTGAAAATCGAGATTAGCTCTTTTTAATGAAACTTGTTTCATCATTTAATCCTAGTATTGGTCATTCACTGACGAGCATACACAGTATTTGATATCACACACAAAAATACCAGACATGTACAGTTGATATATTCAAAATGCCACATATGCATTGTCTCACTTCAAAAGCACCTTTATTTGTGTTTTTGTATATTTAATGGATATTTGTTAATTTTTTGTCTAAGTACGGATTGGCACAAGTTCACAACAAATAACAAAATATATTTTCCATTTGACGTTCAATCAACCCCATTGGTCGGACTTGCGAGCCATAGACAAATTAGCATCCTTCATTTGAGCCCAAATATATGATTGTAATCTCTGCCATTGCAACCTGATGCTTTGCTTCTACTGTAGTTGCTGTTGAATGCAGTCGAAGTATTTGGATGTTGGATCCCATCTGAATAGCGATATAGGACTGGAATACAGAAATCTCCTTTAAGCGTTCGTTTTTGAGCGAAACTAAGTGTTCCTTTGCTGATGAAAATAGCAGTTAATGGTTTCGTACCCTACAACGAGCCGTGGTGGCATACGCAAGCGGAAAAGAACCATGACTGACTGCACGTGCAAAACTGGAGGCAGCCAGCTAGAAGAGGCTGCCTAGTCTAGTTTGCCCATGCAAAAACAAAACGAAAACATGCATTGTACCTAGAGTTGCAAATTGACCTGTAAACAAATAAAATTATTATTTTTTGTATAACAAAAAATAACTTGCCACGGATTCAATAGGTAAGTAGATTTGTCATCGATTCCTTATGCTTCTTCTTCTCTTCACGAGGTTCTTGTTCAATTCTATTCTAAGAAAACAATATAATTATCTTCTGCTTAAGCAAAATAACATTTTTAACTCACCCAAAATTACACGTTTTCCTTTTCCAAATAAACAATTTTTTTGAAAAGATATGTTTCCTTTGTTTTTTAAGCGATCTGACACATTTTTAGAGGTGCTCAAGAAGATTTTTTAAATGAAGTCCTCTTAGCCCTACACTAGTTGTGCTAGTACTTAAAAAAAATTATAATTAAGAAAAAAAAAATAGAAAACTATTTTAAACTTAGAAGTAACTTAAGTAGTTTCGTATGTCTATAATTTTGCGCCATTGTATTTATATAAAAACTATAGTACTACCATCAGGCAGCATCTAGTTTAGCGAGATACTGCCGTTATAGCGCTGCAGTAGTTTTTGATATATATTTGTGTGGGTTTTGGAGAGTAGAATGAAATATAGTGATGAAAGAGTGGGTTGTATGTTATATTTTCAGAAACGTATGAGTTAGAATAATTACAAGCATTTGCAGGAATAATGAATAATAAGTACGAGTGAAAGGTTCAAAAAGTGACACTAGAGCATATGGCAGAGTAAGGGAAACAAAAATTAATGGATTTCCCTTTGATTTTTCGTAAACAAACCAAGATTGTGCGTCTTCAATTATTTTTTGGATTTTGCATTTTTAAAGAAATTTTGTTATTTCTGTATTTTCTGTATTTCTTATACCGAAATCAATTACCAATGTTGCCATATTCGGATTTGACTGTTTAAAGTTTTAATGTATATATATTCTTCAATTTCAAACGCTAGTTAAATATAAAACCGGTGCCGATTGGTACTATGTTGTTGGTCAATAGTATTTTTGGTACTAGATTTTTAGTACTTAGTACTAGAATTTAGTAATATCTTAGTTTTCGTACTATAGTTAGTACTAGATTTAGTACTTAGTAGCTAATTTAGTACTACATTTTGTTGTTAGTAGTATATTTAGTTCTATATTTTGAAGATTAGTAGTATATTTAGTACTAAATTTTTTGACGTGATAAGTGAATATACACTAAAGCAAGTACAAACATATGCAAACAATGTGTTTTATTTGTAAAATAAGTAACTACTACTACTTCAAATTCAAAATTAATTTTTGCAGACTAAAAAAAATAATATAATAATCATGGTAACCATTCAAAATTGTACAAAAAACCAAACCAATAATCAAATTTCAGCAAAAATCGTTTAAAACGGTAAATTTCATCCTGCTGCCGTATTTATATAAAACCCTACCAAAAACAGTGTATTTTCAAGACAGAAATGAAAACTCCTCACACCCTGTCTAAAATTTCTATCTTTCATTCTCTCATTATCAGAAATTGTCAAAGAAATACCACGAAAGAGACTTGATAATTTGCTTCCCTCTTACTGCTAACACTTTATATAAATACATCTTTCCTGTTCTCTAAGTTTCTTACGTTGCATATGTGTTAAATTCATCTCCCCGACTAAAAGTCTACACTGAGAAATAGCGAGATAGCGAAACTAGATGGCGCTAGGTGAAACACCCATATTGATGGTACTATAGATTCTATATACAATGGTAAAAGGTAATGTCAAAGAAAAGTATCCAAATCATCGAACGTGAGATTTGTTATCTGTCCTCGTTTCTTACAAATAAAACCATATAAAATAAAGTCACAATATTTCTTCATTTTGAAATAGTGTGCACACTAAAAAGGACTTTCCACAAAAGAATGACCAACGACCAACTAATGAACTAATTTTCATCGAATTTGGCACTTCATTCCTATGGCATTTTCTTGTTCGTATCAAGAACAAGAGTGTTTTTGAAGTTATTTGCCTGCGAACAATTTGTTTGTCGAAGTGTGGAACGCGAATAAAGCTTGGCAGTTGGTATGAATTAGATTACTACTCGTGGTGAACAATTTTTTATTAAATGTATCTTATTTTGGTAGTAGTGACCCGTGGCCTAGTGGTTAGTGTGTCAGACTGTTAAGCGAAGAGCCTGGGTTCGAGTCCCGCTCATAGCCACCGTCTTTTACGGGATACTGCCTCTTGCGAGGAACTGACAAAATCTCCAAGAGTAAAAATTTGTCTCGAAAAGGTGCATCTCATGTAGCCGTTCGGACTCGGCGGTAAATTGTAGTTCCCTTCCATTCTTGCAGATTAACAACACACACAGGAATGGTTGAGAGTATAAGTCGCTACCCCTTGGCTCCTTAAGGAGCTGTCGCACCAGTAAATATATATATATATACCTTATTTTCGAAATTATGAAGTAAATTTTAGTATTTAAAACCCAATGAGAGTGTTCCAATTGATTTTTATACAGAAATTCACAGCACAGCATTTTTTCCAGAGTGGATGTAATAATCTATCAGAAAGGAAAACTGTAATTTTTTTACTCTCTCGAGAGCTCTTCCTATGTGAAAAACTACGAAAAATTCACAAGATGGAACGACTTTGAACAGTTTTTCGGTGATTTTCGGCGAATTTCATAGTTTTGCAGAGTAATTGGAACAAACTTAATATAAATTATATTTGATTTTGAGTTTTGACTTTGTTAATATTCAGGTTTATTAGTTGTTTATTTACCGCATTGGACGCTTTCATGTGAATAGTTCTTAACAATGAGATTTCTATTCGCAACTACGAGTTTGTTTTCTCAAACTTATTTTATTTTAGAAATTAAAAAGAAAATTAAAGAATTTAAACATTAATATTTCCATCATTTGGTTTTGAGTTTGTGAACAGTTTAGTTTTATACCTAGTTGCTTTTAAAACACATTTACTCGTTGGTCGCTCTCGTGTGAATAGTTCCTTAGGCTTGTTTTCTTTCCGAGCATTTTGTGAACAAACTCCAATTTCATTAGATTTTGTCACATCCTGAAACATATCCCATTCCATTCAGCTGACCTCTGTTGAAAACATGCTTACACCTTCATTTTCATTACAACAAAATTGAATCAAAATAGAACGAACGAAACCCAGTGCCGGAAAAATTGTTATTGTACTGCGTACTGCGAAGTTAATTTATCAATTGAATTTTTGGGAAATGATTCCCCTAAATCTATCTAACCTTCTGCATAGGATTGCAACATCAGAATATTTGCATTCTCAGAAACTATGGACATACGTTGCAATGGCTTTCAACAAAGTCGACCAAGAACGCTTAAAGTTAGTTGGACCAGATCGCATGTGTGCCGAATGGATTCTTAAAAATGGTGGAGCAGTGTCATTTGTGCAAGCACCTGGAAGGCTTCTTGCAGACTATAATGCATTGCCAACCGTATCAACGCGAATACAAATAAAAGAAATTGATGCAACAGACTCCTCAATCATGAAACTTGGCATGGAACATTTGAAATCATGTAAACACATCGACCGGGTGGTTTTGCATCGCTGCAAGCATCTGGAAAGTGATGGTTTGGAGGCATTGCCATATATTAAGGACTCATTGAAGCATTTGCAGGTATCTTCTTGTTATAACATTGACGACGAAGGACTAGCTGTGTTGAAGGAAATGTCCCAGTTGAAGACTCTTGTTATGTATGACCTGATTGCAGTTAATGATCTGGATAAGGTCGTCAGTGAGCTAAAGATACATCTAAAAGAATGCACCATTGAAACGAAGAACTGATAAAAAATTTTATCGATGCGAAAATAATTCAATTTACACGAAGACATGGTGAAAATTTCAAATTACTCGAAAAGCATTTTTTTATATTTTTTATTTAAGGCATGTATGTACATATGTATTGTATAAAGAATGGAACTAGTTTTTCCATTTAGCGACAGACCTCCGAAAATAAAGAAATTTCGTGCATGCACGTATTATCAAACTGAAACTTCTTATTTTTACTTAATATTGGCCGCTTAAATCTATAACCTGCCATATGGATCCGTACGTGAGTAAAACCATAGTTCTACATAACAAGAGCTTAGTTTTATGGTGATTTCTTAATTTGAATTTCCTCGACAGACTATAGGAGGTTTGTTGGATTTTAGAAGCCACCCATTATTATTAAAGAAAAAAATTTCACCGATTGCAGTCAGTAGGTTTTGTGTCGCTTACTCCATGTTTATGAAGGAGTTTTGTAAATCAAATTAAAGGTTTAAGTGTCCTTTACTCATCAGTTAAACCGTTCATGCATTTCTAAGGCGCAAAAACCACAAAATAGGTCGATGATTACCGACTCTTAATAAAACCCATTGCATGAAGCAATAGTGAATTTATATATTTAGGGAAATTTGGTCAAAGCTATGCACCTAAATTTGGGTGTTTTGCCCGTGGACTAGCAAAGTCAATAGAAATGTATTTAATGGAGTTTATTGAATTTAATTCAAATTAAAGGTTTGTGTCCTTTACTCCTTTGCTTGGGCGAAACGCATATTTTTTGGAGTAAAGGACATTCAAACCTTTTATTTGAATTAAATTAAATAAACTCCACTTAAAAACAACAACAACAACTAGCAATAGTTGTATATACATATATTTCTATTGGAGTTTTGTAAAGCTTGTTGACGTCTGCTGATAATGTTGATGATGTCAGCGTAAACCAAATAACGTCGGACTCAAATAGCAGCCTTTTGATGTCATATGGGTTCTCGTACTAAGTTCTTTAAAACAAACCGAATAAAAAAAAAACAATATAAATTATTACCGTAGTTGTAGTTTTTATTTACAAATTTATTTTAAGATTAAATATAATTACGCTGTAAATGTAGAACCACATTTTTCAATGTATGTATAATAAATGTAGAAAAAGAGTACCTAAGGACCATTACTACATTTTCAGCCAGATAAATCTATTTCATTTAGGGTTGAAAGATTTAATTAATAAGATAAAATAAAAACTTGTGACAAAAACTACACACATTTTTTGTTTACTATTAATACAAATCTTATTTACAGTTAAGAAAATTAAAATCGTTCGATATGCTTTCTTGAAAGCATGTTATTAAAATTACACTTTACTATCCATAATATATTAAACACATTTTAAAAAAGTCAGTACAATTTGAAAAATGTTAAATCTATAAAACTCGTAAAACCTCGATGAATCTAGTTTGTATAAAAATTTTGTTTAGATATAAAAATGACCTAGTGTACAAACATACTTATTGTTAATTTGTTTTTTAAATAAAATAACTTAAACACTAGCGACATACTAAAACCTAAGAAATGTCATTATCTGGTGGGAAAAAAATATTTATTTATATCTGTTGACTGACTTATTAAACAAAAATTGCTTTTAAAAAACCTTAGGCACAACCATGTTTGGGACTTTCATACAATAACGTACCCACGATGAATGATATCGTGTAGAATTACGAGCACTAACGCGCACTGCGCGATGCAGGAGCAAGACGACAATCAGCAAAACACACACAAGTGGTGGCCAGGCGAATTTTGAGCACAATGGCACCGCGAAGCTTAAAAGAGCGATGATTTCCCCAACGTAATTTGGCTGACGAACGCGACCCCATAGTTTACCGAGCAGCAAGCGACGTCCTTGGAAAGTATGCACTGTTTCGACTTTATCAAATGCCGATTGGTTTGGATTGATGCGGTATTGGTATTTAATTTTGTTGCTTAGGCGTTTTAAAACTAGTCCAAATATGAAAAGCACTACCATGACAATCAAGGCCCATGTGGGAACCACTACAGGTTTATGTTCGAGCAGATATTTCGGTATAGAATTTAGGAAAAACGGTGTAGCAGCATAACGCAAAAGGAGCAAAGCACCAAGTCCTTCTTGTTGAAGTTCAAACGATGAAGCCAAATGATGTTCAAAGACAATACTGTCAAGTACATAGGTTAACAGCATCAACGATGAAACCAAAGCAGTCTTATCAAATTTAACATTTTCTAGGTAAAACTTTGCCATAATTGGCAATTTAGCAACCAGAGTCTGCATTTCATCTATAGCTCCTGCTGGTATAGGGGACAAGTTCACGTTCTTAAATATGTAGATTTCTGCCAGAAGCAAAGTGGAAATCAACCACACTTTGTAATAAACTTGCTTAATGTCTACACTGCCAAACCATTTTCCATTCACTTGCTTGCCTAAACAGAAGTCAATTATAAAGTTTCCCGACTTGGCGTAAGGATTCAGTTGAAGATCAGGTGCTCCGATGTAGTTTGAACGAATATAGCACCAAATGGAGACGAGTAACGCATTCAAAAGCGAATACAAAGAAAATCGAAGATAGTTTTTCACAACAAAATCGGCAACTGGATATTTTAAGTACTCCCCAAACGCCAGTCCAATTGTGGCCAGAACAGCTATAGGCAAAGCATTGAAGTAATATCCCGAGCCGGGGCGATCACTAGGCAGGCGAACAAATCGTCCGAATAACGCCGCCGACAAAATAAAGATCCCACTATTGAAAGCCACATAGCTACCGACGGCCGGACCATTGAATATCTTCTCCAGGTATTTTAAATCAAGCAATGCAGATAAATTCGGTTGTTTGAACTCGCAAGATTTCTTTCTGCAGCACCACGGCAGGTAGTAGGCCAAGATAGGGACAATTATAAGCAATAAACTTGCTCCCAATAGACCTCCAAATTCTTTTGGCACCTCAAGTTTTCGACAAAACGATGAGGATGTTCTATCAAAGAGTGGTGTATACATGGACTTTGTTGTTATGTTGACACTTTTAAAGTTCTCTTCCTCGCTATCGGAAAATTCCATCTTCGAATAGTTGTCTCCATCATCGTAGACACTTTGACTGATTGAACGACTAACTCGGGATGCGTGAGTAGAAGGAGTCTGTGATATACCGCGTTGTGATGTACTAAATGTTTTTGATACTGATCGACGTATGAAGTCTGTAAGTTTTGCCAATTCCGATTCTGCAGATGTATTCTTCTTAATTGAACCAATTTCAGTGGTTTTTTGAGTCGAGATACTGTATGAGCTGTGTACGGATGAGGTTGTTGTTATCGATTTGGTGATGGGCAGTTTTTTCACTTCATCGTTTGTAGCCGCGATTTGTGGGGATGTTTTGGGTTTTTCATTTGTTACCTTTGGAGAAACGTTGACAGCCTGAAATAAGAGAAAATATATATATGATTATCATTCAAACTAAAGTTGCTTTCCTTTTATTAATAAACTCGGTGTGCATGTGTATATATTGACCTCCTATGTCAAATAAACGCAAAGGAGGTGAAGGAAACAATGCAAAAAATATTATGGAGCCTTTATACTAAGCACATTTTAAATCTGCGTTTAAAAACCGCAAAAGCTTTGGCAAATTTTTGAATAATTTCATGTCCAAAATGGATATGGGCAATGAAAATTATAATGTAAACTGTTTTAATAAATTTGTTCTGATACAAAAATTGGCCGGATTGACAGTATGAGCGGATACTTTTAGAACTCCACACTTGTGTGCTCACTGGCGGCTGGTATATTGCGGCGAAGATGTATATCTTTAAAAAAAATTAAATTCACTTATTTCAGATTAAATTGTCTGTCTATCTTTTTATTCATACAATACACAATTCACTAAATATTATCGTAAAGCTAGTATTAGACGGTCCCTGTAATTTGTCACTGCAGTGACACTGTGACGTCACAACAAAATAGGTCCTACCACCGTCACTGCCGTGACAAAGGTAATCGTGTCACGGCCGACTACAGTGACTATCACACGAATGACACATGTCTGACATTGTTGTCCCAACATACAATGAACGTCAAAGTGTGTCACGGTTATCCCTTTGTCTCGGTGTCACGGCAATGACATGCAAAACAATGACGATCACACGACGTTCCAACTCTCAAACAGCTAATCGTTGGCGGTGAGCCAAACTGCAATAACATTTATCATTTTTAGCAGTGACGATCACACGGCATCACTCAAATGAGTCATTGTGTCTTGGTTGTTTTGGTTAAATATAGACATGTGTTTCTGAAGTGTTTCAACTACCTAAATTAATTTAATTAAAAAAAAGAATAAATAATACATTTCCAATTACAGTGATTAAAGGCAAAAGTGAAGTCACATTAAGTATGTCCACACGAAATTATGGTAGAGGTGGCGATTCTCGCGGCCTACATCTTGGAAAGAAGCCAGTGACGATGACTCCCGACAACAACCAAAGTCCACCACAAAGAATTCGTTCCTTGTGGTCCAAAAATTGGTTGTTGCGACGTGATAATGAAGGTTTCACAAAGAGCGCGTTTTCAACACGGCGTCGAGTTCAATGCGGCGTCAATACTCAAGGTCAAGATGCGGCGTTGAAATAAATAACAAATTATTTTTTTTTTTGACGCCACGTTAGAAAAGATTAGGTTCGACCAATTCCAGGAAGGACTAATTATTATCATTATTCAATATTCACTATCTTAAACAAACCAACCCCTAAGAAAAACGAGAACGCACAACAGCGGAGTAGAGGAATGATTTCAGCAGTCTTAATTTGAACACCAAGCTGATCAGAGTGCTCATGTGAATTTTTGTATTAGTATTTTAAGTTTAAATAAAATTATTTTAATTAAATTGTAAAAACTCGTTAAATTAATTTATATATATACATGTATATAAATTATCTATATGTACAAATTGAGATATTTTCAATAAATATATTAATAATCCTCAATTTAAGGCTTCGTCAAACAGAACGCGTTTTAAACGCGGCGTTGAGATTGTTTTACGGGCGTTGAGATTATTTTACGGGGCGTTGAGATTATTTTACGCGACATTATGATTATTTTGACGCGGCGTTATAAGTGTGGTGTCAGAAAACGTCAAACAGGTAGCTATCCGCAGCGCGTTTCATATTTGAATCTTGATTTTCATTTTTTCCCCAAATGCCTATTAGGTTATTTTTTTTTTCATTTAAAACAATATTAAATGACACAAAATAAGTCAAAAAATGTATACAACAAATTCAGAATAACTTAATTCACCAAGCACAAAAAAAAACGCCGCGTTTTGAAGCGATGTGGAGCTTGACGCGGGGTTGAAAACGCGATCTATGTGACATGGGATATGTATTACTGTATATTAAAACGCGGCATCAAAACGCGCTCTGTTTGACAAGGCCTTAAGTCACTTAAATTATTGTTTTGAATTTTGTTTTGTGTCATTTTAATTTTTAATCTTGCTTATCATGGAAAAACTAATAGAATGTGTTAGAAAATAGGAAAACATGTAAGAATATATGTAGTTCTGAAAAACGAGATATTGCAAAAAATCGGAAATGAACCATTTCTCCAACGTTGCGTTAAAACTCGGCGTCAAAATAATCTCAACGTCGCGTTAAATAATCTCAACACCGCGTAAGAGACGTGCTCTGTTTGACAAAGCCTTTAATTCTCAAAACAATTCACAAAATAATCTGTTCTAACGCGGCGTCAAAATAATAATTTGTAATTTATTTCAACGCCGCGCCGCGCTTAGACGATGCGTATTGCCGTGTTGAACTCGACGATGTATTGCTGTATACCACAACGCGCTCTGTTTAAACTTTTTTTAGCTTTGACGTCACGTTTGTCGTCGTTTGAGAATAAAAATTCTAGGAACGAGTTAAAATATTTTTTTAAAATTGAAAACAATTCAAAAACATGTTTTTTTAGTGGAAATGCATATTTTTTTCCTAATTTTGTTTAAATTTTGCAAATTTCTTTGAAATAAAATGTTTTTTCCAAATTGCAAATTGCAAATCTGATAGCACCATCAAAGCTATTGAATAAAAGTGTGTTCAACTCAACAGTGACCTGGCAGAAGCAGGGACAGGCTACGTTTTACTGTGTCCCACCAACAGTGACAGGGCTATTACACGGTCCTTGTAATTTGTCACTGCAGGGACATAAAAGTGAAGTGTCACTGTGCCTGTCACTGCAAGGACATGCAAAACAATGACGATCACACGACGTGACACTTTTAGGACAGAAAACTACGTCATAGTGACGTCAGAATATCGATGCAGTGACCCCCTTTTATTTTCATTTTTTTGAAATTAACTTGGGTCTACTACGGTTGGATGTGTTTTAGATTATAATTTTCAGTTGGACTTCGCTTTTCTATGTGTTAACAGGTTTGAATGTGCAAAACTAGTACATATGTACATATTGTATAAATCAGGAATCGAAATGTCAGGAAGAAAACTGAAGCAACTTACTTTTGAACAAAAACTGAAGGTCATCAGTGAAATTGAGAGTGGTGTTAAAAAGAAGGATGTGGCCATAAAATATGGTTTGCCTCCAAGTACACACAAGAGAAAATATAATAATATAAATATGAAGGCTGTTAACAGGGCCGTCTCAAAATTGTTTACGCAAGCCAGAAATGTAAACTTACCGATTTCAGGAGCAATCATAACGGAGAAGACTAAGAATTTTGCAACAGAATTGGGAGAAACTGAATTTGCTGCAAGTACAGGTTGGCTTGATAAATTCAAAAAAGGTAAGTCTAGCTTAACAAAAACCTGTACAGAAAGTTTTTTTTACAAGAAATGGCCTTGTTAAAAAAACACTTTCTGGAGAAATCAATCAGGAAGATTGTGAGCATTGGAAACGCAAAGTGCTTCCAAAACTAATCGAAGTATTGGGATTTTGCCAATCGTAATTAAAATAAAGATATATAAAATGATGTTGTTTATTAAGAAAATCAAAAGAGACTAAATAATAATAGAAATAATTATTGAAGCGATACTTTACAGAGTATACTATATTTATTTAAAGTAAAGTATTTAGCAACAAGTTTAAGTACAAATATTATTTTAACACCCCCACTTATTAAAACATTAAAATACAGGTTTAATTTTTAATAACAATTCACATTCCACTAGCGCATTTCATATGTTTCTGACATGAAACAGCCTTGGTTAAATTATCAGCAACCATATCTTTGGTTGGTACATAACACACAGCAATAGTTCCATCGTTTCTTTAAACGATCGCGAATATGATGATGACGAACATCTATATGCTTAGATCTTGGTTTATAACAATTTGTTTCAGCTAATTTTATAGCACTTTGATTGTCACATGCAATTACTATCGGTTGATAATTACTTTGTGAATCAACCTCTGCACAAAAATGTTTGAGCCATGTTGCTTCTTGCACAGCTGCTGATAATGCCATGTATTCTGCCTCAGTACTTGAGAGTGCTACTGTTGGCTGTCGTTTGCTGTTCCATGATATTGCACCTCCACACAAACTAAATTTATAGCCCGTGCATGAACGACGCTTATCGATATCAGACGCCCAATCAGCATCCGAAAAACCAACAATTGGTTCTGAACCTGAGAAATGTAGTTTGTAATTTATTGTACCTTTAAAGTACCTGAAAATACGCTTAACAGCAACCCAGTGTGAATTTCCAAACTTTGATTTGAATCTACTGACATCATTCACTGCAAAAGCAATGTCCGGTCTTGTGCCTTGTGCCAAGTAGAGGAGGCTTCCGACAGCTTCTTGGTAAGAACCTTTTCTATTGCATCACTTTTAAAGTTGCACATATCAGTTGAAAGTTTTTGATTCGGATCACTTGGCGTTCCAACTGGTTTGCAATCACTCATTCCAAATTTATTTAAAATGTCCGCAATATACATAGATTGATCTAACCAAATATCGTTTGAATTTTTTTCGTAAGAAATTTTGAGCCCAATACAACTTTCCGCTTTGCCTAGATCCTTCATTTTAAAATTCTTATTGAGGTAACTTTTCAGGTGGTCTTTTAGTTTATCATCACTATAAAAAAATCAAAATGTCATCCACATAAACACGTACGATCAGCTTGTTATCTCGGTGAAAGTAAACACAGGGATCCATTTTTGATTGAGTTAGATCAAATGATTTTAAGACATTATCCAATTTTGTGTTCCATTGTCTGCTGCTTTGTTTAAGACCATATATTGATTTGTTCAATTTACATACTCTTGCAGTTCCATCACCACATCCCTTGGGTTGTTCCATGTAAATCTCGTCAATCAAATCTCCTTGTAGAAAAGCAGTTACTGCGTCCATTTGGTCAATTTTCATATTTTTCTTAACAGCCAGTGCAATCAAAAAACGGATATATGTGAAACGAACTACAGGTGAATATGTTTCATCATAATCGATTCCATATTTTTGGGAAAAACCTTTTGTCACTAATCTTGCTTTATGGCGTACAGCATTACCATCAGGCTTCGTTTTAAATATCCACTTAGATTGTATAGCTTTCCGTCCAGGTGGCAAATCCACAAGTGTCCAAGTTTGATTTTCTGATAAGGATTCCATCTCTTTTTCTATTGCAGCATTCCAACTTTTCCAGTCTTTGCTTTTTCTAGTTTCTTCAATAGTTAAAGGATCATTCTTCGTTTGGTCGTTTGTGAAAGTGGAATAAATCACAAAATCTTTAAAGTTTTTCGGAGCTGGTGTTCTTTCTGATCTTCTTAACTGTAATGGTTTTTGACAAACTGCTGTTTCTGTTTCTTCAAAATTTATACTAGTTCCAGTGTCAATAGTTGTTATCTCAGAATCAAGGTTTTCATTTTCAATTATATTTAATATTTTACTATCCTCCCCCACTGAAGGTTGATCATCACAAGTCGTTAAAGGGACATTTTCTATATATTTTGAATCTGTTTCCATTAATACTACATCGCGACTTGTTCGAATCTTTTTAGTTAAAGGATCGATACAACGATATCCTTTTGTAGTCTCTCCATATCCAATAAATATCATTTTTACTGATTTTGAGTCCCATTTTTTTCGTTTCTGTTTTGGCACATGAACCATAACTGGAGACCCAAAGATCCTCATCCCACTTAAATCTATTTTTGAACCTGTCCAAATTTCTTGAGGAGTTTTAGATATTAATGTTGAATTGACAGATCTATTCATCACATAAACCGCAGTATTAACAGCTTCCGCCCAATATGATTTATCTAGATTTGCATCGAAAATCATACATCTGGCTCGTTCAACAATCGTTCTATTAAACCTTTCAGCTACTCCGTTTTGTTGTGGTGAATAAGGGTTTGTCTTTTGATGAATTATTTAGTTATTTTTACAAAAATAACGAAAATTTTGGGAAACATATTCAGTTCCGTTGTCTGTCCTGAGAACTTTAATTTTTCTTCCAGTTTGTGTTTCTACCATCAATTTGAACTCTTTTAATGTATTGAAGACTTCCGATTTTGATTTAAAAAAATATCCGAAAATCTTGCGCGAAAAATCATCAATGAATGTTAAAAAATATCTGCACCCTCCAATTGATTTATTTTCCATGGGACCGCATAGATCAGAATGAACCAAGTCTAATAAGTTGTCCGCTCGAGTACCTTTATGTTTAAATGGTGTACGTGTTTGTTTACCTTTTAAACATATTTCGCATCGTCTCAAAACGTCGATATCTTCCTTGAATTCTACACAGATCAGCATAGTTCAGATGTCCTAAGCGTCTATGCCACTTCATTAGACTTGAAGATCCATTTGCTATCATACATGACATAGTTTGGCTTTCCATTTTATAAACACCACCTGTTTGTTTGACGTTTACCAGAAGTTCGTTATTTCCATTAAAAACTGTGCATCCATCTTGATCAAAACAAAACTTGTAACCATTTTTGATGATTTGTGCGACTGAAAGTAAGTTGGCTGAGAGCTCAGGCACATATAAAACGTCTTTGACATAAATTTGTCTTTGCTCCTATCCTAAAATAACGTCTCCCATCTCAACAACTTTCATCTTTTGATCATTGGCGGTTACAATTTCTTCTAAGGAGTCATGTGTCTCGAAGCACCACTGTCGATGTACCAGTCTTGATTACGTTCAGACCGGCATGAAAGCACTGCAGAAAACGCATTTTTGCTTAAGGTTTTCTTAGTTTCTTGTGCTGACTTCTTTTTGTTGGTACAATTTTTGGCTATATGTCCTTTCTTACCGCACTCATAACATTTGAAGTTACCTTTCCAAGTTGTACCTTTAAAAATAGTTTTCTTTGCTCCGATGAAAGCACTTTCTTCTTGGATTTTGGTAAAATCGCAATCCAACAATTAAGCTTTAATTGCTTCACCAGTTATACTTGTACCGCTGCTTTCAATTCCCATGATGAAAGGCTTGAAATCACCACCAAGTCCGGTTAACATTATGGCACCTAACCATTCTGGAGAAATTTGAAATTTAATGCTTGCCAGCTTGTTCGCTGTTTCAATGATTTTGTTGACATAATCTGACATTGAGTCACAGCTCTCCAAACGAACGCTTGTAAATTTCCTCAAAAGAGCAATCTTTCTCGTTAGTCCATTGTCTTCATACAATATCTGTAATTTTTTCCAAATTTCTGACGCACTTTTTTCATTTTGAATGTGAACGTAGAGATTCATTTACGGATAATACGATTTTTACTTTGGCCTTGCGAAGCTTTGTTGAATCCTCTTCAGTCACAGGATCTGTTATAGCTCCTTCCATGTCGTTAAATTCCAAGATGTTTTCCATTGCGAACTTCCATGTATGATAATTATCACCACCTCGCAATTTTTCAATAGATTCTTGATGAGCCATTCTTTATGAAAACGAATTTCAATATTCAACGCAACGAATGCTTTCTTAAAAACAATTATATTTCAATTTCAATTATATATCTTAATATCTAGGCCCATAACCTATTGGGATTTTGCCAATCGTAATTAAAATAAAGATATATAAAATGATGTTGTTTATTAAGAATATCAAAAGAGACTAAATAATAATAGAAATAATTATTGAAGCTATACTTTACAGAGTATACTGTAATCATTTAAAGTAAAGTATTTAGCAACAAGTTTAAGTACAAATATTATTTTAACACGAAGACTACAGCGAAGATGACATTTTAATGCAGATGAAACTGTCTTCCAAGTGAAAACTTGGCAAACATTCTCCTTGGGATGAAGAAGACGATGTAATTTTGGCAGAGTTCACAGAAATGACAGAGGACTTTTCGCGAAAACAAAATTTACAAGGCCTAGAATGCAGCCTTCAAGAATACATTAACTTGGATACTGAAATTATTACTTGTCACATCCAGTCTGCTGCAAAAATTTTGTTATCAGTGGTGACTGCTAAGTTAGAAACCGTCAGTGACGATGAATTTGATGCTTATACCGATCCAGTTGAAGGTTTAATCGTGCAGCCTAAGCAAGTTTGAAATAATACGCAATGCTTTATTAACTGAACAGAACGCGCCGGATTGTTTTTTTTATGTTATTCACGAGATGGAATCTTTTTACAAACTTGAAAGCAATGAAAAAAACGTCAACAAACCATTACTGACTTTTTCAAAGCTTCTGTCTGAAAAATCCCTTTCTTCTTTAAAATACACTTTAAAATAAAATATATAAAACAATAAATCTAACATTTTTTCTTTTATTTCTTTAAATCGAAGTTTCTATAACTCGAATTTTTTTTCTTTCATTTTGCGATTTCGACTTATGGAAGTCCACTGTATTTTCTGAAGAAATTGTTTCAAATCAGTTCACGTTAAGATATGTTGCTTCCAATCGAATATTTATTTGTTACACCAAAAAAGTTCTGGTTCTACAAATATTTTGAAGCTTTCTAAAACAGAAACATTTATTTGTTCATATTTTGAAATACCACGACTGGATTAGAATTGCTGTACCATTCATATTTGAGTTACAAAAAATAAAAATAATATTTTCTCTGTAGAATGCCAAATAAACTTATGTTCCAAATTTGAAGACGATTGGATTAATTTTTAGAGCTAAAAATAACAGTACCAGTCATATAGCCATTAAAGAAAGGCTTATTTTTCTGGAAAACGACTAAAGTATATTTTGGTATTTTGGAAGGTATATTGGCGATCATTTTATTAACAACAAAACTACGGGAAAAACGGCCTTTCTTTTACTTTTTTTTTAAATTAAGGTTTGTTTTTGGTAAAAGAACTCTGCATACCAAAAATATTCTAAATATTTTTTTTTTACTTATACCTAATCAATATTTTTAAACTAAATTTTATTTAAAATTGTATTATTATCTGTATATTAATAAATTTAAAAAAAAACTGAGATGCTTTTATCAAAAATCGGTCCTATAGTTTTCAAAACAGTTTTTCCATACATTTATTATTGTTTAAGACGGTGTTCGAGTACTTCATTTTTACTAAAAAAACTTTAAGTGTCATGGTTTTGACACTTTAGAAGTTCAGACCGTGTTATTTTTGTATGTAAAAACTTGTTTCTGTCAAAAATCTGGCCTTTCAATGTGATAAGGCCCATAAGAACAAGTACGTGCGACGCAGTCGTGCCAAATTTTTAATTTGCACAAACTTGTCTTATAGTATCTACCGATAACCACAATTATAAATGCGAAATGAAGCTATATCAAGAATGGTTAAAATTATTGACATTTAACACTATCAAAAATTTGGTCTAACACTAGCTCATATTTTCATGTACAAATTACAAACTAAGGTCACGCTAAGTAAGCCTAAGTGGAGAGTTAAGAGACTTTAGTTATGCGCCACTGTATTTAATTTTAGAACGTTTAAACTGCAGTGTTGTTTCTATGGCACGGAGCAAAGGACCAACACGTACAACGGAGGTCCAAATGGCCCAGAGATCTTTCGGTAACGCTGGTAGGTAAATACCTACACCTAAATTCTTTTTGTAAATATTAATCTACTCTAGCTTATGTGGAATTAAATTCTAAAAGCGTGATGTTGCAAGGGAACGTTGCTTCGAATTCGGCCTTGAAATTGAATTTCCATACATTAAGAAATGCGTGGTGCATGAATAACTAAGATATTTCCTGTCCGATTGACAAGAAATTCATCTAATGAGCCTTTAACAATCAGTCAAAGCCCAATTTTTTACTATTTAAATTTACTTAAGACCGAGCTATGCTACATAGAACGGAGCATACCTACGTGGTGGTTGTGACTTACGCGATTCATTAGTAATTCCATCAAGAGGCCATCATTTTTGGTGGCAAACGCTAATAAAATCTATTTTTTTATTAGCAAAACAAACATTTTCTATTTTATAACCCAACAGAACACAGAAGTCACGGTGTGTTCTACAAATCCCTTTGCGTGAAACCGAAAATAGCCCAATAATCCGGGAAAGTATTTACAGAAAATAATTTTCCGCTGGACCAATGCCAAGAAAATCGCTGTAATTAGAAATATCTTACGATTGCCGTGTTATCATGGAGAATATACGGCGTTTTTACAAGAACCTTCCCAATTTTCTTTAATTTGATTATAGTAGTCGTCTAGATGCATGTAATCTTATGAATGACCTTAATGAACCGGTTACGCTTGAAGGATGCTAAAACTAAACTTACCTCTTTTTTCTCCTTAATTGGAGAAGGTGGTAGTACAGGAGTTGGTGTTATAACAGCGGTGGTACGCGTCCGAGAGGACCTTGTACTAGTTGTTGAGGGCGCTCGTGATGCTCGGCGGGATGGGGAGGCTTTTCTACCAGGCGAAGCACGTCGACCTGGTGATTTTCTACCGGTTGAAGATGAAGGCGAAGGCTTGCGTGGTGGAGACGCTCGTCGACTAGGCGAGGAAAGCACCGAGTTTTTCTTGCTTTCATTCTTTTTAGATTCCTTTGATGGCCTTCCGCGTGTTAAAGTACGTCGGTTTTCCATATTTTCTACAAGAATAAAAAAAGGGAAACACTGAAGGAGAAAAAGGTTATATTGTTTCTATGATAAGAATAGTAGGCGGTGCATGGTATATAGCGCGCGTCTTTTCAATTCTGAAAAAGAGTGAAAAGCCAACGGAAAAAGATTGGCTTTTTAACGCACAACACTGTACTTACCACAATACAACAGTTACAGTTAGAAATTTGTTTATTTTTCTCACATAAATATACGAATAAACTTTGTTTTTATAATTTTATCCGCGATTAACAACGGACGCCGCAATTTTTTAATGGTGGACGAGCCTTTTTTCGATTTGGATTTGGAAATTTATGTCACGATAGACGATAGTTGATGTGGAATGCTTTTGTGGGGATAAAGCATGTTCGATGTGGAAATCAAATTTTCGAAGGTAATTAGATGGGAAATTTGGCTTGGGTTATTTTGAGGGTACATTTTATGTTTCCACTGCTTACGTAGAGATGGCACAACGAGACTGGAGAATTTGAAATATTTAAATTCCAATTCAATTTTATACTAAAAAAATAAAAACTTGCTATTAGCATTAAGTTACATATTAAGCGTCTTATGTAAGTTGATTATTTTGTATTTAAATTAAGAAATCGTCCGTATTAAAAGGCTTGAAAAAAGTTGGCCGTCAATTGGTAATTTTGAATATATGCGAAGGTTTCTTCGAAGAACAGGGTGATTATTAGCGTAGGTTTATATAAAAAAAATGAAATTACTTTGCGAATATAAAAATGATAAATTATATGCACTGTGTTCATCTCCACATAATTTTGGATTTTTGCAAAAAAGATAATAATAGCTGTGTTTTATTATCTTCAGATCTGGATCCGGATTATGTCTTAGCACGTATTACAATAATAATTTTAAATCCTGCTTTCTATCTGGATCTATTTTAAAATCCAAGAATTAGTACTAATTCTGAAAAACAGATGGTCCTTTTGCAGTATTGTAATGGGAATTGCACACAGAATAATGCATGCTCTGGATCTGGATCGTTTTATTTATCGACAAAGATCCATATGGATCTTGGTGGATAATAAAACGCAGCTAATTTTATATATTTAAATTAAGAAATCGTACCTATTAAAATTCTTGAAAAAAGATGGCCGTTAATTGGACATTTTAAATATATGCGAGGGTTTTTTTCAAAGAACAGGGTGATTCTTAGCGTGCGTTTATTTTATAATAAATGAAATTACTTTGTGAATATACAAATGATAAATTATTTGCACTAAGGGTATTCATGCAACGTCGTAAACTTCATCACGTGGTAAAATCGTAAAGTTTAAGATGATCGTTTCATGAATGTCCCTTTTTGCAAATGTTGTAAGCTTTGTCGTAACTCAAACAGCTTTGTAAAACGTCATTACTAAAATAAGTAATAAAACAAATTTGTGGAATTGTTTGAAAAAATGTTTTTATTGATATTTTTATTTTGGAATTATTGGGAATAAAAGTTAAATTGAACATTTAAAAATTTGATAAACGTGAAAAAAGTGGATGAGATCATAAAAGACTTGGTTCATATGATGATCGAGGGTTCTCGATATACTGAACTGATCGATTTTTTTATTATTCGGCTCTAAAACAACTACAATTTTGTTGTTGCAAACATTTTACGGCGTTTTCGATCAAGTTTACAACACAAATTCACAAAGCTGTTTTTATGTTTTACTATGTTTTACACTTTACAATATTTAACACGTTCACCACGGCTTTACGAAGTTGCATGAATACCCTTACTATGTTCATTACAATGAAATTTTGGATTTTTACAAAAAAGATTTCGCAATTCAAAACCTTAAAAATGTGTAGGAAAATGTTGAAAGTAGATTGGAACATTGGAACAAGGATTTTCATTCCAACGTCGCTAAACCATCGCAAAAGTTGGAAAGTTTACGACGTCGCTAACTAGCTGCCGTAAATGTTCATGAACAGAGCATCGCAAGCTCGTAAGTTTTCCGATTTTACGACGCCGGAGAGTTTATGACGTTGCATAAATACCCTTACTATATTCTGACCGAAATGAAATCTTGAATTTTAATTTCAAACGGTACTCACACCAACAAGAAGATTTCATAAGTCAAGATTTGTAGTGACTTTCATTCATACACATATTTTTAATGTATTCAGTGAAACAAGAAATTGATTGATGAATACTAAGAAGATTTATTCAATTTGACAAACTTGGGTTTCCAATATATTTTAGCGGAATCACTCATTTTGAAATCCCAAAAACTTAGGGGAAATTCGGTCTTTTGCAGTTAGTTTGAAAGAGAACAGTTAAAATAAATAAATACATTTACTGGCGCCCTTGTATATGAAAGCTATAGTAGTATCATGAGGCAGCTTCTAGTTAAGCGAGGTAGAGCCGCAACGTCGCTGCAATAGTTTTTTGCTTAACACGATATACATTTGTATGGGTTTTGGGGAGTAGAAAGAAATATAATGATGAAAGAGTAGGTTGTATGGTTTGTTTGAAAAAAGTCTTTAGTTAGAATGAGTACAAGAATAGGCAGAAATAATGAATAATAAGTACGAGTGAAAGGTTCAAAAAGTGGCACTAGCCTATAAGGTATGGTAAAGTAAGGGAAACAAAAATTTGTGGATTTCCCTTTGATTCCTAAACAAACCAAGGTAGTGTGTTTGTAATCTTTTTTTATTTTGCAAGTCTAGACAATCATTTCATTAAAAAAATTAGAAATTAAAATTTTAGAATATGATACTATGGAAAATTCCGCAAATTTTTCGCCTTTTTAATGGATTTTCAGTAATTGTATAAAAAGAGATACATTTTGCAGAAAATTTGTTGATTCTCATGATTTATTGTTAAGGAAAGGTACATACCTACAAACATAACATAAACATAAAAGCAATTTCTTGCGAGAAGGAATTTAAATTGAACAAAAAATTTTCCCTTTTGTTAAAAATTTTAACGTCTTCTAGTTTTTATTGAAGATTTAAAAAAACAAGGACAAAAGAGATATACTAAGATAAACGAGTGTCGAACTCTCGATCTAAAGCTCGTAGAGGCCGGACGTCGAGGTGCGCGCACAAATAATTAAAAAAAAGTAAAAAAAAAAATATTACGCATTGTATCGCGAGTGTTTAAAAAAAAATAATATAACACACTCGTTTGAGAAATTGGCAAAAAACCCCTCGCGTGTGCTGAATATAATAGAATATAGAATATAATCATATCCATTTTTTGTATGGAAGCTGTCTTATGGGCATAACACCCAAAACAGTTTGTTTATTACAGAAATTAATTTGAATTTTCACTGCATGGTTCGACTTAGTCAGAATTGTGTTTTGTGTGTAAGTATTTTTATTTGACATTCTACAGAGGGGTTTTTTCAATTTTTTTTTTAGCTCAAAAATTAACGGTACCTGACATGTAACCGTAATATAAAAGCTTATTTTTCGCGAAAACGGCTCCAAGAATTTTTATAAAAAAAAATCTGTGTACTACTGTAGATAAGCATTATATTTGAGTGAACAACAAATTTAATATGGTGGGTTAAGAACGGTACCTCCCATAGGACCGGTATTTTTTCTTCGACTTTCTCGAAAACTATTAAAATTGATATTGATTCGCGGAAAGTTTGTCTCAAACATTTTTTGAATTTTCCTAACAGTGTTTTCGAAAAGTATCGATGGTACTGTTAGTTTTTCGAATTCAGAGGGTATGGTGATTGACTCGTAAGCCCTTAGTTGTATTTACAAGGTTTGTTGTCTTGCCTTGTTTTCGGAGTCAATCATAAATTCAGAGCATGCGTCGCAGTTGAGCTTTGTCTTCAGTTTGCGTGCGAATCCAGCGTAATATACTGAAGCTCCTCAGAACATGTGATCATGTCAACACTAATGTTTTGTCCATTTTCATTATCATTCTCCATGTTGACATCTACTTTGTCATTCTCAATTTCTGCTTCGAACAGTGTTTGAGGTTGTAATTGCAATACATTATCGCCTATGGGCTCTTCAAACGTGTATTCCATTACATCGTCATTTTCATTATCCGCGTTTTCTAGCAATGGTTTTGCTCCAGCATCTTCCTATCCAGAATGTGCTGCAGAATTGAAATGCTGAAACATTATTTGCTTGAGATTTCGGATAAATCTCCAAGCGGAAGGGTTCCTCTCATACGAGCCCCTATTGGAACGTACCATTAGAATGTGCCAGCAGAAAATAGCTTTGCTCTTCATTTTTCAGATATTCCCACATAT
Source organism: Platycheirus rosarum (assembly GCA_963971375.1). NCBI lineage: Eukaryota > Metazoa > Arthropoda > Insecta > Diptera > Syrphidae > Platycheirus > Platycheirus rosarum. The sequence continues at coordinate 127,217,018 of OZ020508.1, read as the reverse complement.
GAATAATTCGAAGCAAAGTTTGCTTTAATCCATTAAAACAATATGGTACACTGTGAACAGTGGTTGATCTCCACTTTGTAATCCACACCCTTGCACTTCTAAAAGCATTGACGGTATCCGTACAATCCGATAAAACTTGCTGATTGGGATTTCTTGAGTAAAGTTGGCCAGTATTTAAACTGTGTTTTAACAAAATATTCCTCACACTCTTGAAGAGATGTGGATAATTATAGAGCAAGAAAACTCTATGATTTTGAATGTCCACACATGGTATAGGATTATTTCGAGGGTTTTGTAGGCTAAGACGTTATTGGCTCCTTGGTCACAGCTTGTTGCAACAACTGTTAATCCACAATTTATTACTCCTGTAATAATTGTAACCAACATTTTGGAGAGAATTTACCCTTTAACTCCCCCAACGTAGTAAGCTAGAGTTTGCTTCCAGTTTTTATTCAAGCTTCTAAGAGTAAATACCATTACCTTAGAGTATTGTGTTTAGTCTGCCGAATTCTCCACAGTCTGTCAATCCATATATAATATCATCCTTGATATTATTTTTGAGCTCTTCTTTGATACTCATTTCATCGAATAGTTCCACACATTTTTTGTCCATGGCCGTCATGTTTTTGGCTTTTTGGAGCATTTCCGAAATCTTTGTGGAAAATCCAGCTGGCAGGCGTAATTCCGAATGCCATCGGTAAATTGTGCTTACCGATGGTAGTTTGAAATCTCTACTCACCATGAATAACAAGGCTGGGGACTTATAAAAGAATTTTAGAAATAAATCTCTTTCATACTTTCCCCAATGTGCTTTTTTTGTGGAAAACTTGCACCAAAATAAATGTGCGCATATCTTCCGTGGATTCTTTCATCTGTTCCTTCGAATGTTTCTCCAAATTGTACTGCGGGTTATTTTTCAATTTTGTGGAGTTCGAAAAATACATCGAGGCACAGCGAGCCTTGGATTTATTTTTAGGACCATTTTATAGCTTCGCAATTTTGGAGAAGGAAATTGCGAAGGTGACATTTCTCAAGAAGGCAACTCTGGTAGAGAACAATCTCTTATATATGTGCGGGAAGTGCTCGCAGCCATATTAACCAGAGGAGTATTTGAGCTGCCAGTAATTGGCGAAAATTACAAACCGGAGGCATTACGTTAAGGTTGGCAGCTCTTCCAGGTACGTAATTGTTGCAGAGTTTGTACTTGGTAAAGTGGAAGTAGACTGGCCCTTCCGAGACTCCAATGTCTTAACCGTTATAGGTTTAGGAACGGAGCTCACAGGACGTATCCTGTTTGCAGAAGAGATAACCGTGGAAGTCGGTTGCTCTTCGGGCATCCATGTTTCCATCAAACTAAATATGAAGGGTCCATATTTAGGCCGATGCCATTGCACACGGAACCAGATGATATCGGCACTGCAAGTTTGCTTAAAACCTTGCTTACCGACGGCATCTTTATATAGCCTTCATGGAAATGCTTTTCACACATAACGGCTGCTTTAGGCAAAACGTTTGTGAGTGAAACATTTCAATGTTTTAGTCAAATTAACCTTCTTCGGTCAGATGGTATACGAAAAAAAGGAAATTTAGAACTTGGATTTTGTTTCTCAGTGCAGCCTATATAAATGCACTTGAGAACCATGGTGGAAAAATGTAATAAAAAATATTTCATAAAAATAAAAATAAAAATAAAAATGTATTAAAATTAAAAATATAAATCAATTTAAAAATAACTTACTACAACAAAGGCTGACATTTTTAAAAATTGTATAATATAAATGAAAACAACACTAAAAAACACAAGGGACATAGGGCTTATTATTAAAATGTTCTATTCGATAAAGAACTTTTTAACACAGGTACACGTTAGTATAAAATCGTATGAAATTATAATTTAAATTATGTTATGTCTAAAACACACAAACACCAATTAAACAGCACGAATATAAAGTTATAATTAAATTTGAAAACTTTGTTTAAAAAAAACACAATTAACAATAAAATTCTAAAAACACACCCAAATCATAAGAATTACTACTTTAGAGTGCAAATACCAACCAAACCAATAGGCGCGCCAAAAATTTCATCAAAAAATCCTTAAAACGGTTAATTTCTTATTGCAAAGAAATCGAGTTGCAGTATATACAAAAAAATCACCCAAAGATAGTGTATTTGCAAGGCATAAATGATATCTCTTCACATCCCTGTCTAAATTTCTTTCTTTCAATCTCTCATTATCGCTTATTCTAAAGAAAATGGTAATGAAATAACATGAAAAAGTGTTCATGGTTTGTTTCCTTCTGAGTGCTTTTACTTTATATACTTTGTCGTTCTGTCTTTTTCTAACATTGCATATGTGTTGAGTACATTTCCCCGACTAAAAGTCTACGTTGCGGTCTCCACTCAGAGAAAAACTTTAGAGAGATGTAGACGCACTAGATGGCGCTAGTTTTCGAACACTGATGACTACCATCATCTATATACAAGGCTCATACCTAAACTGATGATAGTGGATTGATTGTTCTAAGAATGAATTTAAGCAAGCATTCGGTCAGAATATATATTTGCAAGATTGTATTATAAAAAGTAGCGATTAAGGTGTACTTTTTATTGTTATTTTCATTGCTTGCTTTATTATTATCTTCCTCATTTTGTGGTCAAATGTATGTTTTGTTATAAGTAAGAGCGGGAGCGTTGAAATAAAGAAACGAAAAGGCATAGTAATGTTTGTCATACACTGTCGCGTGATGCTGATCCAACGTGTGAAAGCTACAGGCGTGCCCAAAAGGGAATTGATGGAGAATCGGCGTCACATGATTATGTGTATAAAAAGGGACATAGGAGTAAAAGCCTAGTCAAACAGAGCGCGTTCTGACGAAGCGATGTAATATACAGTATAACATATTCCAAGTCACATAGAGCGCGTTTTCAACGCCGCGTCAAGTTCCACACGGCGTCATATTTTTTAATTATTTACAAATTATTTTTTTTGACGTCGCGTCACGTTAATTCTTTGTTAAAGAGAACGCGTTTTTAACGCGACGTAGAAATTATTTTACGCAGTGTTTAGATTATTTTGACGCGGCGTTCTAAAGAAAGATTTTTTTTTTAATATTTTGTGCCTGGTGAATTAAGTTATTCTTAATTTGTTGTAGAAATTTATAAATTACTCTTTTTTTTACTTATTTTGTGTCATCTAATATTGTACTCTTTAAATGAAAAAAAAAATAAACATATAATTGGCATTTAGTAAGAAACTGAAAATCAAGATTCAAATATTAAACGCGCTGTGGATAGCTCTTTATCTGACGTTCTCTAACGCCGTGTTTATAATGCCGTTGTAAAATAATCTCAACACAGCGTAAAATAATCTTAACAAATTATTAATCCTACAAACTTAAAATGAAAAAGAATGCATTATATTGGTTTATATTAGAAAATTGTACACATTATATTTTTTTCGCACGAATAGACCTTGTGTACATGATTCCTTTTCTCGGTTGTTTCTTCAAAAAAGGAATCATGTACACAAAAAGGTCTAAAGCGTGAAACAGATTGAACCAGCGACAGCACCAGCACCGTCAACAGCAAACAGCACGCTGACGAGCAAAATAAATTGAAACACATTGCTACCAGCACCAGCATCGTCTTCTTACTTCTGTTTGACACTTTGTGTCATAAAAAGTATACGAAGTTTTCTTTTGCCCCTGAATTTCACTTGCTCAAAGTTGGTAGCAATGGAACAGCAACAGCAAATTTAGGACTTTGGTCTAACGACGCTGGTGACGTTGCTGGTGCTGGTCTAATCTAATTTGAGCCATTGAAATAGATTGGTTCTAAATTAATGGCGGCCGCTGTTGCTGGTGCTGTTGCTGTTGCTGGTTCAATCTGTTTCACGCATAAGAAAATTACCTTAAGCCTTAAGATATACATTTCGAACACATCCCGCTCGATATGGTGGAGGTGGCTTTATAAAACGTCAACAACAACATAACAGAAATCAAGTTATAGGTACAAATTGTTTTCGATAGAAAATTTTATTAAAATACATATATCAATATGAACATTGAAGCAAATTGTTTAGTGAATATTGTGTAGTGACAATGAGAACTATGTGGTTATTATCATTAATAAAACGAATAAGCAGTTTAATTTTGTAAAAAGGACACAATAATTCGAGGCGTTCATTCACTACAAACAATTTGTGAGAATTTCACAAAATACCACCATCGGAAGACGACGACGACGTGCCTGATGAGAATTGTATCGTATCTTGTATCAAGTATTCTCCGTCGTTGGTGGTGATTTGTGAAATTCTCACAAATTGTTCGAAGCGAAGGAACTCCGTGTATTATATATATAAAGCTGGCGCGACAGCTCCAATCCCAAGAGGCCTTGTAACTTATACTCTCATCTCAACCATTCCTCTGTGTATTGTGAATCTCCAAGAATGGAATGGAGAACAATTTTTGACATGCGAAATCTTCCTATTGGTGTGAACACCATATTTTTTTCTTATCTCTTAGCTTGTCAAACCGAACGTAATATTTTTAGTATTCTGCAATCAAATGCTAATAAACTGATTGAATTTAGAGATTCTGTTGTGCTGGTGCGTTTATTCGTAATAATCGTTTTGTGAAACACTTATTAAAGGAGTTAAAAATTAAAAAGGCATCTGGTTGCGATGGCATTAATAACCGATTATTAAAAGCCTTGCCTAAAAAAGGCATCACCTTTTTAACGTTTATTTTTAATGCTTGTATTAAGTTATCTTATTTTCCTGAAAAATGGAAAGTAGCAAAAGTGGTTCCCATTGCCAAAGCGGGAAAACCAAAAGAAAATCCAGCTAGCTATAGGCCTATAAGCTTGCTAAGCAGTGTAAGCAAAACATTCGAAAAGGTGATAAAGAGTCGACTTTTAGAACATATTGAAGATAATAATATATATCCCCCGGAACAATTTGGATTTAGAACTGGCCACTCTACCAGCCATCAAGTTTTAAGATTAAAACATTATATTAAAAGCATTCTTAACTTAAAGCGTTCCACTGGTTTAGTTTTACTTGATATAGAAAAAGCCTTCGATCCGTTTGGCACGAAAGACTTATCTACAAATTGTTGTTGTTTAATTTTCCAGATTATCTTGTCAAAATTATGTGGAACTTTGAAAAACAGAACTTTTTTTTGTATCTACTGGCTTTGCTAGGTCCGCCATATTTGATATTAGTTTTGGTGTTCCCCAAGGTTCCGTACTTGGCCCCATTCTCTTCAATATTTTCTTGTCAGATCCTCCTACTTTTGAAAATAACACCGAAGTTGCCATGTTTGCAGGTGACACTGCACTTTTTACAGCTAGTGTTCTTCCTCAAGATGCACTTACTTGCTTGCAGAGTTCTTTAGATACTCTCCTTAATTATTTTGCAAAATGGAAGATAAAAGTTAATGCCCAGAAATGTCAAGCTATGTGGCTCACTCGACGGAGAAAGCAAACTTTTCTCCCGCAAACATCTCTTAAAATAAATTCAATAAACATCCCATGGACAGAAAGTTGTAAATATCTTGGCATTACTCTTGATAAAAGATTAACTTTCGAAAAACATATATCGATCACAATTCACAAAATAAATTTATTAATTAAAATCTTGTATCCCTTTATTAACCGAAAGTCTCGTCTAAGCATGCATAATAAAATGTTAATTTTCAAATCAATTTTTCAACCGGTTCTTACTTATGGTGCACCAGTGTGGTTTGACTGTGCTGAAACTCATCTTAAAAAACCGCAGATAAGTCAAAATAAAGTTCTAAAATTGATGTTAAATTTACCTCGCTATTACTCTACGGCACGGCTCCTCAAAAGAGCGAATGTCAGCCCTATCAAAATTGTGCTATATAAGTTGCAAAATAATTTTTTTGAACGATCCTCTTATTCAGATATTGAGATGATTTAATTCTACGCTTACAATAATTATATAATTCAAGTAATTGGGTTTACGTGCAATAGTAGTTTTTTAAGTTTCAAATGAGGGTTTTTTTCTTGTACTTTTTCCCTTAAACGTTGTTTATTGTTTATTATATTATTATTTGAAAATTAATAATTAATTTAAATTTAAATTAATATAAGCTTTGTAATTATAGTAGTAAAGAAACTAGTTTTCTAAATCTCTAAAATTGTACTCTTTGTAAAAAATTTCATCCTCTATACTACAAATAAATATGAACTGAACTGAACAAAATTAAAATGGATTAACAATGATTAAAAACATGATCTTATGCAATTATAATAAAAACACAATTATTTTCGTTGGCAAAATCTGTATTTTATTATGTATTCATTTGGAGAAGTACGCTGATTTTTTTTAAATATTTGCTTGGCAGATTAACAATGTCTAACAATTAATCGTTTCAAAATGAAATCGTAATAATCCCAACAAAGTCTAACAATGACACTTTAACCAAAATTTTTGACACAACAACGATAGTCAACGATAGTAATAAAAGAACGCCCTTCATTTGTTTCCAAATCGAATTTACCATTTGTTTCCAACTTTAATTTGTACTCATGTAAATGTTTAGTAATAATATGCAAGTAACGTCGTAACGTATCGAATATTAAACAAAATGGGAATGGGACATGGGATAGACAATAATTTAAGAGAATAAAGAGAATAACTTTTGTAAATTTTCCAGTGAGAGTTCATACACTTCCAGTGAACATCACCATCGCAATCATCAATCAATTCAATTCAATATCAATTCAGTTTCAGATTCAGAATCAGTGATTCAGTTCAGTCACAGTCGATCTGCGAAGTTTGTTGTTTTTTTTTTTTTTGTTAATAATAGAGGTCTATCCGAAAAAACGATAACGAGTTTTAGTTTTTGTACTTTAAAATTAGTTCCATATTATAATCTTTGCAGCGGTGATAAAACAAACTTTTAATGTAGATATCAAAATAACGAAAATGTAAACAACGGGACCAAAGTTGTTAGACAAGACTGATAGAAAAAAATTGCCCTCACCTATTTTTATTTAACCAATACTATCATCCGAAAATAAAACAAAATTCTCTTCGGGCTATCTTATTTGTTGTTTAATTGTTGATTAATTTCCATAAAAATACTTAAAATGGCTTTGCTGAGGTTAGCAAGGTAAGTCAACATCAACACAAGATAAAAAAATGTATCCCTAGAAGTAAATATTAAAAAAATAAGAGGCGCATGGGGCTACCTACAGACACCGGTTTATTGTTTTTTTTTTCAGTCTATTTTGGGTCCATTTGTGAGTAATTTTGATTGTTTACGAAAAAACGTGTAGAGAAGCAAACGAAAATAAACACAGTTGATTGAATTTGTTTACCTTTCTCAAATTAATTTCTTAATGCGGTTTTATGCTTTTATTTAATAAATAATTAAACAGAAGTTGTTAGATATGTGGACGTGATTTCTTGCACATTTGTCAGTCGCCTAGGGGGTAACGTGGTGACGAGTGAGGGTAAAGTAAACTTCGCTTTCCATAGTTGCCATCAGGAAGGAGAAGCTTTGTCTACCTCGTCAGAGTTGCAGTCATAACAAGTCTGCTTCTTCACCGAAAACCGAATAGAAAATCCTTTGTTCCTTTTGATACTCCGACGAATAAACTGGGTGTGTCACCCAGTCAAGTGGTTTCAGTCATAATTACTTCCTATATATAGGAGATGTAGGTAAGGTGGTATTGCAATGCAAGCGGAGTCGTTGCCATAAAACTGGGAAGGCTTGAATATTTTCTTCTGATTCTTTAACTGTTCACTTTGCTAACTAAACATGACCATCGGAAAAAAAGCATAACCAACCATAACTCACTGTTATTGGTAGAACCAAATTTTTTGCATGAACAAAAGATAAGTTTAAGTTATACCTATCGCTGCTAGATCTACGTTTGATTCGCTAAAACATCGTCGAAATGTTTCCTGCCTCCTTATTCTATCGCTTTTTTCATAAAAAATGGTCCAGCGAAATAGCCAGTTGTATTCCTCCCCTCAAAAGCCCCCCCCCCCCCCTCCTAATACTCTCCGCTAGGAATGCTAATAGATTGACTCTTGAGCCTTATTTCAAACGTACTGTTAAGTATAGAGACTCATTTTTAGCCGCATTACACGAATGTGGAACGTTTTACCCGGCTCGATTTTCCCTTCCATTACGATTCCCAAACATCCAAAACCAATGTTCATCGGTACCTCCTTTCAACTTCTATTCAATTTTCCTAAACTCTCGCACTGTGTTAATTCATAATAAGCGTAGTAACAACCCCTTGAGTGCGCTCCGATTATAAAAAAAAAATTGGCCCTCTGTACTTGAAGAGGTGTTCTTCTTCCACACTGCCAAAAACATTGTGTAAGCTTTTTCATTGGTCCTAATTTTTTGGCGTCGTTCGTAGATCTTTACATTGCTTTGGTAAAGTAAGAAAGTAAGATTATTGCGCTTGCTTGGCATCAAACTTTCTTATTTAAAATGCGTACTTTGGGGATCAATGATACTCTTGTTTTTTGAAAAAGAAGAAGGGGTTTAAATCTGATTCCTAGCAAATAAATAGCTGGTGTGCCCAAGGCTCTTTTGTGTCTCCTACTTTTCACCATATTTTTAAATTATCTTCGGTCTGTTACTTCTCATCCATTTAACTGTTTTGCTGACGAGCTTATTAAATAACGATTTACACTAGGAATCGTGTGTAGTTTAATCCGTCGAAAATTTAATGCTATCTCCTGTCGTTAAAGCTAAATATACCCCCATCCCCCATGCAATTGTCCATGAATGGCACTTACGTCGAAGAAACCGAAAAGCTTTTAGTACTCGGTAAGAATCTCAAGGACGACCTCCGTTGGAACGACTATATGTTTGAGATTTCATATTTTATCGTAAAGGGTCCGCCATCTAACGTTTTTTTTCAACTAGTGCTTATTTCGTGAATTGTAACACCTAGCTCATGTCTGATTTGACAGATAATTAGTTTTATCCTTCCGCTGAACGAATATGGTTGTGTATACACTGGAAAATATTGCGACATTACTGCCTGCAATCGACTTATAGCGAGTTTCATTCAAATTTTAAAGATTTGATCTCAAAATTCAGATTTGGTCTTTTCAATGAAACTTGTGTCACGATTTAATCGTAGTATTGGTGATTATCTGACGAGCACACACAGTATTTTGACGAACGCAAGAATGTCTATGCACAGTTGTTGATTCACTCAAAATCCCATTTTGGTATTTTCTGACTTCACAAACATTTTTTATTACTGTTTTGTTTCTTTTACGAATATTTATTAATTTTATTGCTAAATATAGGCTGGCAAAAGTTTACAACAAACAACAAATAACAAAACATTTTCCATTTGACGTTTGACCGAAGACTATTTACATGTACATGTGCATTCAGATCAAATCTGCCACCCCATCAGAGATCAAATCTTTTGTGTTGAGATTTGATCCAGATTTGCTCTTTTTCTTGCAATGAAACTCTCAAAACTGAAAAAGATCAAATCTTTTGACAGAAAGAGCAAATCTTTTCTTCAATGAAACTCGCTATTAGAGAAGATGCCGATTTTGCCAAAAAAATCATCTTTTCAGATGAAGCTCATTTTGATCTTGGCGGGTATGTAAACAAGCAAAATTGTCGCATTTGGGGCACAGAAAAACCTCACGCATACATTGAAAAGCCGATACACCAAAAACGAATCACTGTTTGGTGCGGATTTTAGTCCAGAGGCATAATTGGGCCATTATTCGAAAATGAGCAAGGAGTGGCCGTTACAGTCAATGGCGATCGTTATCGGGCCATGTTGAACGAATTTTTGTTCACAAAAATTGAAGAGGAGGATATTGGCAACATTTGGTTTCAACAGGACGGCGCTACGTACCACACAGCCGAAGCTACACTCTATGTTGATGAAGCATTTTCAAAAAAAAAAGAAGGTATTTGGCGGACCCGTTATAATGATTAACCGAGGTAGCCAACTGCATTCCTCAACTTAAAAAATGTCACCCGTATTGCTTGTCTCACAAGGAATGCTCATTGCTTGAGCCCGATTTCGGACGTCCCGTGTAATACAGATATTCTTTTTCTAGCCCAACAACACGAATTTCAAATAATTTACCCGGTGACTTTTTCTTGCCATTTTACTCTGAAAGCATTAAAAACCAATGTCTATGGGCACCTTTTATCTCACCCTCACTAATTTACCAATGATCTCGCAGTGCACTTTAACATCAAAAAGGCAACACAAATCCCTTGTGCGCGAGTATGTTAAAATAGGCGCGACTGGGTCGCACGTACTTGCTCTTATTTACCTAATTACATTGGCAGCAAGATTTTTTACAGAAACAGTCAACATTAACGTAGAAAAATTTATGAAAAAAAATTATTTCGAAAATTGTAGGATCGATTTTGATAAAATCCTTTTTTTACTTGTGATTGATTTATAGGGACTATAGGGCAAGTACAAGTGCATTCGTAAAAAAAAATTCTAACAATCAGACATGACATTGCGATGATAAAGAAACATATTTGAGTTACTGGCAAAATTCTGTCTGTCTGTCTGTCCGTCTGTACGGATGTACGTTGAACTACAGCCTAAACGGTTTGGCTAATCGTCTTCAAATTTGGAACACAAGGTTATTTTGACATTCTACAGAGGACTTTTTAAATTTTTTTGTAGCTCAAATATTAACGGTACCTGTCATATCACCGTTAAGTAAAAGCTTATTTTTCTCGGAAACGGCTCCAAGAATTTTTATGAAAAACATCAGTCTACTATTGCAGGTGTAGGTTATATTTTGGTGAACAAAAAATTCAAGACGGTGAGCTAAAAACGGTACTTGCCATAGAACCTTTTTTTTCTTCGACTTTCTCGAAAACTGGTCATCTGATTTCAATCAAAATTGATATTCAGGAAGATGCTGGTAGCCTTAGTAATTTTATTTAAAATTATTTTCCATTTTTTTTTTGTATTTTTAATAAATTTTATTATTTTTTTTCAAAAATCAATATTTTAAAAACGGGTAGATGACTTTTTTTTAAATATATATTATTTTTTGCTTAAGTTTGCATTCTTAAATTATTTTTTTTTATTTTTGAAAAAAGTTATTAAAATAAAAATGCACACTTTTTACATTTTTTTTTTGAGATTTTAGTGCACAGTTTTTTAGAGTTTATACAGCTGATCATACAATTGAAAGTATTTGTAAATTTTAAATACACTGAAAACTCAAAAATGCACAAAAAATAATAATAACTAGAGAAAAAATATATTCGACATTTTGGTTTGCAGAATTAGTTTGGCTGCCCAAATCTTTTCAAATATAAAATTTTATAGATACACAACCAGCAGTTGTCGAGAAAGTCGAAAATTAAAAAAAGCGTTACATGAAATGTACCGTTAATAGACTACCGGTAAATTTGGTTTGATATAATGATAACCAAAACCTACAAACAATACTCTTACAGAATTTCATCAAAATCGTTTAAAACGTTTTCGAGAAAAATAACGATTTAACGATTAAATGGCAGGTACCGTTTATTTCGGTCCAAAAAATAAAATTTCAATTTCCATTCTGAGAAATGCCAAAGAACAAAAAATGCCAAATTTGAAGGTAATCATTTAAATCAAGTAAATGTAAATCTAAGATTGTTTGGCATCCACGATTGGAAAAATGAATCATGCTTCAGACTCCGACGTTAAGCCCAACCCTCAAGACCTAAAGTCAAACAAGTCCCATACAATGTTGCACCCAGCTATTTCAGTACTATTTCCATTTTCCAATGATGTCATAAACAATGAGAACCGCATTATAAGGAGAGATAAATATAAATAACTACCGCACTATTTACAAATGTACATATGTATGTATACCTAAATAGGCAAATAAGCAAGCACGTAAGCGATAGGGAATGCATTTTAATATACAAACCTAGTCTAGATCTTTGTTTTTTCTGCCAAAATCTAGAAAACACCGCTTCGATTCGCTTTCGCATTAAAAAAATTCCATTAAAACTTTATTCGTTTGATGGGCTTTAAAAGAGTTAAACAAAAAAAGCATCCATGTCTGCCTCCATCGTATAAATGTTTTCACTTTATAAGACTTTTAATTGAATGAAAGTATTGCATTCAAGTCGAAAGTGTCTGAAAGTGCATTAAGGTCATCAGCACAACCATGCTTAACGGTGACTACGAACAACTGGCTGATTTAATTTTAGAACCACTTTGTGGATGCATCCCATAGATAGAATGAGTAAAATAGGGATTTTATGCAATACACAATGACGAAGTCACTTTGATTGCAAGACTTGTCACTTTCGATTTCAATGGGTAATAGGGATTGCGGGGTATTGGACTGGACTAGGGGCAGCAACAAGGCGATGATAATATCTCTTTTAAATGCAGTTTAACTTAGGTCATGTTCAAGCGAAGCCCATGATTTATTTTTATTAACAATAACAGTCAGAAAAAAATATAAAAAGACAGAAACACAATACAATGAGGTTTAGAGGAATAATGATAACGGAGCATTGCGCATTGTTCCCAGAGTAAGAATCTGACATGTGAAACCAACTGAGACATAACTTATGGCTTCTCATGTTATGATTTTAAGTAGAAGAATAGGTTTAACATTACTTATTGTGAATGCAACATAAGATGCTACTATAACAACATAACAAGAGCACGAAACACATCATCTCACATCTAATTCTACAAAAATCTTCAATTGACAATGGGAGAAAAAGGTGTTTATTTGTTTTTTAAGTGATCTGATTTCCTGGTTCCGCGATATTTGAATTTCAGAAAGAGTGGGGGAATGAATATACGCCATATTTGGACTGTTTTTTTCTACGTCAAGGTTGAACCCGCCTGAGACAAATATTTGAAATTCAGAAACATAAAGATGATAAGATTGTGTATTGGGAGCTCTAATCACTTGAAGTAAGATGTGGGTATAAATCATTTAATAGAACAATCGACGCTTCTCTCTTTAAAAGCCATGAAACACGATTTAGGAAAAAAATCTAGGTGCTGGATTTTGTAAATGTAATTATTAATAATTCAATTGTTGAGCGTGCCTCGTGTGCATAATCGCATGTACTTCTTGAATATACATTTCTTGGGTTCGCTCAGTCTTAATTTAACACCTGAAAAATCATCCCTTCAATATTGATTGACCCATTTGAATATATGTATATATATATATTTGCAAATAGCCAGTAAACTAAATACGTCACGCGTCAAAAAATTGTTTAGTTCCTTCACCCAATGAACTGTTATAAGACTCAGGGTACAAAGTTACACAGTAGTTATTAGCCTCATTCTTGAGGAAATTATTCTAACGAGTGCCAGAGTCGAATTTATGGAATCTTATTGTGAGCTTTGCATAATCGAAACACGAACATTAAAACGAAAGCGTAGGTTCATAATAATAAAATAAAAGGAAAGCCATTTCCATATTTTTTTTTGTTCTAATTTAAATGCTAAATGTTAAATTTAAATGTAGTGCCCGTGGCTTAGTGGTTAGTGTGTCGGACTGCTAAGCGAAAGAGCCTGGGTTCAAATCCCGCTCATAGCCACCTTTTTTTCTGGGGTACTGCCTCTTGCGAGGAATTGACAAAACCTCCAAGAGTAAAATTTGTCTCGAAAAAGTGCATCTCATGTAGCCGTTCGGACTCGGCGGTAAACTGTAGGTCCCTTCCATTCTTGCAGATTAACAACACACACACAGGAATGGTTGAGAGTATAAGTCACTAGGCCTTGGCTCCTTAAGGAGCTGTCGCGCCAATAAATTTATTTATTTATAATTTAAATGCATTTTCAGTTTTGAATATGTCTAGCCTCATTTGAGACCGCAAATGTCAGAGACATCGTTACATTTATGTCAAAAGTCAAAACCTTTTATTTTAGGGGTGGCTGGGTGGATTTTAATGAAATTCTAAATAAATCTTCGTATTTTTTTTGCATGATTGTTGTGTTGCATACACATGTTTTTTATATCGATCGCCCTTCAGATATGGCTACAATTTATTAAGCGTTTTTACGCCCAAAACAAGAGTATAACTCCCATCTTTGGGCAGGTGCTTCTCAGGTATCGCTACATCTGCTAGATAGAATACACAGAGCCTTAAGATTGATAGGAACGCAATTTCTCATTATTTTATCGTTTCCTTATTTTATCGTATTAATTCTGAATTCTGTTGATTGTTGTGTTAGATAGTACATATGTACAAAAAAAAAACATAGAACCATGATAGTGATATATTAGCCAGGTCTATAGTTTAAAAAAGTTATGTCAGTACTGAAGAAATCATTGTCCCTTCTCCTACTTTCATGGTAAACAATACAAATTAAAATTTGAGAGAGACCTTTCAATTTCTTCAGCTTAATTTTGTTAAAGAGAACGAAGCTGTGCCGCTATAATTAGGCCTGAAAAGTTCTAATCAAAACTTCAACAAATCATTGTTATTGTGATTTGATACCAAGTAAAGTTGACCAGTTATGATTATTTTGATAAATTATCAAATCAACTTAATACATATCAACAGTCGTGTACCTATTCAAGGAGAAAGTTCAAATAATTTAACTTCTGGTTACAATATGCCAATAGACGATTAAATAAGATTGACTGTTCATTGATTAGTTAGAATGGATAGAATCAAATGCAAATTAAATTGCAAGGAAAACATAAAAGCAAACGGAATCGATTTATGAACCATGAATCAAAATATGAACAGAAAAAAGATTTTGTTGTCCTTGTTGAAAATGACTCGACTTGTGTTTCTTCTACTATTGATTTCTACCACCTGTTGTAACTCAAAGAATGCAATGAGTTCTTTAAATATGGATCACTATTATTAGACACAAGCAGAAGTTATGTAATTAAAACTTTATTTTTTTTAAGCTTTTAGTTTTTTTGATCACCCAAGTTAAACAATTATTCGAATATATTTTAACATAACTTTATTAGTTAGAAAGAATTTAAATTTTCCCTAGCAATAATTCTTGTTGAACCAAAAAAACGAAGTCTACTTTTGCAAGAAACAACTTTATTGCAAATTGGCTTTGATAATTAATTTTGTGACTGCATTCACTAATATTGCCAAATTTCGAGAAAAAATAAAAATTTTATTTTATGGAGAAACTAAATGACTCGGAAGAGAAAACTAGAATATTGAATGTTCTCGAATTCAAGTTCAACCTTATGAACAAAAAAAAAATCATTCATTCCACAATTCAACAACAAGCCTACTACAGTAGTTAAGGATACACATACACTTTGTGAATAAACATTCCTGCCGAATGCCAGAGGAGAAGAAAATCAAGTCTACTTTTGCAAGAAACAACTTTATTGCAAATTGGCTTTGATAATTAATTTTGTGACTGCATTCACTAATATTGCCAAATTTCGAGAAAAAATAAAAATTTTATTTTATGGAGAAACTAAATGACTCGGAAGAGAAAACTAGAATATTGAATGTTCTCGAATTCAAGTTCAACCTTATGAACAAAAAAAAAATCATTCATTCCACAATTCAACAACAAGCCTACTTCAGTAGTTAAGGATACACATACACTTTGTGAATAAACATTCCTGCCGAATGCCAGAGGAGAAGAAAATCAATCATCTGCACTACAAAATAGTATTTGTTTAAGAAGTAATTTTTTGTGTTATGTTTACAATTATTCGATGTATATGTAGATAAATACTAGTTTCTTTTATTACGAATATCCAACTTTAGGTGGCATTTCAGTTCAACGTTGATCTGGGCCTCAACTAACAAGCTCTTGTAGCCAACTGGGTCTCTGGGTCTTCCTCCAGTTTTACAAGTGAAATTAGTCGAGATCGCCACGGTCTATGCATATCGGACGGGACAAATAAATCACTCGAAAAATGTTCTCCCGTTGTCTTATAAGGGAACACTTTCGTTGCCTAGAGAGGGCTCAAATAACTTCTTGGCCAAAATAAGCAGCGATTGACAAGTCATTATTATTTATTAAGTTGATAGACCAGGTAGGAAAATTCCCTAAACAAAGTTAAAGCTGTCTATCGCGATATTTTATTCAAGACGTCGATTTCTTCTTGAAAACATAGTTCGTGCCTCTAATGTTGGAAAGAGAGTTCTGCACTATTCTTTCAAATATTACCTATTTTGAAAAGAGACCGCATGACAGCGCATGGCATTGTCTAAATCACAACAGCTTGGACCGAAGAAATGCAGCCAAACCTTCATATAGTTGGCTCAGACAAAGAGATAATCCAAAACCGAGAGCCTGTCGACATTTTCTGAGGTTACCGGACGAACCTCACATGTAAAGCCTTAGGGAACAGCGAGAGGTGGTAGAATTGTGGTCCCAGTTAAGATCATAACAACTGTCGGTTAGAAGGTAGGTGTCGGTGAGGTCTTTTCTGACCTTGACGAGGGAGGGAATTCGGAACTGGACATTGTTTTGTAAAGCAGAAGTTTCATTAATCTTCTTAATGTTTTAAGAAGACATTCGTCATGCATAACTTTTTTTTAATAATTTTGATGAATGCCTAGTAATGTACTTCAAGATATTGGCAGCTTCTAGATATACGGAAATCATCCTTGCAGAAACTCCTTATTTGCTTAAAACAAGCCTCGGATAGAAATACAACTTTTTTTCAGAAAAGTACGTGCGTATACAGTATACTAAATGCTAAAACCCAAACCTGGTATAAAAATACCAATCGACACAGCATAATCTAACGCCTTCATCGACCATAATTCTGTAAACAACTAACAAGTTTCATATTACAAGTTTTCAAATAAACAACGTACAACGAAGAACTCATAAATCATCAATAGTTTATGTCCAACTTGTTTACATTGGCCAACTGTGGCTAGGTAAACAACCACCATTCAGTCGAAGTCAAATCGATGAAAGCTCCATTTAGCTAATAGGAAATAGTTGCTAAATAAATAAATAAGACTAAAATAAAAAAGTTTCCAACAAAAAGCATAGCTATACCACAACGACTAACCCCAACTTGTCACCTGTCCTATTAATTTATCAAAAGTCAGTGATCTATCTGTCTGCAAGGTTCACGGTTTCTATCTTTTTTTGTTTTATTTATATATTTTTTATTGTGTAAACAAACAGGCGATGTTAAGAGAAAGTAAAAACTATAACGACGTCACAAGATATCGACAAACTTAAATGCGATTAAGTTGCCAATATTTTTTTTTTTAGCTGGAAAAACAATGAGGTAAGAGAAGCCTTCTCAAGAAAGGTGGTGCTATGTGTTGTGGTGGGATTGATAGTTGTTTGCTTTTTTATCCAAAATACGTTAAAAAGAATGTTTGGGATAATAAAATTCAGATAATCTTACGTTCACTTGGTTTTCCATAGCATTTCATCCTTTGATGATGCATAATTCTTAATGATTAATGATTTAATAGAAGTCAAGCTTTTGATTTTTTTCTGGCAAATTTGGTAACAAATTTAATTCAATAAGTCGTGTCCGTTAAAGGCAGAGATTCTGTAATCGCTAAGGTCTACCATAGCTCGACTAGACTACCAAATTTTAAGTTTCTTGTTCTGCACAAGGGCAGTCAATTTTAGCCAATACCCATTTAACACAATCTAGTCCAACAGACTTTTCCCGACATCCATTCCAAATTTAACAACTAAATCAAAGCTTACCACAAGTATACACTCGCCATTCATCAACAGTTTAAGTTTGCAATTACAACATCGTACTCAACAACTACGGATTGCTAAAGCTTCTATTTATAAGATTCACATTGTAATTACTTTATTTATAGGTAGGGACAGTAATTTTCCGATTGAAGTGCATACAAAGTTAAAGACCTCGTTGACTAATAACTTAGATGATGTAAATTGCGAGTTGTTTTTGTATTGTTGTAAAGCGTGTGGTATTGCAGGTATCTTTTTAAGACGGAAAGTTGTGAAATCTATCTACGCATTATGTTCAATGTTGCAGCTGGACAACGTGGTTTTATGATTCTGCATTCCAATTGAAAATCATAATTTATGCAATCGAATCGAAAGGTTGTCTAACTTGTTTAAATGAGGTTGACGTTGAAAATAAGGAAAATTGTTTATTTTTTGCTTAGCTTGTATGAAATTGAACTTTTAACTCTCGACGGTATCTATATACAAGTTTTATATTCGTATTCATTTTTTTTAAATAGTTAATCTAAATGCGTTTAGCATTTTAACAAAGTTAATAAAAATGAACTTAACTCAGAAATGAAAAGTAGTATTATTTATGTGTACCTACATAACGATGATGGAAGTTCAGAAAACTTGAGTTTATAGCTGTCGAAATTCTTTGGTAGGGTTTACGATGCAATTTCAATAGGCTAGAATAATTTTTACTTGCAATTATAGGTATGTCCTATAAGGACATTTTATCAAAACCAAACATTTAATTTTCGACTTTGTCAGTAGGGGTGCATTTTTCCTATTTATAATAAATTTTTGATTTTTTGTTTTGAAAATACAATTTTTTTGAAACTAATTAAAGTAAATTATTTTTAATTTTATAATCAGCTGCATATTAAAAAACTCCATTGTATATGTGTATGAAATCTATAGTACTATCAAGATGGGTGTTTCAGCTAGCGCCATCCAGTTTCGCTATCTCGCTATTTCGCATTGTAGACTTTTAGGCGGACGTATTCAACACATATGCAATATTAGAAAAAGACAGAACGGGAAAGATGTATATAAAGTGTTAGCATTCAGAAGGAAGCAAATCATCAAAACTTTTTCGTGTTATTTCATTGTCATTTTCTTAAGAATAACTGAAATTTTTTTTTTTATAATTGGCCCGCGCAAAAGGGCTTTTGGTTACCCTTATAATGTTAAACACAGCGGGGGCTCATCATCATCAAACAGCGGGCCTACTCGCTTGGTTTTCCATCGTTCACTATGGACGGTGCATGAATACAGAATGGGGGGGATGTGATCGATCCCTTCCCCATTGGGAATACCTATGTATTTCAAGCCCGCGCCAGCAAGCAAACAAGCATTACGGGTTAAGTCGTGCTGGACATCAACCATATATATGTCCATAAAAGCTTATACTGCAGCAGCAGGAGCAAAAAAGCAACAACAGCAACAACACAAAAACTGATAATTGGAGAATGAAAGATAGAAATTTAAAAAGGAATATGAGTTTTCATTTCTGCCTTGAAAATTCACTGTTTTTGGGTGGTTTTTTAATAGATACGGCAATAGGACGAAATTTACCGTTTTAACGATTTTTGCTGAAATTTAATTATTGGTTTGTTTTTTTTTTTGTAAAATTTGTCTGGCAAAATTTTTTTTGAATGGAAGTACTTACCTAGTTACTTATTTTACAAATAAAACACATCATTTGCAGGTATTTGCACCTTTTTTATTGCTTTAGAGTATCTTCATTTATCATGTCAAAAAATCTAGTACTAAATCTACTAATAACTACTAAATCTACTACCAACTACTAAATTTAGTACTAAATCAACTACTACGTACTAAATATAGTACTAACTATAGTACCAAAACTACGATATTACTTAATTTTAGTACTAAAACTCTAGTTCCAAAAATACTATTGTACCAACAACATAGTACCAATCGGCACTACTTTTATATTTAACTAGCGTTCGAAATTTGAGCAATATACATTAAAACTTTGAACAGTCAAATCCAAATATGGCAACATTTGTAATTGAATTGGAAATACAGAAATAACAAATTTCTTGAAAAATGCAAAATCCAAAAAATAATTGAAGAAGATCTTGGTTTGTTTACGAAAAATCAAAAGAAAATCCTCTAATTTTTGTTTCTCTTACTCTACCATACCATATGGTCTAGTG